>JAAGVU020000019.1:12008064-12026088 GCA_011763525.2 Mormyrus iriodes
GAAATCCACGAACCAGCGAAAAATCCGCGATATATATTTAGATATGCTTGCATATAAAATCTGCAATACAGTGAAGCTGTGAATGTCAAAGCGTGATGTAGCGAGGGATCACTGTATTCATTTTTAATGTCTGTTATCTTGAGAAACTAAAATCTCTTCTCTCAAGGATTTGACCATGTTTAATGTTGTGCCTAATATGTCAGAAGTACAACGAATTGGTTTGCACAGGCTTTCTGCATGTTTGAGTTATGTATAACATGGGTTTACTAGTAAGGATGTAAGCGATTGTCCTTGGAGGCCTCAGAACAGTATAGTGATACCAAAAGGCATGAAATCTTCTAAAGTGCAATTGTCAGTTATGTAAGGTGAGCTATTTTTTTCTTACAGATTTGTTCCGTCCAGCCCTGCAGGAGGGCTGCTGGAAGGAGAAAAATGGGGAAGACAAACGCAAACTCAAAGCAAAGATGAGCTTTGACCACGTGTTGTGCCTATAGTTATGTTACCAATTTGAGCTGATCACTCACACTTTCCCATCGCTTTGTTTCATTAAAGGGCAGATTGCTAATTGGCTGTTGGATATTGATGATTATAAAATAAGAATCAGCTGTCAAATCAGAATCATCCTTCTGAAAATGGCGTGTTTTATTGACTGTGGTGAAACCAGTCAAAAAGGACTTTGATGTCTGAAATCCCATTGCAATAAAGATTTTATTATGCTGATATCTTTGAAGTAATTTTTTCCAAAATGAAAAATTGTGCTTTTATTATTATATCCACTGAGTTATGGTTGTGGTTATAACTGTTGATCACCACTGTCCTGCAGCCCCAAAAGATTTATGTGCGGGCAAAATCTATAAAATACAACTGTTTTGGGTTGCTACATTCCCACATTTTTTTATTGTGTTTTCCTGAATTAAACTTTTGCCTGTGTGTGTGAGTGTGTGTGTGTATAATATATGAAAAGGTCATATGTTTAAAGGTTTTATTTGCTCATGAAAAAGCCTTCTGGAGAATTTGTGGTCCCCTAATACATGAAAATGCATTCTTAATGGCTTATGGAGTCAAGCCACTATACAGTGATCCCTCGTCTATCGCGGGGGTTGCGTCCCAGAACCCCCCCGCGAAAGGTGAAAATGCGCGAAGTAAAAACCATATGTTTATATGGTTATTTTTGTATATTTTAGGCCCTTATAAACCCTTTATATTCTCTTAGTTATTAGGTAAGATTCGTTGAAATGATGTATGTAAACACACTGTTTATGTACTATGCACAAATATACATATATATTGAAGAGTTTTTTAATACGTAAAACGTAGTTGTAAACACATTGTAATACATATTTTAACAAAAATTATTTTATATTTACTATAATATACAGTAATGCACTCGTTTTACTTACTTACCCAGTTATATTAGATATAATATGATTATTCCTTTAATATTAGTATCATATTTCTAAAATACGAACACTGCAGTCATGCGCCTTTTGCATTCTGGTAATGTTTACATTCTCAGCTGATTTCAGTCGGTGAAATCAACAGGGCAAACCAACTGAGGCAGCATGTACCAGAAATAAAAAGACCCGTCGTCCGCAGAAATCAGCGATATATATTTAGATATGCTTGCATATAAAATCCGCGATACAGTGAAGCCACAAATGTCGAAGCGCGATATAGCGAGGGATCACTGTACAGCTTTTGGGCCTGAAATAACTCTGTCAAGCACTGTGGCTTTCATCTCTAATCTACATGCCATACAGCACAATAGTATCTCCACATTTTTTTTACGTTTCAGTTTTAAAAGTAGACCTTATAATTTAGTTATATATTCTTGGTGTCCAGAAAACCAGGCAGGTCACATTAAAAATGTGTTTTTAATAATCATTATAATATGATTGAATTCAGAACTACCTTTCTAGCAAGCAGAATAGGAACATGATTCCTTTAAAAAGGAGTCTTTCCTTTCAAGTATCCCCATTACATTTCTTAATATTTAATAATCATGCCTGGGGGCTTCCACCAGTGCTGACTGCACTGCACCAATGTTTCTTACTGGCGCTGAAGAGAATGCTCCTGATTGTATGTGATCTTTTTTCTCTGCATTTGTTCTTCACAGGTATGTAATCTGGGTTTTCACTTTCATTCACTAATTTATTCTATCATTTACGAATCATTTTCTCATGCATTTCATAAGGAACTTGTTTTGTTTTTTTTTTTACTTACAGAACATAAATGTAAATGTTCTGGGCATGAGTGCTAGGGGTCCCTCAGCATTCATTGTGTTCAGCCTGACAGTACACATCCTGCCTGTTCATATCTGTGAGCTGTGTGCGTAACTTTCTTCTGCTGTGCTGCAGGTGGGCCGGGCACAAAGAAATGTGAGGGGCCTTCCCAGCGAGAGACAAAAGGGCCGGTACTCAGGTCAGCGCTGCACGGGAGGCGCACCCTCAGCAGGCCAGCCAACGAGGAGGGTGACTCCCAGCTGCAAGCTAAGAAGAAGAAAATTGACCTCATTTTTAAAGACGTCCTGGAAGCATCATTGGAAGACTCCAAGAACATAGACAGTCCACTGAACAGCACTTTCCCCTTAAGGCGAACCAGGGGGCAACATGCCTCCACTCCCCACCCCAAAAGCTTGTCGACCCAAACCTTGCCCTACCCAAAAGAGCAGGAATACAAGCCACTGGGGCTCACTGTTGGCCCAGAAGGAACGGAGGGCGATTTGGGTCCAAGCTGTATCAAGGTGGAAGGCCAAAATGACGGCTCTGGCTTATCCTGCGAGGGGCCCTCCACCTCGTTTTGTCCGAACTGTGTGAAGCTGAAGAGGAGGATTAAGGAGCTGGAGGCAGAGCTGGAGCGCTTGAGGGCCGGCCCACAGGTGGAGTCCGTGAGTCACGTTCCCCCCCAGCCTGAACCACCTCTGCTCGATGAGCAACAAGGTAGGTCCTGGATGGATGTCCAGAACCCCAACCCTTATAACTCTAGGACTGGTGCATCTATAAAAGAAGCAGCCTTTGTTTTGAATAAAATTGCTCTGGATCTTTTATCCTCCTTTTTGTCTGATTTTAACATTTTTCTTTGTTTTGTCTCCACCCACATATTTATTTTAAAATGGTAATGGTACAGAACTGCACGATTTCAACCAAAGCTTGTGCTCTAACTTTTAAAGTATATACGTGAAAAGGGTTGCATTGTTGGGTTTTAGCTTCAGGACATGAAACAGTGGAGTTGTGGCTTATGGGCTCCTTGGCGCCCCCTGGAATGATGCTCTTCAAACCATCACTGTTTATATGGCCCCATGTTTCAGTCGCAGTGCATCTACTTGAGGTTTTGATTGGTTTTCGCCTGCTGGGAATTTGTGTATTTGATTTTCTGTATTTTCATTTGAACTGCACACTTATGTTACTGTCGGTACGCATTAAAGCACTGAAAAACTGTGTTTGGTATTTATTTAGCCGCTCGTCAGCATTTAGGAGGTGTTCATTTGTTGCTTTGTTTATGGCCGACATGGAGTGATGCATATCTAAAATAATAAAAAAACGTTTGCTATCTCTTTGTTCACTATCATGTACATGCCGATCGGTTTGGGGATAAACTTTAATAATTCAATTAATTGTCAGAAACTTTCTCCTTAGCAGAAAACAACCCTTTCTAGGATTTGAAACTCAAACTTTGTGTCCAATATGTAAATTAGTGTTTGTTTTGTCTGGGATCTGAGATCTCAAATTGGGGACATTTTACTACTAAGTATCATTCAAGTTAGGTCACATTTTCCCATTCATTCATTCATTCAAAAAAAAAAAAAAACAGAAAAATTAAAACAATTATGGAAATAAGAATATTGTTGATTCATGGTTGTAAATGAATGCTAATTGAGCCTTGGGCAAAATGTTTTCCTTCTGCAAATGTTTGTTTTTGTTGGCACTGACATGCTAGCACTGAAACGGTTTTTATTTTCTTTCCTTGTTTAGTGACAGAAGCCATGACCCCGATCCCAGTAGCGCTAGATGATGACGATCAAGATATGGATTCTGCTGATGAATCCATCACTGCCGATCTCATGGCGACCGCAGAAGAGTCCTCCAAGCTGATGGCCGGGCCCGGCCGGCGGATACGCCGTTTCAAGCAGGAATGGCTGAAGAAATTCTGGTTCCTGCGCTACTCACCTACACTCAACGAAATGTGGTGCCATGTCTGTCGCCAGTACACCGTCCAGTCGTCCCGCACCTCGGCTTTCATCATTGGCTCCAAGCAGTTCAAGATTCATACAATAAAGCTGCATAGCCAGAGCAACCTACACAAGAAGTGTTTGCAGTTGTACAAGCTGCGCATGCACCCAGAGAAGACTGAGGAAATGTGTAGAAACATGACGCTGCTCTTCAATGCTGCTTACCACCTGGCCCTGGAGGGCCGGCCTTTCTCTGACCTCCGACCCCTTGCCGAGCTGCTCAAGAAGTGTGAGCTGAAGGTGGTGGATCAGTACATGAATGAGGGCGACTGCCAGATCCTCATCCACCACATTGCCCGGGCACTGAAGGAAGACCTAGCCGAGAAGATCCGCCTGTCCCCCTTCCTCAGTGTCATTATGGATGGTCAGAATGATGACCTGCTGACAGACACAGTGGCTGTCTATGTACAGTTCATCACTAGTGATGGCCCCCCCGCTACAGAGTTTCTCTCTGTGCAGGGGCTCAGCTGTACTACAGCAGACGGGTATCTCCAGGCTATAGACCGGGCATTTGCTGTGCTAGGCCTGAGGTTGCAGGACATGTTGATAATTGGCTTTGGTGTTGATGGGTCCAATATCTCTTCTGGGATGAGAGCGAATATCTACATTTCTATGAGAAGGACTTTCCCTTGGGTGCTTTGTTTGCCAGTGATGATCCATCGGCCACACCTGGAGGTGCTGGATGCCATCAGCGGCAAAGAACTCTCCTGCTTGGAGGATTTAGAGAACAATCTGAAACAACTGCTCAGCTTCTACCGCTACTCCCCCCGCATGATGTCTGAGCTTCGGGCTACCGCGCCAACTCTCTCAGAGGAGACAGAATTTCTTGGTGATATACGAGCCATTCGTTGGATCATTGGAGAGCCTAATGTTTTGAATGCCCTTATCAAGGACTACCTAGAGGTTGTGGCGCACCTTAAGGAGGTTAGCAGCCAGACTCAGAGAGCTGATGCAGCAGCTATTGCCTTGGCTCTCCTGCAGTTCCTTTTGGACTACCAGTCCATCAAACTCATCTATTTCCTCCTAGACATCATAGCAGTCCTCTCACGTCTGGCGTTTATTTTCCAAGGGGAATATCTTCTAGTCTCCCAAGTGGATGCAAAGATTGAGGAGGCCATTCAGGAGATAGGGCGGCTTGTGGACTCACCAGGGGAATACCTGCAGGAGTTTGAAGAGAACTTCAGGGAGAGCTTCAATGGTGTTGACCTGAAGAACCTGCGAGTGGCTGAGTCCAAGTTCCAGTCCATCCGAGAAAAAATCTGTCAGAAGAGCCAAGGTATCTTAGCTCAACGCTTCGATGCTCGGAGCCGCATAGTTGTCAAAGCTTGCCAGGTCCTGGACCTCACCACCTGGCCACGCAACAGGGATGACCTTCGGGCCTATGGTGAGGAAGAGATCTTGCTCATTTTTGACCACCTGGAAGCCGTCCCCTTAGCAGACCGAGAGGTTTCCCGTGACAGGGCAGATGAGAGGGGCAGCTTAGTGGTTGAGTGGAGGGACCTCAAGGCAGATTACTACAGCATGAATGGCTTCAAGGAAGTTGCTGGTCATATCTGCCGATACAAGCAGCGCTTTCCCCTTCTCAACCGGATAGTGCAGATTGCCCGGGTCCTGCCTACCTCTACAGCCTGCTGTGACAAGGGGAGGGTGTCTTTGCAGAAGGTGAGGAGGAACAACCGCTCACGGCTCACACTGGAACAAGTGAATGACCTGCTGACACTAGCTGTCAATGGGCCACCAATTGCCAATTTTGACAGCAAGCGGGCACTGGATAGCTGGTTTGAGGAGAAGTCGGGGAACAGCTACTCACTGTCCACAGAGATGTTGAGCAGGATGTCAGCAGCTGACCAGAAGTCACTTCTGCATGGCATAGATACAAACACAGAGTTTTATCCAGACATGTGACTGGTAGCATCAGACCACTTAGTCCAAAAAGCCATCCCAGAGAGGTGTCACATGACCCCAAAATTATTTTGTTGCTGCTAAGATATGATTGTCTTGTTTTATGAGTGAAAACCAGTTAGTAAAGTTCTGTGTTAGTGTGTAGTTTATGCAAAAGTTATAAATACAAATATTCAGATATATAAATATGTTTATTTATGTATTTACATAAACCTGCTCAAAGGAAATTCATTTATCTATGGATCGTAGAAGAATGAAGGTATTTTAACTTTTTCAGAGCAGATTTTTGAAGATATAGATTTTTATATAAAAAGATTATATATTCAATTATGAAATGTACCCTTTATAAAATGGATCACAGTGGTAAAAGCTGATTTAAAATTTAAATTTAAAGCTGAGGTTGGAGGAGGGGCAGTATCAAAGCCTTGTTTTATAACTCCCAACCAGCCAAGTATCTACAAATACAATGAAAATGCATTTCAGTGATTAAGTGACCACTACAAGGTTGGATCTCACATCCTGCCTAACCAATCAGTAGACCTTTTTGGTGAAAAGTGAGCGTGTATGTGATTAAGCGTGCAACAATTAAACAGATGTGGCACTAATGGATTTGCCATGTCAGTGTCAAGCGTGGTCTTTATAACCACATGCACACTTATCTACTTTTTGTTGAGTTATATATGTTGAAACACTCAGATATTTTGAGAAATTGCACTTTGAGAAAGCTGGTCAAACTAGGAGTGATTGTTGTCTGGTTTGGAAAAAAATTGCTACAATCCTGACTTTGTAACACCCAGTTCGGCACAACGATTTTTTAAAAATAGTATTCCTTCATTACCAAAATATGTGGCTATATAAGCAAGATATGGTGCCATGTTGAAGTATAAATAAACCAAGGAATGTCTCTTGTGGTCGTCAAAGTTATATCTGGTGTGTAGTACTCTTAAATGTGTATCGTTTTTAAGTTTCCTAATCACACTGCATTTGTCTATGTTCAAGCAATGTTTAAAAGCCATACGGGGTTGTGCCATAACACGTTTCCCTAACTAACTCATTTGGAATGTTAAAACTGTGCTGAATATTGGTACATATGCAGCCTGTTCTTATTATGTGTTCAATGTAAATATATATATATATATATATATATATATATATATATATATATGTGACTTGCTTTACATTTATTTTTGATAAGCCTTTTTATTGCGATAGTACTCTTAATGGTAAATAATTACTTGTATAACAGTCGATAGGCTCAGTCCAATAATCACCTTTCTGTGTAATGTTTATAGAAAGTATTCCTCTCACAGATATGCTGGATAAAGGAACTTTTCCCCTGTGATCAGTTTTGCTTACCGTTCCATTTATCTTACACAGCGTCTTCCCGTTATATATGGTGGTATGATATCAGGCGGGTCTCTGTGAAGGGGCAGGCCACAGCTGAGGCCAACATGAACCAAGTAATGGAAATTATTGTGCTTGCTACTCCTTGGTCATTGTAATGCAGATGCAACTACAATGTAGAATAATTACTTATCACCGATTACTGACAGTCTAGAGTGTGACCTTTCTGGACTAGCTAGTGCCTCACGCTAGCGTGGCCACACAGGTTACGTTAGCCTAGGCTAGGTGATCACATGTCCAACATAGGATTTAGATTACTAGGATACAGCGTATATTTAGGTGGGGTGAAATGGTACACAAAATTTACAGTTCAGTACAAATCTCGGTTTTGGGTTCCTATTTTGGTACAGTTTCAGTACAGCAAAGAAAACAGAATTTGTTTTGAAATTATTTATTATAAAAACTGCAAACACAGTTAGGAACAGCTGCAATCCAAAGGCAATGTATCTGTCAACGTGTCTATAACAAAACCAAAAACATACTTATTTGCACTTTGGAAAAACAATTATGTAAAATCAATTAAAAAAACAGTAATATCATAATCATAAGGAACTCAATCACATGTACTTTACTACAGAGTTTGGCCACATATCTGTAGTGATAAACACCCCTATAACTGTTTTTCTACATGGCCAGAATTTCCTCGTAAAAGCACCTAAATGCCACAGGAAGACTCAATTGAAGAGGCTGTTTCTGCCTTGCTCTGGTCATACATGTACCCACTCATATGAGGTTATTTTAGGTGAGTTTGTTTGCTTGTGTTTTCAGCAATATATCTGAGTTTGGAATAACAGAGCCGACAGACAATCTTGGGGGTGTTCTGTAAAGTAATATTTCTCAGTTAGCTAGGTTAATTTAAGATAGAAGTCATAATTGTCCTATAAGAGTTTAAATAAGGAGCAATCCTATTGGACAATCATGACTTCTATCTTAAGTTAATCCAGCTAACTGAGAAATCTTGTTTTGTGGAACACCCCTATGGTATTATCAACTGCTTTGTCTCTGGTGTTGATGTAATTTATTTGGAAACCTAGGGTAACCAGATAATCCAGGGCTGCTCATTGCTGTGCCTGGAGATCTACCACCTTGCAAAGCTTAGGTGCAGCCCTAAATTAACACACCCGATACAGATAATCAGGCCCTTCAGTAGCATTTTATTATTAGAGCCAGCTATGTTAAAGTCAAGCTCTGCAGGGTGGTGGATCTCCAGGAGCAGCTATGAGCACTCCAGAGATAATCCATGTCACAGAGGATTCTTTGAGCTCGGATAGAATCTGTGAACTGCCATTTCAATTAAATGGATTTTACTTAAGCACTGAGTTATTGCAGTGTGCTGATTGGTCAGTCTCCTGTAATCAAATCATTAATTTGAAATAGCTGGATAAGTCTTTCAATCAAGGAAACAAACCAGTCATAGCACAGCCTGACTGGTTTGTTTACTCAAGAGAACTGAACTATTCAGCCAAGCACAGGAGCCTTTCATTTGTAAAGTAGTCTGTAAAACTTGAAATAGCTCAAAGTGTCCTCCCTGACATGGATTATATGGTCACCCTAGGGAAACCCAAATGTTCCCAAACAACCTACACAGTGATCCCTCGCTATATCGCGCTTCTACATTCGCGGCTTTACTGTATGACGGATTTTATAAGCAAGCCTATCTAAATATATATCGCGGATTTTTCGCTGGTTCGCGGATTTCTGCGGATGATGGATTTTTTTTTTTCTGGAACATGTTTCCTCAGTTGGTTTGCACTGCTGATTTCATACACGCTATTGGCGGATGGCTGCCAAATCGGCCTAAATCAGCTGAGAATGTAAACATTACCAGAATTCAAATGGCGCGTAACTGCAGTGTTCGTATTTTAGAAATATGATACTAACATTAAAGGAATAATCATAACATATCTAATATAATTGGGGAAGTAAGTAAAACGGGTGTTCTCCTGTATATTATAGCAAATATAAAATTATTTTTGTTAAAATATGTATTATTACAATACGTTTACATCTACGTTTTACGTATTAAATAAAACTCTTCAATGATATACGATATGTATATTTGTGCGTAGTATATAAACAGTGTGTTTACATACATAATTACATACAAAACGAATCTTACCTAATTATCTAAGAGAATGTAAAGGGTTTAAGGGCTTAAAATATACAAAAATAACCATATAAACATGGTTTTTACTTCGCGGATTTTCATCTTTCGCGGGGGGTTCTGGAACGCAACCCCCGCGATAGACGAGGGATCACTGTATACAGCATTAGCCACAGTTATCATAATGTTTTCCGTGTGGAACATATGCTGTACTTGTGAATCTGGTTCCGCTCATATGCATAAATGTATTCATTCGTTTCACTGTGCGTACCCAACCGAACATAATGTACCGAACTGTACACAGTGAATATGTGTACTATTACAACCGTAATATTAAGCCAAAATAACATATTCAGATGAAATGTAGCTGCATACAATCAATGAAAAAAAAACTCACCTTTTAGCCTATTATTATCTAGGCAAGTTTCCCTTTTGAGCGGGCCCCTTAGCGGTAGCAATTGCCCAGCCCTAATGACAGTTCTGTGTGGTATTATCGGGGGAGGGTGGACTATGAGAGGCCCTGTTATCAAAAAACTGACAAAATGTTAGCGATTCATTCCTCTAAACCTAAATTGGGTGTCGGGAGGCTGTTTCAAGAAAAAAAATTCAGAAGCTCATGCATATTTTCTTTGCCGGTAAAGCTAACTTTGCCTGCATCAACATAACTTTTTATAGGCTACCTTCCGTAAAGTTTTCTCATGCTCTCTATGGTCACAAACCTTTAAATAGTGACTAAGAATGCTTCTGTTATTTCTGCATGGCTGAGGCAGTAGTTTGTTTGAGGTTCTGAGGTTGGTCAAGCCCAGAATCCATCTATACTTGTTTTTATTCCTCTATTTAAATTAAGTTTTGGGATTTTGAGAATTGGTCTGACTTTGAGAATGCACTTAAACATGCAGCGATGCAGTAAGCTTCCAGGACTGTGACTGCGCTGCTGTATAAGCTTGGTATGTATGTCTGCATGCTGGGGTCAGTGGGAATCTCCAAGCAAACGATTTCATTTGCCAGTAGCTGGACTCACTGTAATGTTATGATAGAATTGAGACAAGTTGATCTGATAAGTATAGCCAAGAGATATTTAGTGAAGTGTATTGTACATGCGTACACGGAGAAAAACACATACGCTGTACCTGCCTCTAGAGATTTTAATGACAATTTTTATATTATATATTATGTGTGCATGGGAAATAAGTGTTTGATATTTAGTAGCAGGGACAAGTCATTAAATGTCAAGCTTTTTATGCCAAGATTTAAAGCTAAATGATGAAATGTACTCACTAGATACCATCCAAAGGCATATTTATTCGCATTTCCTCCTCTCCAAAAAAGGCTTTTCTTAAATAAATACACTCGTTTTCTTTGCCAACTGCAGGGTTTGTCTGAAGTGTAAACCATGACATGTTAAATGTAGCGGCATTCTTTAAAGGTCGATTTTTAATAAATGTGTTAATATCAAAAGAAAATAGAAAAAATATATTAGTAAAGAGGTGCAGCACACACAAAACCTATGTTGTTTTGTCTCTGAAAATAATTCAGTAGGTTGGTATGGTATTTATAGAGAGCAAGGACTAAAAATAAGTATGTTTTTGGATGAAGAGCCTCTCACCTCACAGTGAGGTATGCATTAGCAATGAATAAGCTCACCTTATATATACGGAGTCACTAAAAAAAGCTATGCTCAATCACTTTGCTTTGCTAATTCAGTAAAAAATACAAATCCTGTTGAGTCAATGATATATTTAGTTTTGTTGGGACTGTTTTATTTTTTATTTGAGTGTAATTAAAAAAATACTCTCAGTCGCATTTTATCAAGTGCACAAGTAACTCCAAGCTTTGTCAATTTGAATGCTATTGTCAGTAAGTATATTTTCTGTTGTAACCAGGTTTTGTCTATGTTAAGTGGTATATATCTGCTTGTAACGTCTATATTGTAGATGCATTTATAGTTTATTGGTTTTATTACAGTGTTTTTACCCCGTCTTACTCTGTGAAAATTGTCAATACCATTTTGCGAGTTTATCCTGTATGTGACCCTGTATTATGCCAAAGTTGCTAAAGAAAAAGATATTGGACAAAATTGGACTTCAGTCTTAAACTTCACTGATCTCTTCCTGAATTTGCTTTGACTTTCTTATTTGATACCTATTAAGAAACGAGCTTCTGCTACCAAACATATATTCCAAAATGGAGGTACTTTTACTGAAAAAATAGAGAAAATGTCACAAATGCATAAGTAATATTGGTTATTGTATAATGACATATGAAATATGTCATTATGTTCGTTTTAATGTTGACTGTTTGGATCTGACTTGGCATGTCTGTAAGGAACTTTTCAGCTGTGAATGGTTGAAATTTTTTTCTGCACTTATGTTCTTGTTTTGGGGTATAGGGAGTATGTTGAATATTGGAAATATGTTCACAAATTTATATGCTACATTTCAATAGTACCTGTTTGAAATACAAAAACATTTAACACTGGACAAATATTAAGCTATATATAGATATATAAGATATAATCAAACAAATATATGATACATAAGCCTACTCAAAGTTACAGTGTTATATTATCTCTATCAAACAAATATTAATAAAACTTGATACGTTTTGTATTATAAATTTTTCTCTTGTTTTATATCCTGAGGGAGGCGGGGTCAGATCAGGTCAAATTCATTCTGCCCATCTGATCCATATTCCCAATAATTAAAAAATATAAAATAATTATAAAAGGCTGACTCTGATTTGCTGTGAAGCTCTGTAAACACACCCAGGCTCTGTACCCACACCCACACATAGTGACCATGCAACCATGAACAGCATAAGCCATGACATGGATGGGTGGATGGATGGATGGATAGATGGATGGGTGGATGGATGGATGGATGGATGGATGAATGATCTTAGATGCCAATATAATCAAAGAATTTAGATGCAGTTTGGTTGTTTGCTGGCCTATTATCTTGTTGACCCATTCTCTCTTTCCTGTACCCGCATAATTACAACATTAATGGTCAAGTGCCAATGGCCTGCATTATTTCTAATGTCTTGCATTAAAAATCTTACACTTCTGGTGTAGTGGCAAATAATCCCTGCACTGTCGTGTTTTATGAAACCTCTGAGACATCTAATTTAATACAAAAGTAGAATTTTAGCCCCAGAAATGAATATTAACTTACTATACTGGATTGACTTGACTCCGGACAATCACTGTATACTAAATGGATTGACTTAACCCTGGAGTGACACTGTACATTAACAACATTGACTTAACCTCAGAGTGATACTGCACATTAACCTGATTGACTTAACCCTGGAGTGACACTGAACATTAACTGGATTGCCTTAACCCTAGAGTGACACTGAACATTAACTGGATTTATTTATCCCCAGACTAACACTGAATATTAAGTGGATTGACTTTAACCCCAGAGGGACATTGAACGTTAACTGGATTGACTTAGCTCTGCCTTGGTAATGGCTTTGTCATTAGGGACATACTGTATAAACAAAGGCCAAAGGAGCTTGGTCCAATTAGGGCATGCAAATAGAATGGCAATCCACACATCACCTGACACCAGTGCTTAATTTTGTTTTTTAATTATTATACATTCCAGAAGGAAACACAATGAGCTTTGGCTTCAAATCACATATACATTTATTGACTTATTGGTTTATGCTAAACAATTTACTCAAATGTGATGCACTGTCAAACACTTGTAATGTTACACAGTAATACTCTGCTTTTCCTCAAGACTCACCCCCATCTCAGTCACTGCGAAGGTCCATAAATGGTTTTCCAGCTGTTTGTCAGAGAATTCCAGTGGCTTGCTTTGGAGAAAAAACTGCCTGAGAGCCTGAGAAGCTTCTTCACTTAGTAAAGGTGGATCCGTGCCGCAGACACTGTTGCAGACATCATTCTAACACCAATTGTCAGTAACAATCTATTTTTACTGGCACAAGTACGGATGCCATAGTACCATGTCATAATAAATTCCACACATGTTGTGCCATAGATATAAGCTTAGAATTAATTGGTTGTGAGTCTGGAAGGCTTGCAGGTCACATCTTAGCCTGTTGGCAATAACACAGTACATTTTCAGCATGAGACCCAAATGCTCACAATATACCAGCTTAGTAAACCAGCCTTTCTGGAAACTATCACAAGCTACAGTAAAGCACACTTGTATAATAGTTTGTAAAACTGTAGCTGCCATATAACTGTATTGATTAAAAATAGCATCACATCACATACTCTGACTCATTGATGGATATGATATGGTATGATAGTTGTGCACTGAATGTGGATATTTGTCCAAACATATTTTTTTTCCATAGCAAAAAGAATTAAGCTAGTCATTTTGCACTAAGAAATGTTGCTGGTATCAAGATCTGCCTGTGTTTTCATAACCACACTTGTGTCTTGTCAGGTGACTTTGCAATTCTGGTAAACAGGCAAATGTACCGAAATTTTTCACCAATTAGGAGCTAGACAAAAACTCTACCATTGTAATGGTGAAATAGAAACTGATTGTCACAACAGTTAGTGGTATATTCTGAATTAATCAAATAGAATAATACATTCAATGATCCTATCACTCTGGAACACATCATGTCTTCATTATGAGGCTTTCAAACACACATTCTACTCTGATGTAGAGTACATTGACTCACAGACACAATTTCATATAGGCTCACAAACCATTAGGAATTGAAATATATAGAGGTTACATCTCAGCTTATTCTGCTGGTCCTGTTTTACCCTAGATTAAATACACATAATCTGGATGGAACATTTAGCTGTAACACTTTCCTTTTATAGTCACAATGGAGACTGACTGGGACCATCGTATCCAGCCATACACCCAGTACAGGCTCACACTGAGCCTAGAGTCCCTGATGGAAGATACAGAGCACAGCAGGGACACCCTTAGCAGGATGCCAGTGGTCTAGGACATGTTATGCTTATGTTAAATTTGGCATCTCTATCAATCAATAGCAAATAATTATTTCAATGCAGAGCATTAACCCATAAAATCCAGACACAGACATGATTCTAGAGATGTTGCTAACTGAAGAGAGTTGGACTGAATGCAAGGGGAGAGCACCCAATTCTGTTGGTTTTGGTGGTCAGGAAAAGTGGAGGGAATTAGCTTGGGCCGGGCCCTCAAGTGTAGAGGGGATGCCACATGGCTAACTGCTTGCGGGGGTTGTCAAGCATCTGCTGCCAGTGCTGAAAACCAGTGTTGGTGGTCTGCAGACCCAATTGGCAGTGGCCGAGGGTGTCCAAGGTCCCCGGGCTGACATGGTTAAGGACGTCCAGCTCCAGGCTGGATTTGACCAGCAGCTCCTGGGGGACCTCCAGCATCATCATTTCGTTCCAGACTGGGTTCATCTTGTGCTTCACCCGCCGTGTCTGCTTCTTCTTTAGCTTGGTGGTCTGGTGCTTCAGGGTCAGTTTCACTGATAAGTCTGGGGAGAGAGGAGCTTGGTTTTTATCAAGAAAGCATGGTGGGGAAAAAAGCACAGTCTAGGGGTGTTTCTCAATATGCGTACTTGACCATACTTGTGTTCACGCATACTCGTTTTAGGTTATTTTCCATTGCTCAAGACCATTTCCAATTAAGAACAAAAGTACAGAGGATGGGGAAAATCCCTGGATGTTAACTGCAACAATCCCCAGCCTCAAATATCAAAGATGCACTGGTTGCATCCTCACGAAAGGGGAACAATCCCATGATTCATTGTGTCCCAGGTTTGTTCTTGGGAGGCATGTTAGCAAGACCGCTCTTGCTAAGAACACAAGTACGATCTTTGCATTCTTGGTATTGAGAAACACCTGACTAAGAGGCGTGAGATCAAATTGCAAGAAATATACCACTGATATCTTTCACCTCAGAATGAATATTTAAAATACATAAACACATATGAACATCCATCCATTAATCCAGAACATGGTCATAGTGAGTATATAAAATGCATGAACATATATTAAACAGTACTGGCTGAAGGTGCACAGAGTATAGAGAGAGTATAGAGAAGTAAGGAAAAACTGCATTGTACCGATGATGTCCTTCAGTTTGTCTGACTGCAGATCCCTGGCCTTCATGACCACCACACCCAGGCGGTTGGCCGCGGGGAGGTAGCTGATGGACAGCAGGATCTCGCCCACAGACGAGCTTGTGTCCTGTGAAGATAAAAATAATCTACATCCACACACTTAACCTTCTGCATAGTAACCCTTCACATTCATACCCAGGTCCAAACCCACAGAATCTACAGATTTCATACTGATGAGTTACTCAGAAGAGGTGCTTCTCCAGGTAAAACATCACATGGAATGTTTCAACCATCATATCTCTCTCAATTGTCAGAAATCATCTCTGACTGCAGCCACGTTTCAGAGAGTGACAGATGCCGTCTGATCTCCACAGATGAGGAAGCAGTAAAATCAGGGAAGAAACAGGGCAGTTATCAGTAAGAAAATGATATTTTAGGTGAATATTTATCATCTGACTACCTACTGAAATTGAAGGTAAGTGAAAGAGCCTGGCAGTACAAATGCCGAATCTAACCTTCTTACAGATTTACAGAATGCCCTGCTGAAAAAAAAACAGTTTGACCAACTTATGATGGTTGGCCAACTTAAGGTGTGTTTTCACATGATTTTTGATAGTTTAGCTGGTCATGCCAGCTTATGGTGATCATTTTAGCAGGTTTAGCTGGCCACATTAGCATGACCAACAATCCAAAACCAGCAAGAGCTGGGACATGACCATTTAAGACTTTAATCTTAAACAGAGGTGGGTAATTCAGTTCCAGAGAGTATAAGTCCAGACCAAGATTTTGTTTCACCTAACCAGTTGAGTACTCTGTGATGGTGATGCTTTATACTCAGTTGGTTGGTTGAAACAAAATCTTGGTCTGGACTTTTAATCTCTGGACCTGAACTACCCACCTCTGATCTTTGACCAGCTAAAACCAGCTCCCAGAATAAGATGGCTTTTAGCAGTTAATTTTCAACAGGGTGATCATAGATCAGTTTAATCACACATATTAATAACTTTTTAGTATTTATCTTATATGGAATATTGGTAGAATTACTCAGAGAGGTATGGCTGAGTTTTATTAGTGCTGCCTTGGGGGGATAAACACTTCATAACAGAATAAAAAGCCGGTGCACTTCAGTGACTAATCAGGGGGCCTTGGCCTTAGCAGGACTGGCCGCTGCAGAGAATGATCACGCTGTAGTTAAACATGTCTGCCTGACCCTCCTTCCACACAGCCTACACTCCTCAGTACTTTGCTTCAAATTACACACAAAGGCCAGGATGTTTTCAATGATACATATTGCAGGATTAAAACATTCTTTGTTGTAGTGCATCCTTCAGATGTACTGGCTGATCTAATTTAAACACATTTCTATCCATCTATCCATTCATCCATTCAGCCACTGATAAGTTCAATTCCCAAGACTCCAATAGAGCAACACCTCTTTTGAATCCAGGTTATATTCAATGTTATTAATTGATAAAATGTAAAGGCAAACAGAAGTCATACAGTATGGTGAGGGCCAGATATCTTACAATATATCTTATCCCATTTGTAAACTATAAATTATCATTTAATCACTCAAATTGACAATCAACAACAGTAATAAGAATCAAATAAGGCTAATGTGTAAAATGTTCTAGATCAAGTAAAACACAGCCAGGCTGGTTCCATGCACCAAGGGAAAAGACAATGTGATGCATCACAGTGAGAGCCCCGCATTCCTCAATACGCTGAGGATCCAACATGTGCATGCCCAGATCAACCTGAGTGCTTCTCACCAGAACCCAGTGCCGCAGACGGCTAATAGCACTCCACACTATAAAAATGCCTCTGCTTGTTGGGTGTTACATTCATTAATCATTAAACCACACTTTTCCCTTCCACTGCAGGTTCTCCAGGGTACTATTACACATTAGATTAGAAATAGATGGATAGAAGGATGGATGGATGGATGGATGGATGGATGGACAGATGCTAGATAGATAGATCATCGCTCCTCTTCATCACACCTTCACCTGTGGCACCCCCCCACCCCGTCTCTGTGCTCATCGCTCTTCTTCATCATGCCTTCATTTGCAGTGCCCTCCCATCTCTGTGCTCCTTATCATGCCTTCACCCCAGGCAGCCCCCCCCGTCTCTGTGCTCCTCATCACACCTTCACCCGAGGTGGTCCCCCCCATCTCTATGCTCCTCATCACGCCTTCACCCCAGGCAGCCCTCCTGTCTCTGTGCTCCTCATCACGCTTTCACCGCAGGCAGCGCCCCCGTCTCGGCGCGCCCCATCACGTCCGCCCCCGAGGCCCACCCCCCGCCTCGAGCCGCCCCACCCAACCCACCA
>JAAGVU020000019.1:12031187-12050596 GCA_011763525.2 Mormyrus iriodes
CAATGGGGAGCACGGGTGAGTCCTCCAAAGTGCCATTTAGAGTGTCACAGATAAAGACCCTAGATTTGATACTCAGCTCTGCCAGAAGCAACACTGATAAACATCTTAATTTTGAAAGCTCTGATGCATCAGCAGACTTAGAGTTCCACTACCCCATCGTAGTGATTAACATCCCCATTTTGACAGGTGGTTCACTAATCAAGATCTCTGAATTGACAGTCAGTTCAATGATATTGATCCATGTTTCACAGGCAGCTCACTAAAACAAAGACCCCTCATTTTACAATCATTATAGCGATCAAAACCTCTGATTTGATAAACAGCTCACTGATAAAGACACCTCTTTTGACAGTAGGCTCCATTCTGACCATCAATGCCAAGAGACAGATATCGTCAGTGGCATATAATTTCATAATCAATATGTTAATCATGAAAAAAGTGTGCCCAGCATGAAAAAACGCCTATAAATACAATTCTTTCCTGGCAGAGAAATACAGGTGAGGACAGCTCTAGTGTATTACCTGTGACTCATCTGCCTGTGTTCTATATATGGAATTCCAGATCAGTCCCCTGTACTCCACAGTAATGCCCGTGAATAGCAAGGCCTTCTGTTACCATCTTCTTATTAAGAGAACACTCACTGACACGATAAAATTTTTTGCTCATGTTTTTACTGCTTCTTTTCTTCAGATCAGTGTATGATCAGTGACTGTTAGATAAGAACAATGCGTATATCCATAAAATCAGTGATGCATGCTGGTAGAAATTTTCTTTGGGTATTGGGTATATGGCAATAGCTTCTGAATAAAGATTTTAACCCAAAGTGGCTTCAGTAAGCATCAACATGCGTGACTGTGTAACATCTAATATTTAGAGTGCCCCAGGTGTGAGTATCCCTTTAATAAAAGATTATATGGAAACCAACATTGGTTTATGGGAATCAAAACTAGCCCCAGTGCAGCATTGAAACATACTTTCTATAATGGCGACATGCAGCTCCTTCCTCTCAGAGTCGTAGGTGAGGGAGAAGTGCAGTTTAGGACGGAGCACGGAGGAGCTTTTTGTCAAACCAGGGTTCGGCTCTGTGGCGGAAGGGGTGTCATCAGTGGAATCTGCAATGGGAGGGATCACTGCGTTAGAAGGCTCTCAAGATTAAAAGACATTAAGAGATTTTTTAGAATGTTTCTGATGGGCCCCATTTTTGATTGATTCGGTTTACCTTGTTTAGGCATGAGGAAGACTTCCTCAGATTCTTCCGTTGCTAGGTTACCAGAGTCAGGCCAGGCAGAGGCAGGTGTCTCTGCGAGCGATTTTTCTATCGTCTTCAGAGTGTAATCGGGGTAAGTGATCACCTCTGGGGAAGTGACAGATGGCTTGGGCTTGTAAATTTTGGGGAATTTCAGCAAGGTCCGTGGCTGGATGGACTCTGTTGATTTTTTAACAATAAACTGGAAAACAAAGGAGAAGAGTACACATTTTTTATGCCTAAGAGCTCTCATTGGAGGAAGGAAAAATCATTATAGGAGAAAGCATTGATAGAAGGAATATCAAGAGCGGAAACAATCAAAGGAGAAAAAGGAGCATACATTAAGTAGGATGTGTTAACGGAGGAGATTCACAAAGAAGACATTAAGGGGCACATTTCAGTTTCCACACTGAGATCAGCACATAGGGGACATGTGGGGAGAATACATGCTACAGGGAGGCATATTAGAGCATGCATGAGTACAGGCCTCATATGCAGGAGGCATAGGGCCACAATGAACGCCAAGACACATTTGGAAATAGCAGGCAGTCACGTGTTTGGTATCATTCCCCTGTGATTGTAATGTCTGTCTCTGTGCCATGAGCCTGTTAGCTGTGTAATGAAGATGGATATATAATGCTGACAATGTGGAGGCTGTAAGTGTGCTACCCGGTCTTGTTTTGATGACTGTAATTTGCACCTTGTTCACAGTGCCCATTCCATTCAGCTCTCTGCTACAATGGCTAGATCAGGGAGACAAAGCATACACATACACTGAGGTGGCGGCACATAAATTGTGGATATTTTCAAATTTTTGTCATTTTAACCAGAAATTTTGTAAGAGTGCACAGCGGACTGTGGAGCACTTGATGAAAGAGTCTTGAAATTTCCCCTGACTAAATGATGCATCGCCGGCTGAAGTGCAAAAGCAGGCAGACTGGTGTTCAAGCTGCTTGTTTAAGTGAGGCAGTATTAATATCTGAGAGACCAAGGTCTGGAATTAAGGAATTTCCCTTAATTGCTGTAAAAATTCAACTTATTTAACTTTCAGCTCAAACTGGAGCTATCGGCTGTATCCTGCTTCTCAGTCTATTTTGGGGCCACTTCCTTCCTTCTGCATGATGCCAGCTTACCGACGTGAAGAATGGGCATGATCAACGCGCTGCTTGTCCAGTCAGCCGTACTGAACTGACACGCTAATTCCAGGCTTGGGTTCCAAGTGTCGGCTGGCATGTTAGTCAGCCTCTGACCAAAGCGGTGACGTAGCACCCCGGAGGTCATGCCACCGTGTGCTGCCAGCCCCGTGCGGTGTTGCTTTCTGGTGACTAACTGTGTTACGGTGCCAGCTACGAGATGCCGGCTCGTTGGGGACGCATCCGGTACAGCAGGTAATCTGCATGGAATGCTCTGCAGGTGACTCTTGTCCACCCTTTTGGCTAACTGTGTGTCAGAAACACAGCACTGTGCCAGATGTCAAATGCATTTCATCCTTGTCTCTCACTGTATGCACTGCATTCATGTGGAAGACACGAACTTGAAGGGTATAAATGGAATCCATCGATTTCCTGGCAGGCTACATTGGGCTCCATGTGGGCGGTACACGCAGAGAACGTGTTATTTGCATCGCTGCGAGCCAGGACCCTCCCACACGTCTGTCCGCTCAGATACATTTTGTCCCTGCTAAGGTTCTCTCCATTCTCATGAGTACCTTCATGAATATTTCATCATGTGACAGTTGTTCCTACCAGTCTGGTCTCACCAAGATTTGGCACTCATCTGTCACGTACACGACTGTTAGCCTTTCTTTCAGCATCCTCGACAGACTGTCTTGACTGTAAAACACAAAACTGGAGGCTACACTCTCATCAATGAGTATTCGAGCTTCAGATCCACAGAGAAATTCATTCAGAAATGCCTGAAATGTATGGAATGACATAGTGAACAAGAACACAATGAATCCAGAAGATATAAGAAACACAGCTAACATTCATAAACCAGCCAGAAACAAGAGAAAGTGTCACCACATGAGCTGTTTATTTAACACAAACTGCTACCCTGAGGGCACTGTGTTCATCCCAGCTTGTTATTTCCACACACAGTTGGGTTAAGCAGTCACCATGTAATTACAGACAACAGCAGTATGCCTCCTGAGATTTGACTCCTTGCTCTTTTCTGACTTACCAGGACACTCTATGACATCTTGCACAACATACCAGAGTCTGAAGGTCCTTAATCAACATTATACTGTCATTCTGTCCAAACACAGAAGAATTCATTTACATTCTAGCTAGTATGGACATTTTGTTCATTAACAGTGATTCATGGCCTTCCTCTAATGTGAAATGATTGACCTCCAGCTGGTTTTGTCTTCCTAACAAAACTAAATCATTCTTCAAGTTCCAGCAGGCCTCTCAAAGTAATCCAGTGCTCTCCCAATGCTTTATCTTGCATTGTACTGTTATACTCTGAATCACACCCTATTCTTGTTTAGACCATTCTTTTCTAAGACCCCAGAGCTGACTGAATGTAGTCAAATGTAGTTTGACATATTACTTGAAAATACCCCTGAAGCAGTCATAGACTGAGAGTTAAGTTGGTTTTTGAAGTACGTGAGCAGCCTGTGACTAACTGTTCGTACAGCAAGGACTCTTTACAAATCATGCAGGGCTTTTTTTAATAGGAAATGTAGCTCAGGAATAAAAACACTGCAATCAGAGCAAAGAAAAGGTACAAGTGACTGACTGCACTGTACTCCTTCCGTCATTTCCAATACCTCAGTGGAGAGCATGGTTGACAAAGTGACAAAGGTGGATGGGGGGGGTTCATGAGATGGATGAGGGGGCTGTCTCCCTCAGGGGGACTAAATTCAAGGCAAAACAAATCCACTGTTTAACAGGGCTACACAGCTGATGGACCAACTACAGGCTGGAGCCTCCTTCAGTCCAAAATGTCTAATAATAGCACACTACATATTGCCATCTTTCAGTGCTCACAGGCGACCCTGCTGGCCGCATCAGCCAAAAAAACAGCTAGAGCTGAAAGGCCCCTCACATCTATTTTTAAACCCCATCAGGTAATGCAACAGGAGACAGACAACAGCGTCCTGCATTTTTGTGGAAATTCCGGATACTCAAACGGGGTTATTAGTTTGAAGCAAAACAGACTGAGCCAGACCTCCATGAAGAGGCTCTGAGGAGCCAGTGGGACAAAACAAGACACCATCAGAGAAAGCATGAGAGTGCATTTAGAAAACAATTCTGCAGTTTTCATTTCAACCAAGGGAACTAAAAAACAGCAGCCAGCGAATTAGTGTTGCCATGTTTAGTGTGCAGGGCACCAATGACAGAAACGATGATAGGGTCACATTTTCAGATGATTTACTTTGATTTGAGATTATCTGAGGACAATATACATTTCTATCTAGACAAAGCAGAAATCCATGTAGTAAGTCTGCAGTGCATCCTCATTAGTGTCAGAGATCCTAACAGGTGTCAGATGAATTTCTTTCTCCTGTTCATGCCTAGTTAGTCCCAAACCCATCCTTCCACTTAAGACAGTTATGCTTCAAAATAATATCAAGGTAAATTGAAAGAATGAAGTAAAGCCTGTTCTGCATCAGCAGTATCCTGGATCATTGTACCACCCCGTGCAAATCTTTAAAAGCCATGTCTTGGACAAGTAAGATTTTGAAACATCCAAAAACATAATAAATTTTCTGGAATATTCCCAAGATATTCCCAAAGCTGATACATTTACACAGAATTTTTCCATTATGTTTCCATAAATTCCCAATTGTACTCAGAAGTAATATGTTCAGGTTGAATATACCCAGACATTCCCAAATCATCCCAAATATAAAATATTTAGATGGAATTTTCCCCAGTATAATAAAGAGGTTTTTTTTTAATTATTCAAAATAACTTGGACTCCATGCTATGCTAATGAAGTTTTGGTGCATTCAACAGGATGTGCTTCAACGTAAATAAATTAAGCTTTCTCTTTGAAATATCCGATAAATTCAGTGTGGTTTATATTTAATATCTAATCATTGCTGCTGTACCTCTCCAGCTTGTGAATGAAGTGCATGCATTTACTGACAGCAGAGTATGTTATTTAAACACTCTGCAGCACCCTGCATTTATCATATACAAGCCCAACGTTATAGGTATAACCTTTGTAAAAGGTGAGATTTGACTAAGTTAATATTACATGCTCTGCTCTTATCCATTTCTAAGGCAGCTCCGGGCACATCATCACCATGACATCACTCTACTATTCACACAGGACTCCCAGCCTTCACCTTGCTGCTGACTTTCCTGCTGTTGTAAGTTCTTACCTGGTGAGCAGACCGCAGGATGCTGTGCGTCACCTTCTCGGGGTCCGGCTCGCTGTCCTGCTCCAAGTGACCTTTCCTGCAGGACTTGCATAGGTACGAGAGCCAGCAGAGGGTGAGCACACCAGACACACTGCCCAGAGTAGCACCCAGGACTACGGCAGCGCTGAAGATCATGCTGGATGGATGGGAGCAGAGATGTGGCAGGGTCACTGGGTCCGGGGCTCTCTGGGAACACGCTGTTCTGGTGATTACTCTGGGGAGGGTGGAAACGCCGGGGGGGCACAGGAAGGATGATCAGACTCCTCTGCTTCTCTCTCTCTGGGAGCGACTCAAATGGAGTGTCTTCTCTGGGTGTGCTTGAAGGCAGTGTGGAGGAACAGCAGCTTGGGTGGGAGGAGGGGAGGGGGGGGCGGACTTGCTGACTGGCTGGTCCCGCTAATGAGGCTCGCGCAGAAGGAGATGGTATCCACCACTTCCTCCCATCTCACCCTCCTCACCATCTTCGGGCCCCCGAGACAATGACGCGCTGGCTGACCTGCTACTTCTGCCAGCTGACGTCCGTAGATTCTGACAGAGATAGATACACAGCAGTCTGCACGCACTCTCCGTCTCACTTTCGGCTCCTCTGGAAGGGCAACCATAAAAGCTGACATTTCAAAGACCTCCTAATGATAGTCACCCACTGATTTATCACCGAATGAACGAGAGGCACTTTACATAGAACTCAACCTGTCTCATTTGCCCTTGATCTGCCAAAGCATTTCATTTTAAGCAATCTTGCTGTTTAGGTGCTATGCACAGTACTTTACAGTATGTATTTAAATAAAGGTTCTCTCAAAGTATGAAATAAACATACATAAGAATATTTACCTTGATTTATTTCACAAAAGCTTTGTCGCAAGCAGTGCTCAAATGAGGCAGATAATATCAAACAACTGGAGCTGTGGTCTAGGCTCTCAAGTCCAGATATTGTTTTTCATTAATTTGTTCATTTTGAAAAACACTATAAATAAATCTATATTATTATTATTATTATTATTATTTGCTTTCAGTATAACTTTCATTTTATTATTTTTCTTTATTATCATATTGCTACTTGAAATGTCTTTCTGCTGTCACTGTTTAAATGGTGGAGTTGACTACCTTACATTTCACTGCAGGTTATAGTCTGACTGTATTCTTTGCATATGACAAATAAAGCACTTGAATCCTATTATTATTATTATTATTACATATGGATGAACTATGGGCGGCATGGTGGTGCAGTGGTTAGCATTGTTGCCTCACACCTGTGGGATCAGGGTTCACGTCTCTGCCCAGGTTCCACATGTGTGGAGTTTGCATGTTCTCCCCGTGTCGTCGTGGGGTTTCCTCTGGGTACTCTGGTTTCCCCCTGCAGTCCAAAAACATGCTGAGGCTGATTGGAGTTGCTAAATTGCCTGTATGCATGTGAGTGTGCCCAGTGATGGGTTGGCACCCCATCCTGGGTTGTTCCCTGCCTTGCACCCGCAGCCTCTGGGATATGCTCTGGACCCCCCGTGACCCATATAGAATAAGTGGTTATAGAAGATGGATGGATGAATGAACTTAGGTGGATTTACAGATCTTGATTCAGACTCATATACTCGTGACTCTGAAAAATATTCCCAAGCCCATCCTAGTCCATAGCAAATGTCAGCATCCTGTATGGAGCCACCCCCCAATTGTTATATTAGCTTCAATGTTTTTCCAGCATTTTTCAGACATCCTAACGCACTCAGTCACAGCACCTTCCCATTATGACTAATCGCATTAAGCATTGCATAGCCACACATTGTTATCAACATGCTTGAATGAGGTAACTAGGTCACACTTTGAAATCAATGATATTATGTTTGCTGATGGCAGCTACTAGCTAGATAGCTGTAAAAATGATATAACTGGCTGACTGGATAAATTAATGACACGTGACACAAGCAATCAAGTTTGAATTCATTGACTTCATTCTATGTATCATGCAATGGATTGAGGGACTTTAAGGTATCTAGCTGGGGACATGTATATGCAGAATGAATATATTGTAGCAAGTAAAGTCAGGCACACTATCACAGTGAAGTGTGCATTTAAAGTCAAGCTACCACAGGGGTAAACACAGCGATGACAGTGCTGATGGGGAAAATGTTAACCTGGATAACGAGCCTTTGGGAGGGTATGTTGGGGAAGATGAGATGAGTCCTGTTTAGAACAAGGCACAGATCTCCCTCTTTCGCTTTTTCTTTGCAACATGTTTCTATTACCTTTGTGTTTGACAAATCATTAATTAATTTGGTGGCCATTTAAAATATATTATTTAAAATAAATATAAAAATGTAAGTATTTGTTTACTGTTCCATTTATAGTTTTTGAATTCAGATTCTAGAACTGAACTTGCATTTTTCCAGACTTGCACTCAAACTCAGCTACCCAGCCCCAGTAATGGACTTGGCCATGTCTCAGACTCCCTCCCGTTGGACTCAGTCCTGACTCACACGCGATTTGTTAAAGGTATGGTCTTGATTTGAACTCACCTAAGGTGGACCTGAACACGCTAACAACATAACAAGCATACCACTGTCAAGCTCACTACAGTTCAGGTGTTGCTAGGTTGAGATACCAGTGCATGACTAGGAACAAGTGCAAGATAGACATGCATTAGGGCTGGGCAACTCATCCAATTATAATTTCAATTATGATTTTGGCTTCTAGTGATTATCAAAAGAAAATAACTGAAATGAAATGATATTTGTGCCAGATTTTGCTTTACAATGTTGCTCCCGTTTTGTCTTGTTATAATGTTATGGCCTATAATGCCAGCATGACTGGAATGTATCACAACACACCCATGTAAAGTGCCTTGGGGTGACTCTCTTGTGAAAAGCACTATATAAAAACAAATTTAATTGCTATAATTCCAACCCACCCCTTTCCAGCCCCTTTTTATTTATTTCTCGGTTAAATTATATTTAGAGTTCAGGAAAATCCACTGTTAAAAATACAAGTTTTTGAAAAGCTCAATAAATGCATGACGTTTCCAAAGTTAACAAGAACTCATTATTGACCAAAATAAATCGTGATTATGATTTTTGATATAACTGAGCAGCCCTAACATGTATATCTGTGTAAACTTGTAAAGAAAGGACTGTCTGAATTAGTACCCGTCCGTCCCTCTTCCAATTTCCCCATTTGGCCAGCAGTCCTTGCTGGTCATTCCGTCTGGTGTTAACCTGCCGTGTTTCCCTGCTCCCTGCCGCATGTCTTAACAGGCTAAGCAGTTAGCCATCCATCCAGACCCCACATTTGTTGTGGATTCGAGACTGGCCAGCCTCACCTATTTAGCTTAACATTAATGTGATTTTGCATTCATGTTGTCTTGGTGTGCCATGAATTTCAGTTATAGTTGGATATACCCTAATGTTGTGCAGTATGCTGCCTGGAACCCCCTCCAGGACCCACAAAGACTGATCAGGAATAGAAGGTAGAAGAATGGTACTCAAACCCAGCAGAATCCAGCTGTTTGTAGTATGTTCAGTTTTCCTTAGTGTTTGGACCTTCTGTTTCTGATTATTGACCTTACCTGCTCTTTGTTACCCCTAGTTTGTATTAACCGACACCTGCCCCTTCTTAGCCCTTGTTGTCTGTGTATATATGCGCCTGTCTTTGTTGGCCATTGTGTGGTTGTCACTGTGTTTTAGTTCCTTTGTTTTTAGTGTTCTGCTCCTTGCTTGGTGTTATTGCTTGTGTATTTTTAGTGTTAGTTTACTTCGTGGTTAGTTACAGTTTTGTCCTTACCTACTTGTTTTGACCCTTCGTGGCCCCTTTGTTTTCTAGTTGTCCTTTTGTGTTCTGTTTTTTTTAATAAAATCCTGTTTGTGTGAGCTGCTAAGCGGATCTTCTGTCTGTTCACCAGCCCTGCCATAACATGAACAAAACATTCTGTACAATTTGTTGTATTCTGTACTTTTCACTGTGACCAAAAGCACACATCTTAAGAAACACCTCTGCCCCGTTTTCCTTTTTCCTGTTGCCATAATGCACTTCTTCACCCCACTTTCAGGGTGGACTTGTCAGCTCTGCTCTACCTCAGCCCACAACACAAAACAGAAAAACCTACAGGGACAACGCATGACTGTTCACAGCTGGCCAATCCAGCTGCTTTATTGATTGGTGTCTCTGTTGAGTGGTGTCTTCATCGATCGGTGTCTCCGCTGAGTGGTGTCTTCATTGATTGGTGTCTCCAGTGAGTGGTCTCTTCATTGATTGGTCATTCTTCAAAACCCTCCTCATGGGCTACACTGCTTGCCATATGGGCAGTGACATCTGACTGCCCCTCCTGACCATTTTCTCATTCGCTTGCCTTAAATTTGTCAGAGAAACAGCAGTTTCCAGCATCATCAGCTAAACGGCTGTAATCATTTAAGATAAAATGATCATCTCACATCCTCAAAAAACATACCACCGTTACTCAAATGTTACTCCCGTAACATTCATTAACATTGTACCTCTATGTGGAAATGCCTATTCATATAATTTGCAGAACATTTAAACTACAGTCTATACCTATCTATATACCATTCTTCTACCTTCTATTCCTGATAAGTCATTGCGGGTCCTGGAGGGGGTCCCAGGCAGCATACTGCATAACATTACGGTATATCCTGACAATGCAGAATTTAGCCAAAAAACCAAGAAAAATAGGACAATACAGGACTGCCCCCTTGGGACCTAAATCTTCTAGTCCACAGCCAAATGAGCCAGTCATTATATGACTAAACTCAATTTACTCCTCAATGTATATTTCAGGGACAAATGTCTGTGATAAACTGACATCCCACTCAGGGTCTCCCTACATTCCACCCAGGCAAACTCTCCTATATAGGTTCCAGGCTCACACAACCCTGCACTGGACAAACAGTAATGGAAAATGGCTGGGTGAATGATCAGTTTTTGATTTGCGCAAAAAAGGAACATATAATTAAAAATATTACAATTCATATATAAAAGAAATTTAGCATCTTTTAAACAACAGTGACTGTATTCTCTCCTTGGTACAGCAGTCTTCAAATATTTCCACCTACTCCTGCTTAGTGATAGATGGAATTACATCACAAATAAACAAAATTTACAAGTACAAATTTCAGAAACATAAACAGATACTGAATATTATTTTATGCAAATCTGTCACAAAATTTAAATTACGAGCTAAAGACCATTTTGTGTTTTCCATCTTCAACTAAGAAAAAATCAGAAACATGACAATATACATTTATCAAAAAATTCATTCGTTTTAAAACGGTAGTTAATTGGCCTACCCGTTTTTCCCCCCAATAATATATGATTATGACATTTGGTGTTAATTTTATTCCAGTGCTACAACTGCTAAAAACAAAAATTGTTCAAGACCACCGGCCTTGTTGTTGCCTAAAAACGGCTCCAGCGTGGATCGGCCTGATAAGGCTGCGCTGCGATCCGGTGACACACGGCCCATGTGCGGACTGTTTGATAACAAAGCGGCGTGTAGCCCCGCCTGCGCGGGGAGGAAGAGGACAGGAGAGGAGGAGGAGATGATGATGAGGATGGGCGGGGGAGGGGTCTGTTGTGACCGGGAGTATCCTGCTTCCAAGATGGCGGCGTCCATGGAGCTCAGCTTGGAAGATCTGCCTTCGGATCCTCTGCTGCTGATTCTGTCCTTCCTTGATTTCCGGGACCTGATCAGGTAGGAACTCGGCTCGGCTTGCCCGATGCATCGAGATGCCCGTCGCAGCGGACGCGGCCGAAGGGGTCGGTGCTTGCACGGCGCTAGGCGCTGCCTTAGCTCCCCAGCTCCTTTCCTCTTGTTTTGAAACATCTCGGACGTTTTAATTCACTGTGCTCGGAGCAGTAGGGCCGCTTAAATGGCGCGGCGCGGTGTCAGTGAGGATCGCTGCTGTATACCGAGGCCGTGTTTAGAATGCTGGCCGGGGATCCGCTTCCTGCGGACTGGCTCATGTCCTCATCCTGTCCGCCACCGGCTGCCACACAGTCACCCACCGTTAGCGGCATTCCCAGTGCCTGCTGCCCCGTCTTTTAAACGGGATTGTCTTCCGTCTCCGCTCGCATCAGTTTGTGTCTGTATATTTATCTGGCCGATTTGCTCCGCGCTTGACTTTACTGGTTGATTTGTACTAGATCGTGTTAAAGCGGTGTAAACGCCCACGGAGCTGGGTCTCTAGCCGTATTACACCCCCGTCAGTCGCCGTGAGTGATTACTGTCCGTGCATTTTCACCAAGCCTTCTGTGGTCTAAGTTGGTCCCCTTCCCCTCCTCAGCTGCAGCTATGTCAGCCGCCGCCTCCACGGCCTGTCCGGACACAACCCGCTGTGGAAAGGACTCTGCCAGAAATACTGGCTGTTATCCGAGTAAGTGGCAAACCAGTGCTTCTCTTCCGTCTCCCGAACTTACCGGCGTATGTTTATCTTTCTATTTCTCAGTGGAATACCAGCCCAGTCCACTAGGTGGCCTAGTTTTGTGCGAGCAATGATCTTACAAACTGTACCAAGTGATTTGACTTGTTTTTCCAGTAGCCACAACAGTGCAAAGTGAAACCAACTTCTGCTGGCTTTGTCACTAAGTTATGTTTCTGAAAGATTTTGGCCAATTTTTAGATGACAGAAATCAAGGTAACTGTTGTTAATATTGTTGTGCCCAGCACTACAAAATTGGCAAGCATGCACACTGACCCCCTTCCCTTTATGTCCATGTGAAAAGTGTCCCACCATGATCAAGACTGTGTGTAAGGCACTTTCCACTGCACCATGTACCACAGTTTTGGTACTAAAAAATTGGTACTCTTTCTGCTTTTCTTTTTCCATTGATTTCTGGTTCAGTACCAATACTAAATTACCAGACCAGCTGTGGTACTCCTTTGGTCCATTGCGGTGGGATATGCAAATGTGTTCATTGTCAATTGGTTATGTTCTACCTTTGAAACACAAAATACAACCACAGTCTAGGGCTGCATGATAGTGGTTTATTTGTTTTAAAATGTAAAATCTCTCAATGTGATTTTGTTGCATTAAATATTGGGATATGTATAAAGCAAAAAAAGCAATTTAAAATAGATTAACTTCTTACAAACCTGTCTATGAATGATTTAAACGGCAGGGATGAAAATGATTATGATTGCATGCGGAGCAGCAAAGCTGATTTTTTAACATATATTAGATAATCTTGAAAAGGAGCAATCACTAAAATTGCATAGTTTAAGTTTTGTTTCTTATGACACAATAAAACTTACCACAAGAAGTATGATTAATTTTGGTGCTGTTTTGAAGTAGTAAAAGTGTGATACCTGGTGCAGAGGAGAAGCTCTAAGAGGCTCAGTCAGTGGCTGAGCCTGATCAAAACCAGGGTAATTTTCTGATATTACCCTCCCCGCCATGCCTCTGTCTCCATTTGTTCCACTACCTGCCTCTCCTGCTCACCTGCAACACAACATTAGTGTCAGAAGTGGGATGTAAGACCTGCAAATGGAGCCTATGAAATGGGTGAATATGCCCTCATCCCTAGAAGATATGAAGTTGTGGATTACTGAGCTCCAGGAAGTGATCTCAGGGATGCCACAACATGACCAGTGCAAAGAAGATGCCAGAAGAACAATGGCATATAGGAATAAGCCAGCTGTATCTGAAAGCCGGAGCTGACTGAGACAGCTGTGTTTGTAGAAGCTGGCATGATGGAGCAGCAGGCAAAGTCCGCTGCTGAAAATGCTACAGAGACAAGTGGGAGATGGAGCGAGCAAAGCCAGTGGACCCACATCCAGTCTGGGGCCCCCGGAGTGCAAGGGATGGAGCAACCGGGCCAGGCAAAGCCATGGGCCCAACCTGCTCTGAGAGTCCATGGAAGTAGGCAGCCAGCTGCTCTTAAAGCAGCCCTGGCTACCCCCATCCCCAAGTACAATGGGGAGGACCTCCGTCACTGCTGTCCCTGTGGAGCCATTGCAGGTCGTGATGGAGAGGAAAGTGAGGCACAAATTGCTCTTCATCATGGAAAGTGAGGCTCATCCCCTCAGTAGGGAGCTAATGGGGAGGAGAATTTCTCTCAGTCTCATTTCCCCAGTTGCAGAACTGAGCACTTCAGCATTCTTGTAGCAGTACAATAAAGTCTGCACTTTATACCTTTTTGCATGAATTCTGGTCCATTCCTGCAATTTGTATGTATAAATGTGATCCACTTCATAGTATTCATAAGGCCCAGTGTAGACAATGGATGTACAATATGACATTTACACTGCATCATACAGTATTGCCTTTCTTTTTTACAGTACTAATAGCATTGCACTATGCTGAGAGTAATTGTATACAGGCAGTCCCTGGGTTAAGAACATTGACTTACGGACAACTTGTACTTACGAATGGACTGCTATAAAGGCTATATATAAATATATAAAAAGTGAGTTAAATGCAATGGCTTGTAATAACCAACACATGCACTACGTTGTGATGCTCATGTCAGCTGGAGAAACACTGCTATACGGTATATACAAATTTGATTTAAAGACAGACTTAGGGAACGGATTTCATTCGTAACTGGGGGACTGTCTATATCTTCTCCTGACTGTTAACATTCTTTTCTTCAGCACCTATTATATATTATTTTATACATTTCTTATGCCCCTTTCCATATTGTAATTGTTTTTATCTTCTTCATATCTGTATACATGCTGCTATACCAAATGAATCCCCCCCAAAGGGAATCAGGCAAAGTCTAAGTAATTTCAAGTAAACTGTTATAGCTTTTTATTATTATTACATTATTATTATTATGATGATGTGGATAAACACCAACATGTTAGTATTATATTTAATTTTCTTCTGTTGTGCCTTTTCTGTTGATAAGGTCAAACAAGACTCAGAAAAGTCAGAGCTGGAAGGATCTCTTCCAGGAGTTTTACAGCCACATGGGCCGTTACATTGATCACTACAGCACACTGAAGAAGGCCTGGGATGAGCTGAAGACGTACCTCGGCCAGAAATGCCCCAGGATGATCACCTCTCTGAAAGGTACCTCAGCCAGGTTTCTGGCACCCCCTCAAGAGTTATTCTAGCAGTGCAGTATGGGCAATACTTTAACGTTGTTTATATCGGTTTGTAATAATTAAATGATCGGTAAATGATTACTTGGCTGCAGAATGTAGATACCTTTTTAATGCTGCATATTTTAAATGCTTTGTTTAAGTAGTTGCTGATAATTATAAAACAAGTCAGCTTATCAGCTGTGGTTCCCCTAATATTGCCTTGTTCCAGTCAAGGTGTGATCTGAATCTTTATTGATGTTTTCGGGTTCTCTGTCAACAGAGGGTGCAAGTGAGGAGGAACTGGATGCTGTGGAAGCCCAGATTGGCTGCAAACTGCCCAATGATTACCGCTGTTCCTTCCGGATACATAACGGACAAAAGCTGGTGGTTCCTGGGTATGAAAGAATTGATGCCATGTTAAATTCACTTGTGTGTGGTTCAGCTTACTGTTTCTTTTAAGTGTACTTCTCCTTATTTCACTGTTGATTAGTATGTACAATTTACTATCAGATGTAACATATCCCATCATGCTCTTCTGCTTATAGTTGAATCAGGGTACACTGTTTACTGTGTGTGTACTGCTTGCTGTTTGTTAGCATGCTGCTAATTTATGGTTTGCTGTTTACTACCATCTATTCAGGGTCTGCTGTTTTCTCACTTACTTTGTATTAAGGGTACACTTCGTTTATTCATTCCCAGGAAATGTGACTCCCTGCGATTCCTCATTGTCTCAGAGTTTCACTCTCATCTGAATTTGTTATTCTCGTATAGCTGAATATTTTTATAAGATGTGGCCTGCTAGCCATAGCACAAACCCCTCAGTTGTATCCCTCTTCCTGTTTTAAGCTTCTTACTTCCCTTTCAGTAAAATTCAAATGTTATGGCTGTCAGTTTGTGAGCAGGTGGTATGTAGATCACGTGGTACGTAGATCTGACCCTTGCCCCATCTCCCTCCAGATTGATGGGTAGCATGGCCCTGTCCAACCACTATCGCTCTGAGGATCTGCTGGACATCGAGACGGCAGCAGGCGGCTTCCAGCAGCGCAAAGGGATGCGGCAGTGTCTTCCTCTGACGTTTTGTTTCCACACAGGTCTGAGCCAGTATATGGCCCTGGACAGCGTGGAGGGGCGCAGTCGCGGCGAGATCTTCTACCAGTGCCCCGTGAGAGCTCCCCACTAGCCGGCCCTCATGCTTCTCCAACCCTAACACTAGCTGGGACAGTAATGGCAACACCAAACATGCAACATGCTTTCTGGTGCTGGCGGTGGACTTGATTTTAGCCTAAAAGCTCATAACTTATAGTAGGGTTGCAATTTATTGATTGCGCCGCCATTTTGGTGCATTGTCAGTCATGATAATGGAGAACTGCGGGCACATCCGAGTAAGCAAGTCAAGCCAAGTGGGGCTTTATTCTCACACCAATCACATTGTACACTCCATGCGGTAATGTGAAACAATGTCATATCGAACATTATAAAAAGGCAAAATATAATGAAAAAAAACACATAAGATATAAAGAGAAAATGGATATTACTGTATGTGACCCATACATTGAATGCTAAATGGTTGTGAGTCAACCGTTATGAGGATATCGTTAATTATCCGGTTTTTCAAGCATTGCGGGTAACACTACAGCAAATGAAAGTGACTAAAGGTTTGGAGGTTTAAATTCTTTATTTCTGGCTGGATGCATGAACTGTAGAGAGAAAAATGCAGATGAAATATTTTGGTCTGTTCACAGGTAAGGACAAGTATAAATCTCATGCTTAGTCATCCTTTATATTGTTAATCGTTATGTTATTTTTGGTCATGTAATGGTAACATTAACCAGTTATGTTATTACAAGTCTGGTTTGATCTCACATAAGTGAATGTGTTTTAAAGGTAAATTGCTGATCGACTTATTTTATCCATAGATGCGTGGCTTTCATTTGGCTGCTGGGACTGTCTGAGCACCTGTATCTTATTGCTTTCCTCTCAATGTCACGTTACGTCAGTCACCACAACCTTAAACAGGATGGTGATTATGAGATGCTGTAGCATTAGCATGCTAACAAAACCGATGTTCACCAGCTAACCAAGATCAGTACTTATATGAGGAACCAAACAAATGGATACACCAGACATTTTACCGTTATTCTAACGACTGACAAAATGATCGCTATAAACTCTGCCGGTGTTAAGGTTCTTCTTAGTATGATCTGCTCATGAGATGTTGTTGTAACCATTGTTGGCGGCGCTCACTAAATGAAACTTGGTCTCTCCTCTCTGGATGACATCTCTGGACATCCTAAAGGATCGTTTATCTTTGTCACAAGCACTGCTGTTGTTGCAGCCAGTAAGAGATGGTACACATGGAGAGTCTCATCAGACGGGAAACTATGCACCAGTATGGCGGATGATGGTCTTTGCGTTGATACTGCTGTGTGATGTCTCATGCAATCTTTCTATATATAAATTTACAATCAGTTACAGCGCCTTCAGTCCTGTTACATCCCTGTCACTAGGGGGAGCGTCAGATAAATAACGCTCCATCTCCTATTGCGATTGGAGTGAAATTTGACTTCTCTCTCCTGTTTCGTAGGATCAAATGGCACAAGATCCTTCTGCAATTGACATGTTCATTACAGGTGGGCTGTCTAGTTCACTGTGGTTCTTTTTTTGTTATTATGCTTTAGATGTTGGTGTTGTGGGGAATCACAGTGGTTTGCACTGTAGCCTCACAGCCTTGGATCCATGTGCGTGAAATTTGCTTACTCTCCTCATACCCACAGTCCAAATACATGCTAAGTTGAAGTGGAGTTACCAAACTGTCCATAGGCATGAATGCTGTGTGTGCGTGCGCGCACATATATGCGATGAGTTGGTTCCTCATCCTGGGTTATTCCCTAACTTATGCCTGTAGCTTCCAGGATAGGCTGAATAGGATAAGCAGGTAAAATGGATGGCTGGATGTTTGTGTTGTCAAGGGGGGGGGCATGTTACTAAATGAAGAACAGACTCACAATACTAAGCACACCAAAAAAAGTGCATTCTTTAATAATGAGTATTGAAAACTTTTGTTTTTCTGGCACAATATTTCGTGGGTTTTTATAACATAATGTAAGAACACTCAGCACAAAGATACTGTCCTTGTGTGCGGGTCTAGCAGGTTGTGCTGGTTTCTGTGTGAAGTGGTTCATGACTGGCTGCTTCTGTCCCTGCATCTTAGGATCCAGCTTTACGGAGTGGTTTATCTCATACGTTCACAATGTGGTAACAGAAGAGTACCCCATCATCCGGGACCAGATCTTCAGGTATGACTAGTTTTCAGGGGCCAGTAACCTACACCATATGCTCCTGTTCACTCCTTAGACAACCTCATTAAACCGGATTCTCTCATATGCCATGTAAAATTAAATGGAGACTCACCTCACACCCTTTCAGCCTAAATAACTGCTTCTCCTCATATCCCATATGATATTGTCCCAAGCATGCCAAAGATGGCATTTTGTGATTTGGGAAGAAATTAATACTCTTTCTTCTTAAAGTCATTTACATTAGTTTTGCACAGTTCACCGCCTGTTTTTGAGTCTGTTTGGTCATTTCACTGTGCAGTACAGTTCTTTGCTGATACAGGAACATTTAACATACGTATAGAACTGAGGCTTTTCAACTAATTTTGCTCTGCAACCTCTTGGAATTTCTTCCCACGTGTTTTCAGGTACATCCATGATAAGGACTGCGTGGCCACCACTGGGGACATCAAAGTGTCCGTATCTACCTCCTTCCTGCCTGAGCTCAGCTCTGTACACCCCCCACACTTCTTCTTCACCTACAGGATTAGGTAAAACGGGGGCTGTTGCTTTCAGTCCCTTGCTAATTGCTAACCCCAACTGTAACACTAGCTGGGACAGTAATGGCAATCCTAACCATAACCCTAATCTAGACCGAAACCCAATGCCTTAAATCTAGAATTAACCCTAATACTAGTGGTAGTGTGATTCGTGGGGTGTCTAAGCGGTCAGAGATTCACACTGGTGTGGTTTCTGTATCAGAACTTTCTCTGAAATGTTGAATGTTAGTTATTATGAAGCATCAAGAGGGGGTGAGGGTGGTGAGTGGCTGAGCGGGTCGCTGACTGTGATTGGAAGGTAGCCAGGTCAAGCACCAACTTCGGCAGAGTAGTCACATGTCCGTGGGCCCTTGAGCAAGGCCTGTAATCCCCAGCGCCAGGGGTGCTGTGACCCCTAAACTTACTCTCACCTGTCTGCATGTCTCATGGAAAGCAAGGGGTAAGCAAGGAGAAGTATTTCAATGCATCTGAACTCATCCTCGTGGCAAATGTAAAATAAAGGATTAAGAGAGGAAAAAAGATGACCCGGATGATTTTCTGTCGATCCAAACCCTTAAAATGAGGCTGTCTGGTTAATGACAGGGATTTCTCAGCCTACACCTGGATGTAGTTTTGCTTCTCCTAGCAAACGTCTGGCTTTTCAGTGTTTTGAGGGCCTTGTTGAGTCATCAGTGCAGAGATGGCACCCATGAGATGTCTAGGTGGCAAATGCAAAGATTCCTCATCGTGGTCTTTGGGGATGGAGACAAAGGGCAGCTGCTGACACAGGTTTCCACGTCTCCTCAGGATCGAGATGGCAAAGAACGCCCACCCGGAAAACATCTGCCAGCTGGACACGCGATACTGGAAGATCACCAATGCCAACGGCAATGTGGAGGAAGTTCGGGGGCCTGGCGTCGTGGGTAGGGAGCCGTCCAGATCC
>JAAGVU020000019.1:12052093-12093837 GCA_011763525.2 Mormyrus iriodes
ACCCGGGCGGAGACGTGAACCCCGATCCCAGAGGTGTGAGGCAACAGTGCTAACCACTGCACCACCGTGCCGCCCCACAGGCATCTATACCGCTAATATTGTATTGTAAGAATGTAACGTTAGGAATGTAAAGATTTATCTGAAATTGGCAAAAATGCTAATTAGAAATGTATTTTATGTAAAATACCTAACGATGCCAGTTACCCATCAGAGAGAGAGAGGATCAAGTGGCGGATGTCAGGAAGGCGGCCGGGCGCCAGCCCGGGCTGAAGGATACTGTATGATGCCCGCCAGCAGCCAGTAATCGTGCCTCCGGTGCCATATCTCGTTGGTCTTCTTGGTGATGGTGGCAGCCCGCTCCTCATTCTGCCACAGTGCGTGGAGCTCTGGTGGACACAGGCAGTAACCCCAGGCAATTAACGGACCAATCAGGGCTGGGGTGCCCTGAGCGTCCCCGTCTGTGAAGGACGGCTTTCACGGTTCTCCTGTCCTCTGACTAACGCTTCGGATTTTAGAACGTTTCCTGCGTTACCTGGACTTATTTGATCTTTTTTAACGTTCAAAACATCACTTCAGAGTGACACCCAGTGGCTAAACCATCTCCCTGCACGCTACCGCACAATGGCCCCACGGTGACTCACAGAAACGTGCAAAAACCGAACCCATGTGGCGTTAAAGACATCTTCAGCAAACACAGATTTACGAGTGAGGTCACAGTTAGCGAGGAGTTACCTAACTGTCTACCATTTCCTAACCCTGTCATCTGTCAGCACCATCCAGCAGCGTCTGCCAGCCCGGTCTGCGACCCCAGGCAGCCCACGGCACTCCAGCTTCTCGTCACTCTTGTTAGGGCGCTTATCTGCTGAACCATCAGCTGAAACGCTCTGGCTCTGACTCGTTTCATCTTCTGTCAAAATCTCCCTGAGGCTTTCTGCTTTGATCTGAGGGGCTGTCGCTGTGGATGTCGATGGCTGTCAGCAACGGGCAGATAAGAGATGCTTTGGCTGCATTCTCTGGACACCCAAAAGCTAAAACCCTGAATCCAGGACCCAGCAAAGGCCTGCCGGCTGCAGCTGCTCACTGCGGCTATTCTGACGACATTATGCAACTTTACTTGTTACCCTCTGCTTTTATTTTCGTTCTTTGTGGCGAAGCCTTGTGACAAGAATGCTTTTTGGAGCAGAAACTCTCACAATTACAACTGGCACAGCTTTGCTGGGTTGTTAAGGCTGACGAAGTCAAATACATGCCAAGACTGATCCCAGAGCAGCTCGATTCTTTTGTATATCAAAGGAGGAAAAACAGAGGGCAGAAAGGTTCTGAAACAGCGATGTAATAAAGCCCTGATAGAGATCATTCTGATACAGGCGTCTGGCCAATGGGTCATACGGAACTCACACAGGTTCTGAAACAGCTGTTTCTATTTGCCATCACTGTGGATCTGGGTCAGAATACGGAGTTTTTGTCCATCTTTCCAGAATGAAATGTCACTTCAGGGCCTCATCAGTCCTGCCTCTGCCATTTACTTTGGATGCCAACAGATGTTTTCATCACTGCAAACCAGGTGGGAACATCCATACTTTATCCTCTCTATCATTTTAAATCCTACCCTGCCCCCCTCACACTCCCCTCACCGCCCCCCACCTGTGAAGCCTCCGTCTGCGATGTTGAACATGAATTTGTGTTTCACTGGCTTCCTCTTCTCCTCGCTGGCCCCCGTCGCTGCCTCTTTAAAGCCCCCTCCGTTCTGTAGGCTCGAGGCTCCCTCCGAGACGCCCCGATCTTTCTCATCCTTTGAATCTGGAAGAGGCAGAGCAGAGGAGAAAGAGGATGGGATAGAGCTCAGAGCAGTATGGATAAAGAGCAGAGGAGAAAGAGGATGGGATAGAGCTCAGAGCAGTATGGATACAGAGCAGAGGAGAAAGAGGATGGGATAGAGCTCAGAGCAGTATGGATACAGAGCAGAGGAGAAAAAGGATGGGATAGAGCTCAGAGCAGTATGGATACAGAGCAGACTGGGTGGAGTCCCTGGCCATCACACAGCGCACACGCCCACATGCACATGAGCACACATGCTGTGCGTCTCAGAGACTAACCTACCCCACCAGACACGTTTGGATCATGTAAGAAACGCCGTGGGGCATAAGCCCCCCCGGCAGCTGTAAATGGTACCTCTGCCATCAGCCTGACTCTCTTTTTCAGGCTTGGCTGCCTTCTTACTGTCTGCTGCGGAGCCTTTAATGGGGAAAACAGAAAATTCTACATCATTTCCTCAAGCCCAGTGCTTCCTCTGGTTACTGACAGAGGAACATTCTACTCCAACTGTCTCGCCCCAATCCTATCCTAAATCGCACGGCGCCACCTTTGGACTCCGCCTCCTCCGTTTTAGGGCCGGACCCGTCTGACTTAGAGTCTGAAGGGGCCTTTTTCTTCTCAGCCTCCTCCAGCTGCTGCTCCTCATCTCCTTCCCTCTTCTTTTCTGAGGCTGAGCCCGTCACCTCCCCCGGGCCTTCCTTGTCCTTTCCGGAAGACGCAGCTGATTTGGTCTCCTCAGGAACGGTTAGGACCTGAGGCGGGAGAAGATCTGCACTGTAGATTTCTTATTCTCTCTGATGCTCTTCGAAGGTGACCTTTTCACAAAGACTCCACCTCTGACTCCTCTGCTCGTGTCTCCTTGCTCTCCTTCCCAGCCCCTGCCTCAGGCCTCCCATGTCCCTCCGGCAGCTCCTTTTCACTATCTGATGGTTTGGGGGGCTGATCTGCAAGGACACAGGACCCCGAGGCATATCAAATCCATCCCACCATACTGAGATGGCACGGGGCAGCCAGGGCTCGAATGGGGCACCTGTGGGGGCAGTGCCGGCCTGGTTCTTTGCCGGCGTTCCGGAGGAGGCCGTCTTCGGGTTCCCAGGAGAGTCTGAACGTGCAGCCTTCCTGCTCTCCTCCAGCTCCAGCATCCCAGGCATGGACCACTGACCATTTGTGTGCTCGAACTCCTGCACCTGCTCAGGCCAGAGGGGGTGCCGGCGGTCATCAACACACGTGTACCGGCCTTCGAAAGACTGAGTCTGTGCTCACTTTTGTACATACTTCCACCAGACAATATTTGGATAAAACTTTATTTTATCTTTTCAAATAAAACCATGAATGAAACTGCTACGTAAATTAAACAGATCTTTCATCAAAATGAAAATTATTTCAAAACGATCAAAGCAATAGAACTTGAACTTAAAGTGCTCAAAAATTGCATATAAGCATGCTCTGCCCTCCTGACATCCAACCAAAGTCACATCTGCTGCCCGACTGTCAGCCGGGACGTGCATGTCATTTAAGCCCACACAACCCATCCCCTAAGTTTAAAGACGGCATAAACAAGTTTATTATTTAGTAACCTTCCTAAATTATTGAATATTTACATGTTTACTTTGTCATTTACATTGTTCTGTGAGAAAAAATTAGTATAACAGCATGCAAAGAGTGCAACAGGCTGAATGGTACGCGGCTACCGACGGGCCGCGGGTTACCTTCCTGCGGATGAGGGACATCACACCGATGCGCGTCAGCACGTGCTGCCGCGACAGGCCCTCGCGAGGGACGCCATCGGCGAAGGTCTCCACTCGGTCGGCGATGGGCTCACAAAGGTGCCGCATGAAGAGGGCAACGTAGGCCCTGAGCGAGAGACAGAGAACGAGGTGCCAGGTCAAAGAACGAGGTGCCAGGGCAAAGAACGAGATGCCAGGGCAAAGACACGACCTCGGTGGGGGGAGGGAAGCTCTTACTTCAGCAGCAAGCGGGGGCCAAACTCACTTGAACTCCTCGTCAGATTTCCCACGCAGGTCCCTGACCACCCACTGGGCGGTGAAGGCATTCTGGGGTGGCATCCCATAACGCATCACAGCATTTAAGAAGGCCTTCCTTTGGCGAGCGTTAAAGCCCAACACCTAAGTATAACATATGTGTCAGGAGGGAGATTACGGGAGCAAGGGAGTGAGGGAGAGAGTGTGAGCGAGTGAAAGAACGAGGGAGGGATCATGAGGGGGAGAGTGTGAGCGAGTGAAAGAACGAGGGAGAGATCATGAGGGGGAGAGTGTGAGCGAGTGAAAGAACGAGGGAGAGATCATGAGGGAGCGAGTGTGGGCGAGTGAAAGGACGAGGGAGAGATCATGAGGCGAGAGAGAGAGAGAGAAAGGGAGAGTGTGAGTGAGAGAGAGAAGGAGAGAGAGCAAGAGAGAGAAAGGGAGAGGGAGGGAAACAAATACCTCGACATTGCCGCCCACTCTGGCCATCAGGGGAGACAGGGACTTCTCCTTCTCATTCCTCAGGCCTTTCCTGTTGGGCCGGCGGGAGCTCACTGCGGGAGGAGAGTCAACGCAAGTAAAGTGTCTGAGTGAGGAGAGAGTCACTGTGAGGGGGGGAAAGGGTCAGCGTGGAGGGCAGGGAGTCAGCATGCATGGGAGGGAGTCACTGTTGGGGGGTGGGGAGGGTGTCAACACCTGCCTGCATTCAGAGACAAACACACAGACAGACAGACAGACAGACAGACAGACAGACACAGACACACACACACACAGACACACACACACGCACTCTCAGTACCTTCTGAACGCTCATCAAAGTCCTCATCTCCCTCCTCAGAAGCCACAGAATAATCAGACTGATAGTCTGAATGGTCGTCCTGCCAGTCTGTTTGGGAAAAGGCTCGTTTTCAGAAGGCCTGTCACACACAGGCACAGCTCACACAGCAGTCAAGCCCAAACACAGCCCTGACTTTTCCTTGATAATCGAGCCCCTTTGCCCAGTGTCCACATCATCCTGCCTGATGAACTCAGCCCTGTCCGCACAGGAAAAGGGGCCAGTGAGCAAGCTAGGCCTCTGTGATGGCGATGGGAAGGTCACCGGTTAAAATCCAATACTCAGCAAGAATAGACTTCACCATGGAGCCCTTGAGTGAGGCCCTGAAGCCCCAAAAGGCTCTGCGGTGCCAGATAAATGGCTGACCCTGTGCTCTGACCCCAAGCCTCGCTGTCTTCTGTCCATGTGTCTCAGGGGAAGATCACGTGAAATGTGAAGTCTAGACGCCACGCAACATCACTCTGGGCTGGTGTACGGGGTGTACTCCTCGTTAAAGGATACCGTCTCACTATTTGGCCATCTGGTCTGGCATTAAAGGCAAAAGCCAAGCACGCTAGGCACACCTTGTGTGCCCTACCCCGGTCCTCCTGTGATGCGGAGGGTGCACACACTGCCACCCGCCCAGGTCCGGCGAGCCCTACCCCGGTCCTCCTGCGCCCCGTCGCTGTAGTTGACCTGCTTCCGCTTGCGCTTGCCCTTGCCCAGGTGGCGCGCCAGGTCCTCCTGGTAGTGCTCGTAGTGATGTCTCAGCAGCTTCTCCCAGTAGTCCGGCTCCGCGTTCTCCTCCAGCCGGGCCAGCTCCTGCTGCACCTCCTCGTCCTGCGGGAGCCACAGTCCCTGAACACCGCTGCCATGCAGACTGAAGTAAGCGGCGAAAGATTAAAGGACTTCCTGGTCCTTGTTCCTGTGCAGCTTTTCCTCACAAGGCTTGCGCTGGCAGCACGACAGCTATGTCTGAGCCCCCATCTTTTTTCATCGCCATGGACTCTCATTCTGGGGTATCCCCACATGTTCCCAGACTCGCTGGGAGATATAATCCCTCCTGCCTGCCCTGGGTCTGCCTGGGGCCCCTGCCCTGGAACAGTTCCCTTGGGATCCATCCGGGTAGCATCCTTATTAGGTGCCTTTATCATCCCTGCCGTTTCCTCTCAAACCGAGGGAGCAGAAGCTCTATGTTGAGGTACCTACAGATTGGAAAACTTCTCACGCTGTCAAGCAGAGAGTCCAGCATCCCTTTGGAAAAACCTCAATTTTACTGCTTGTAGCTGCAACACTCCTGACCACAGGTGAAAATAGGGACAATGACTGACTGGCAAACCGTGGCTCTCATCTTAACTCCGACGGCCTTACATGGCCTTAAGATGGCCTTACGTGGCGGAGCCAGGCACCACCTCCAGGCCTGGCTTCAGCAGTGGGTCGGTATACTTGTTTTTCTTGGACGCTCTCTCTTCTGGGTTTCTGCTGGCTCGTATTTTGTCTGGCTTCTGCCCTCAGACCTGTTCGCTAAGGAAGTCCCTACCAGGAGCTGCACGGCTCATTAAGGCAAGGAAAGTAGGGCTGCATGATATCCCATCGTACAGCCCTAAGGGAAAGTCCTTCAGCAGGCTAAGGTCACCATTCTCAAAGGGCTTCACGGATTTAAAAAGAGTAAATGAGACAGATAAAAGCACGATTATGTGTTTAGCATGGTTATGATGCCTTTCTGATGCTGGTTGTTTAAACAAAATGCCTAAATAATAATAAAAATATATCAGTACATGTAAGCTTCAATAAAAGTACAAATATTATGCACACATCATCTCAATCAGAAAAACCTGTAGGCTGAGTAAAGCAGCTAATTATATCCTAGTTAGCAGTGAGCTACATTTTTCCTCAGGGAGTGGATTTGGGCTTGTTTCAGTAGTGTCAGTATGAACCCACTAGAGGGCAGCACTGGGGCTGACTGAAAAGCCTCACGCCGCCAGGGCCAGATTCACACTCCCAGCTCCGGTAGAAGCGTACGTGTGGTTTCCCTCCGTATTCCCAGAACACGTGGCTGTGGGAACTACCACCTCTACACTGAAGAGCAAAAGTCCAAAGTCTCCCAGTCCAGTTTGTTAGTAAGTACCATTTCTGTGCACTTTGTAAATTCTGGCAAATTTAACGAAAGTTTTTCACTAGATTACTTGAGGACTGAGTGAGTGTCAGTTCCCGATACTGAAACTGAGGACTTTAGTTCATTGGCGGTTTGAGCTCAAAAACAACAAAAAATGGGTTGAAGAGCTTTGGAAATGTGCTCCTCAGCTGGCCAGAAGGTGTGAGTGCAGGCCCCGCTATGAACCAGCCTCTCGCCGTCGTGTCCCTGGCTTCCTGCAGCCCTGAACTGGGTTCCGTGGTTTCGAACGGAATAGTTTGAATTCCATTAAGAAAAACACTTTTTCTATTTTCAGCCCTCCAGCAGCACAGTACAGGAAGAAGGAAGGCTGGAGGGTCCCTAAGGAATCACTTACTGTGTCCTTTTCATCTTTCACCACATACTGAGCCACCTTAAAGGAGCTCAGATACTCATTCATGCTCTGGATCTCAGTGTCGTCCGTGGCATCCTGGTTCCGATCCAACAGGCGCTCGATCGCCTTGTCGTCGTAGTGGATCACACTGCTGTCGTCCTCCTTACTCTCTCCTGTAACCCGCAGTGGGAAGACCAGGGTGGCAGGGAAAGGTAGATGGTCAGTTTGGTCAGCCCACCACGTCACTGACGAGGTCAGGGGTGCTCAGGAGGGAATGAGAGGGTGTACATTTTTATACAAGTGAGATAGTAGTCTGCATGCACATATAAACCCAAAGCTAGCACCTTCTCCATTTTCATCCTTGAAAAGCTCTTCAGTGCCAAATTTGAGGATGTCGTCCAGCTCCTGCTTGGACATGGAGCCGGTCTTCGAGCCCAGCCCAGGACGCACAACCAGGTGAGTCAACATCATCTTCTTTTTTGCTACCTACGGTAGATGAACCGTGGCTGCCGTTATGGCGTCGTCTCACGATACTGGCCGGTGGCACATGCACCATACCCACGCCAGCCTCACCTGAGTTACCCTCTCCTCCACGGAGGCTTTGGTCACAAATCGGTAAATCATGACCTTCTTGTTCTGCCCGATGCGGTGAGCACGGCTGAAGGCCTGAGAAGGTGGACAGGGCCGCGACTTACACTTCACTGCGAGGATGGAGAGTGCAAACAAACGGCCGGTTACTGGAGTGGGCTGCATCAGCTACCTACCTGAATGTCGTTGTGTGGGTTCCAGTCAGAGTCATAAATAATGACCGTGTCAGCCGTGGCAAGGTTTATGCCCAAACCGCCAGCCCGTGTCGACAGCAGAAAGACAAACTGTTGAGCTCCAGGAGCTGAAACAGGCAGAGAAGCAGCCATGACTACTGAACAAATCAGAGAAATGGGCAGCTTACTAAGGACCTGACTGAAAGCCTCACCATTGAATCTGTCAATGGCCTCTTGCCTCATGGTTCCTGTGATGCTCCCATCAAGTCTCTCATATTTGTAGCCCTCATTCTCCAGGAAGTCTTCCAGCAGGTCTAGCATCTTAGTCATCTGATGGGAAGACAGCACGTAAGGTATGTATGAGCTTTCTGGGTTCTTTCAGGGCTTTCCTTTGCGATTCTGTATACGCTGCAGCTCACGTACCTGTGAGAAGATCAGCACCCTATGGTCACCTTCCTTCAGCTTCTTTAGCATCTTCTGCAGCAGTAACAGTTTCCCAGACGCTTTGGTCAGGGCGCCACCTTCGTACATTCCACTAAGCATCTTGGGTGCTTCCTGTAATGAACAACTTGAAGGTAACAGCAGCATCACTGCCAGCGACCTTGAAGTGCATTTATCAGAAACGGCGAGTGCGGAGACAGGAAGCGCCGCTGGCCTCACTGCACATGCAGTTCCTACCATGGCTGCTTTCGGGAAGAGATAAGGATGGTTGCAGCACTTCTTAAGGTCCATCATCACGTTCAGAAGAGACACCTGGTTTCCTCCCCCGCGAGTGTTCAGGGCCCCAAAATTACGCGTGAGGATGAACTTGTAATACTTCCTGAAAACAGAAGAACAAACTCTTCACATCCCACTCACTTTCCTCTGACTGGAAGGGCAAATCAACGCTATTACCATCAACACATGACGCGCGCAAACCTACCAGCTCACAGCTGGCAGACAGCACTGCACATCTCTGCCGAACGAGCCCGCACTGCGTTATGGGATGCCCAGTACGGCTGCTCACTTCTGCATGGGACTCAGCTCCACACGAACAATGAGTTCTGTTTTGGCCGGCATGTGCTTGAAGACATCAGCTTTCAGTCTGCGCAGCATGTGTGGTCCCAAGAGATCGTGGAGCTTCTTTATCTGGTCCTCCTTGGCGATATCTGCAAACTCCTCCAGGAAGCCCTCTAAGTTACTGTGCGTAGAAGCAAGACATACACAGCTATCTAAAGGCGGGATCACAAGCATCAGAACCAGGCCGGGGCGGTGCCTGTTTTTTCATGGCATCAAACCTTGTAGAGCAGGGGTGGGCAATCCTATCCAGAAAGGGCCGCTGGGTGTGCGGGCATTCGCTGCAGCTCCCTGATTAGATCACTAATTAGAGGACTGATTGGCTGAAGAGTCCTCACACCTGGGTTTGAACAGCTGACCTAAGGGTTATCCCAAAAACCTGCATAGACACCGGCCCTTTGAGGATAAGATTGTCCACCCCTGTTCTGGACATTTCACCCTGGTGTAACAGTATTAAAAAAAATGTAACTCATGTAGGCTACAGTAAACTGCAAAATTAGCCTACGCATAGCCTCGCTCTGCTACGTGAGCATTAGCCTACGCATAGCCTCGCTCTCCTACGTGAGCATTAGCCTACGCATAGCCTCGCTCTGCTACGTGAGCATTAGCCTACGCATAGCCTCGCTCTGCTACGTGAGCATTAGCCTACGCATAGCCTCGCTCTGCTACGTGAGCATTAGCCTACATATAGTCTCACTCTCCTATGTGGGACAAAGTACAGCAGAAAGCAAAGCTTGGAATCAGAACACAGGGTCAGCCTTTCATCAGGCCCCCTGGAGCACCAGAGGTTACGGGCCTTGCTCAATGGCCCAACATTAATATCATCACTGCCAACCACTGGACTGGAACCAGTGACCTTCCAGAAAGAAGCACAGACTGCTAACCCACAGATCCACATACCAGCCCTAAAATCCAAAGGGCGCCTTTCACGTGTGAGTCAAACCACCAGAAAAAAAAAAAACCTGCATACTTCCAGGCGCGAAAAATAACCCACATGTTGCATGGGAACAAGACCCACGCTAAGTGGGCAGGTGATTAACAAGCAATCATCAGGCATGAGGGAACTGACCTGAATCGCTCTGGAGTCAGGAAGTTCAGCAGGTGGAATAGCTCATCCAGGTTGTTCTGCAGAGGTGTCCCCGTCAGCAGCAGTTTGTACTTTAGGGAATAGTTACTGAGCAGCCTGAAGAACTGTAGGCAAGAGAAAACAGTCAGACTTAGGCTTAGGGGTTAGGTTTTGGCTTAGGGGTAGGGTTAGTGGAGCTGAAAACACAAATTTCACATCCAGCATCCATCCGGGAGGGGAGGAGACCTCCTCTGTCAATAGCCAGTGGGGAGGAGACCTCCTCTATCAATAGCCAGTGGGGAGGAGACCTCCTCTGTCAATAGCCAGTGGGGAGGAGACCTTTGTCAATGGTCAGTGGAGAGGAGGCAACTGCCTTTGTCAGTAGTCAATGGGGAGGAGGATACCCCACCACTACTTTTGATACTGTTACTGAAAATTTGCTCCCATCCGCAGCACAGACAGCAACCTACCTTGGACTGGTTGTTCTTCAGCCGGTGAGCCTCGTCCACCACCAGACACGCCCAGCTGATGGAGCCCAGACTGGCAATGTCAATGGTGATGAGCTCATAGGACGTCAGAAGAACGTGGAACTTCACAGATGCCTCTTTCTGCAAGGACAGAGGGGCACGGATCTCCATAAACACAGAGGATCCCGACTCAACCCCCAAGTCGCTCATCAGCCACAAACCTCAGACACTGACCTTCATCTTAGAGGCCTTCTTCCCACCCCGGATGGCGTTGTCATCAAACGTGAACTCATTCTCACGAATCACAGCACGGCTGTCTTTATCGCCCACATAGGTGACCACATACATGTCGGGGGCCCAGAGCTCGAATTCACGCTCCCAGTTGATGACGGTAGAGAGAGGGGCACTCACCAGGAACGGCCCCTTTGAGTGACCCTGCCAGACAGACCGACCGACAGGTACTGTGTAAAAATCTTAGGCGGTTAGAGAAAATGATGTTTAAATGATCTTCATACACAAGAAAAAGCATGATGCCTGTCAAAGAGTGTCAGCTCAGTCATTTCCAAAGCTCTCTTGCCCAGAGACGATGTCGTGTCTCTTCTTTCAGTGCTCCTACACTAACAGGTTCTGGAAATCAAAACCTCTCATAAAATTCTCTCAGCATTTGCAGCAACCATCCAATACACCAATGAATTTTTTTACTTAACCACTACCACACCATGTTTGGCTAATAAATACTTCACTGAGTTATTTAACCGATTGAGTTAATTAATTGATTGAGCTGGTGATGAAATTTAACACCGAAAGGCTGAGGTGCCCCCGAGGAGAGTTCTGGGCACTGAAACAGTGTTCAACCAGCTGTCCATCGAGATATCAGTAACTTTTCGGAAAATAGAAGAAATTGTTACTTTTTAGAATTACTCTAAAATTTACATATGTTCTAATGTCAAATTTCTGTACCAATTTGCACAAACTTCAACCACTAGTCAGCTGGTTAAATGTTTCTTTCTGTGTCTTAATATCATGTCTTAAAATGTCTTTATTATGTTTTAGCATTTATATTCTTATGCTTATTTTTCATTTTCACTACGACCAAGGAGAACTCAGCTCGGTGACTCCACCCATCATATATCTGCAGCAGACAGTAAAAGATAAATTGAGTTTAACTGTAAACATTTATTTGCAAATGCGATACAGAAGCCTTGCATGAAAATCTCAATCAATGTCACTGTCGCTGCCTAAGCAGAGTTTTCATGCCATAGTACGGAAACAAAAAGGAGAGGAAAGCAATCCGATCTCAGGGCCATCACTGGGACCGGAGAAAAAGACAGAAACATTGGGACACTGCTCAAACGGGACCCTGCAGGTACCCCCCTTCCGGCACTGCCACACGCAGCAGAGCGCCCCACCTCTTTGTAGAGAGAATAGAGGAAGACCACAGTCTGGATGGTCTTGCCCAGCCCCATCTCATCTGCCAAGATGGTGTCGGTGCCCTGAGCCCAGGAGAAGCGTAGCCAGTTGAGCCCCTCCAGCTGGTAGGGGTGCAAAGTGCCTCCGGTCCGGTCCAGGTAGTCTGGCTGCTGCTCGAACTTCACGGTGGGCTGATAAGAGGGACGGTACACACCAGGTGATGAGCCCTGACAGCCGTGCTCCAGCAGCACGCACAAGGGGCGCCACTCACGTCCACGGCAGGGCTTTGGGGCGGCCGCTCGGCCAGCCGTGCTTTCCCCTTCAGCTTCAGCTTTGCTGGCCTGCTGTCATCGCCGAGCATCAGCTCCCTGGACGGCACAGGAACCCAGAATCGACATCGCCATCAAAATCCAAACTTAACTTAGGTCAGGGAGAATTATGTCGCGGTACCAAGAAGACATTTACTCATGCGCCACATACCGAATGAATATCCTATTTCTGGTATTTTAAGACGTACTTTTTCTCTACAACATCATTTCGCATTCAGTGTCGTTCCTCTCACTGGAGTGGTGGCGAATTGATGTATGTTAATTGCATAGAACCTCTGTCTTTAGGATGAGATGCTTTGGTGGTTGCATTAACTGCACAGAACATTCACCCAGGAACATTCACCCAGGAACATTCACCCAGGAATACAGCCAGGAGCACAGACCTCATGCGGGATCATCCTAATCTTAAAGGAATGCCTCACCTGTGGTTCCAGTACTGCTGCCTGTACGTATCGTAATCAGGAATATCGATGTTCTCCGCCTCCCATGTAGCCTGGTCATAGGGCAAGTCCTTCCACTTTATCAGGTAATTGATGTTGTTCTTCTTATCCATTCTGAAGACAGTGGAGAGCAACGTTTTTCTCTCAGACTATCAGAGGCATTGCTGCCTCCATCACTAAGCATCAGAGAAAGAAGACGAGGACACAGCGAAATGACCTGTGATTGAGGATGCGGTGGATCATCATCCATTCCATTTTGATGCCAAACCGGAAGAACTTCTCCTCCATCTTGGCAAAGTGAGGGTCTTTGTTCTTCCTCTTCATGCTCTTATCCTCGTCCCCCTCACCGCCAAAGTCCACGGCCGGGGGCTCTTCCATGTCATTCTTACGCTGGTACATCCGGATCATCATCTGACAGTAGATCTCAAGCTAGGCAGAGTTGTTGAGTAGGGCATTACGTAAGATCCTCAGCATCTACATCACACTTGCACAGACTCTGCAGCTTGACCCCTTGCTTCCACCTCACGGCCGCAGGTGGTGCATTACGTGAGTTTACCTGTAGCTCCGACACCCATGAGGAGTGCCAGTAAGACATGTTGCTCCACTTGACAAAAAACTCCCTCTCTGGGCGACTGGCTGGAGGCGAAGGCTCAGCGGCGTCGGCTGGGAGATCGGAGGGGTGGGGAACCGGCTTATGGGCTGGCGGGTCACTCCAGCGCCACGTTAGGATCTTTTGGACTTTTCCCTTCAGAGGTGGACACTAAGCAGAGTGAAGAGAGCCAGAAATCAAGTAACTTTCACAGAACTAAAGAAGCTGCAGACTGACTTGAGCTCAGCAGTAGGTGCCTCTGGTGTGCCGCCGCCCTAACTGACCTTGCATCGGGGGCAGACCCACTCGCCGTCGGGGATGCTGGCCAGGGCCGGGTTGAGGCAGCGCAGGTGGTACGACGAGGGACACGAGTCACAGCACAGCAGCTCGCCTCCGTCTTTGCACACACGACAGAACTCCATGTGGTTGTCGTCCTCCTGGGGCTCAGCGTCCTCAGAGGCGTCGGAGACGTCCTCTCGCGCCTCCCACCGCACGCCCTCTTTCTCCTGTAGAGAGGAGTGCCACACGGGGCATGCGGGGGGGGCATACACTGGAACTTCAGCTGTTGTCATAAGACACCAAATAATGCATGAATTATCCGAGCAGCCACACTTCTCCCTTGCTGCTAGGGGGCGTTACTGACACAGTGGGGGCAGCTCCAGGTTCCCTCAGGGGCTTTCTCCATTTCGGGATCCAGGCACACCATGTGGTATGCGCGGGGGCAGGTGTCGCACAAGATGATCTCTCCGCCCTGCTGGCAGACCTCACAGTAGTCCTGATGGTCCGTCTCATAGCCCTCGGCGTCATCTTCTGCCAAACAACAGGAGGCAGCTCCGCGTTACCGCCGCTCCGCCCGCGGGTCGGCGGGGCCGCAAAGCCTCGAGACTGACCTTTCTTTTTCTTCTTGCCACTCTTGGGACTCTTCTTCAAGCGGCTGCTGCTCCTGCTGGACCCCTCCGTCATGGACACACCATCACTCTCCTCGTCGTCCTCGCTCTGAGGGACGAACAGATTGGCCTCGGTCACGCCATGGTGCTGGCTGGCCTACAGGCCACAGCAACGCCGGTGAGAACGGCACGGCGCCCCTACAGAAGAGCGTTTCCTCTTGCTGCTGACAGAGCCCGCTTTGATCTTGGCAGAAGACACCTTCTTGGCCTTTCCCTTCTTCTCCTGGGACTTCATCTTCTTACGCGCATTCGGACCTGAGTGACAAGCAGCGTAAGACTCATTTGGAGACTTACCTCCACCACCAAACACAACACAGTACAAAGAGCCGACTCCGAAAGGCGGAAGACCTTTTCCTTCCTTAGTCTTGGCCTTGCGTATGACTGGCACAGGTGGAGGCGGAGCAGTCGCGGAGGTGGGCGGAGCAGTGGCTTCACCCAAGGTAGCTCGTGCCGGAGGCTCCCCCTGCAGGCCGCTGCTGGGCACTGCGGCACCGGTGGCTGACCCACGCAGGGGGCTGTTGGTGCTGAACTCACGCCATTTTGCCCCGAGCACCATCATCATCTTGGACACGGCAATCTTGGGGTTCTTAGCTGCAATGAGGGGTCTGTGTGCATGGCAGGAGGTTGCAGGACAGTGAGTGAGACTGGACACAGCAGGAGAATACAGCCGAGAACCTCACCAACAGCACAGAGTGTCAAAAAAAAGCAGATCAATTGAGAGCTAACTATGAATTACACTTGTAAAGGGAAGACCCTCCTATAACTCTGGAAAATTACTGAAGTAATTACCATTAAATAACTGAAGTGCACCCATGTCCCCCCTTCCCTTGGTATATGAACCTGAAACGTTTTAGTTACAAACCCACATCCCTTATTTAATTGTCGTGAAGCACTTTCTTTCAAGCCACCACTGAAAATTTATATTCCCAAAACTAGCACACAGTAGGGGTACATACGAGTTCCCTATTTTCATAATGACGTTAAGCACTGTTGGCCTCAGCGGGCCCTGGGTCAGCCTCCCCAGCTGCTGCTGCTCTGAACCCTTCATACCTTCATAGCTACAGCATCTCCCCTTTACTGCAGCTTCTCACACTGTACGTCCAAATGTCGGATGTAATTTTTCGTCCTGACGCGTCACTTAATATGGCTATCACCTTGCAAATATACTCTCGCAGTATCTCCTCAATCATTATATCCAGCAGAGTTTAGGGCAGAGAATCTGGGTCTCAGCCAGGGCAGAGAATGCAGCTATATCTAAAAGGAGGCCAGACCTGACGAACTGGCTGAAGGCCTTGTAGTTGGTGAGTGTTTGGTAGTCCCCTTGGGTGAACACGTGGTCGATGTCCTCCATGCCCCACTGGTCCAGCAGCTGGGAGGATGATTTGGGCTCCTGGGGGGGGGCGGGGGTTACAGGTGGTTATTACACATGGGGATTAACATACATCATGTCCCACTGAGAGACACAGACAGGGGTCAGCAGAGCGCTGAGTTAATGTTTACCAAATCAACGCACTGATTGTCCTGCAGCGTGAGGCGTCTAACACACTTACGCAGTGACGTTGCGAGTAACTCTGACAGGTAACCAGTACTTAATGAATGATGACTGGACCTTCATCGCTGGCCACTCTCACCTGGCTGTCTTCATCGTCATCCTCCTCTTCCTCATCTTCCTCTTCTTCTTCAGGCTCTTTCTTCTTACCTTTTCCTCCATTGGTCCCTGCAGTCGCTTTGTCCTTCTCTCCATTTGTCCCCCTCCTTTTGACAATGCTGCCTCTCCTCCTCCTCTTCTTGCCTGGAGTGTAGTCGCTGCCCTCGGTCTCGGACCCCACAGCCCCCTCCCCACCCTCGCCACCCCTCTGTCCCCCGTCAACGCCTGGAGCTCCCTCTGGAGAGCTGTTAACCGGCTCCTATACAGAACGGGAGATGGGGAGAGCACAAGCCACCGACGAGAGGAGTCTGAAGTTACAGTTCCGAGACACACACCAGAACAAAGAAAACCTACCAAATGATCTGTGTCTATGTGTGTGTCTGTCTGTCTGTCTGTGTCTATGTGTATGTGTATGTGTGTGTGTGTGTGTGTGTGTCTGTCTGTGTCTATGTGTGTGTGTGTGTGTGTGTGTGTGTGTGTGTGTGTGTGTGTCTGACCTCTCATAGCCTTTTCCGCAAACAAGCCTCTATGCTCCTCATACCTATGTCTTCCATTCAGCATTTGCTCTCTCTGCCTAATGATTCTTCAGCAAGGCTCAGTTTCCCCTCCCCCCCCAGCAGGGCGGTGCAGGCGGCCTCTCGGGGCCCCCCTTTGACGAAAACTCATCAGACACGGATGACTATGAGGAGGGGCAGGGCCTGAACATCCCGGCACCTAGCGGACGCTGCCCCCGCCATATCTGACACACCTCTTTGGAGGGTGGGGAGGAGTAAGGGGCCTGAAGCCCTCTTTCTTCTCTGTTATTGATTAGTAAGCCTTTTTGATTAATAAACCTTTTTTCCTGTGGTCTAAGAATGGACATCCTGGGGCCACTGACCTCGTGAACATTTTCCCTCGCCCGCCGGCCTCTCTTGCTGTTTTTCTTCAGTTTACTCCATCTTTTTCCAGAGTATCTAAAGCGCTGTGTATTGCCACTGAAATTCTTATACTTAAATATTAAGAGTGTACAGTAGTGGATCCAAGGCAGTGCAAATTATTCTTATATAACTCGAGTGAAAATGCTGACCAGAGTGATTTCCAGGGGTGTCCTGGGGTATAAAATATTCTGCCTGGATCTTCTTTTGTGCTGCCAGGATGTTGCCACAGTGTTTAATGGGAGCATTTGTCCAGGAGTCCTGTGTCAAAGGCTGTCTGATCGTAACATTCTCCTTGCAGTAGATGTTAATGGGGATGCTTTGCGGGCCTGACAGGAGTCCGCTGCGGAAAGTGGCTGTAGCCCTCGCTGGCTGTGTGATGGTGTGGCACTGTACATTGGCAGCTGTGAGCTTATGTTTGAACAGAACCAGTACAGATCACATCCAGCTCCCCTTTCCACAACATCTGCTCATTTGCAAAGCCTTCACCCCTCCTCCCCACCCCACCCCACACCGCCCTGCCCAACTAGCCCAACTCACTACACATAACTAAACGTTTCTATGGTGTTTAGACCATGGTAATGTTTTCAGTCTGAAATTCAGCAATGACAGTCTATCAACTGACAGTCTCCATGGCGCCAAGAGTACGCCGAGAGGCGGGGTGGCCCGCTGCATAGGAGAATCTCCCAAACTTTGAAACAGCTCTCTGCAATCCCATGCAGATGCCGGGGGTGAAGCATCAGCATTGTCAACAGAATAACAGTAGGGGCAGCGAAACCCTGATCTGTTAACCGAGTAACTGGATGATGAGTCACTTCAGGAGGTCGTGGGTGTCAGTCAGGTGCCAATGGAACCATTGTCTGTAAAAGGCATTTGACTGTGAGCTATACAGCTCTAGGCCAGGCTTCCCGCGGGAAATGTTAGCTGTTCACATACTCCAGAGAGACACTTTCTGGGGGCATATGCAGGGCAGCAGAGTCATTTTGAGTTGGGGCAGGGAAAATGTAAAGAAAAGAGAGTTTTTTTTCAGGACCTGTCTCTCGTTGTTCGCCAAGATTTTCCTTTGTGATCTCTGCATTTTATTGATATATATAAGATTATTCAGTGGCTGTTTGAGTAATGTGATTAATTTTGCAGGCTAAGTACTCTTTCCCATTGTAGGAAAAGTGATCTTGAAGAGGCTGACCTCATTTATTTTCTTTAAAGCTGTGCAATAGCATTAGGCCAATCTGTTTTTACATTCTCATTTGATTTGTATTAAGATGCTTTGTTAATGCTTTTTTATATAATGTTTGGTTTGGTTTTATGGTCAGGAAAATGAACAGATGCTGTATGTCTTTAAATCCTCAAATGTTTATGTTGCTGGTAATATTAAGCTGATTTGTACAGTGTCCTCTGTGTGTTGACATAATTAAAAGAAGATTAGGAAAGGTTTTGAGCATGTTGGTGTTTTCTGAGTTATTTGTGTACAGGTCGTTTTTGGTTTTAACCTGAGCATGAATTATTTTTATGTTTTAGTTAAAACCAAACAAGGGATTTAAATACATATGAACGACAAACTATTTTATTTAAACAGATATTAGTTTCTCCCTCAGCTGAAAGACATGGCGTCCATATGAATGGGTAGCTCTAAAATGCTTTTTGACACATGCATACACACGCACATGTTTGTATTTAGATCTTTATTGGGACTGTCCATTCATTTCTATGGGAAAAACCCTAATATCAACTATGACAACCATAGCCCCTACCCAGCTCTAACCTTATCCTTCAGTTACGAAACAAAATACAAGACTTTTGGCATTTTTAGTTTTTTGATTGCAGTCACAGATTTTTATTATTTTTTTTTATAAAATTGAGTTTCCTGTGGGGGTGGTGCAGTGGTTAGCACTGTTGCCTCACACCTCTGGTGTCTCCACCAGGGTTCCATGTGTGCGGAGTTCACATGTTCTCCCTCTGTTGCCGTGGGGTTTCCTCCGGATACTTTGGTTTTCCCCCACGGTCCAAAAACATGCTGAGGCTGATTGGAGTTGCCAAATTGCCCATAGGCATGCATGCATGTGTGAATGGTGTGGGAGTGTGCCCTCTGATGGTTTGATGCCCCATCCTGGGTTGTTCCCTACCTTGCACCCGCAGCCTCCAGGATAGGCCACGGACCTCAAGTGACCCCAAATGAGATAAGCGGTTACAGAAAATGGATGGATGGAATTTCCCATGTGGAGACTGGAAAAAATGTCCCCACAATGTAATTTTATACACACGCACACATAAATTAACTGTAATGTAATTGGTATAGCAGACTCAAGAATCTGAGATCTTTTTAAAAATTTCTATGCAACAGTCCAAATAGTATGTAAGCTATATATTATTTTAATCATCTGAAAGTTGATGTAGGCTGGTGTGCGTCCCCTTCCTTGGTTTTGTGTTGATATAATGTTATTCTAGCTGCTGAAGCACTCAGAATACATGAGAGCAAATCTTGCCCCACGTTGCCTGGTGGGCAGCCGACCAAAAATGCGGGCTTCTCCATTAAAATGTCAATCATTGCACTATGACACAGAGCCTATTCTAATGAGAACCGGGCGCTTGCTTTGCGAGACACGTTTTTATGTCTTTTCCGGCCAAATGCCAGTGGTTGACGCTTGATGACACAGCCCTGTTGTTTGCCGGGTGCATGCATTGATGCCCCCGCACTACTTTGGATGGGTGAAGGTAGGGCTGGGCCATTAACAGCTGGATGAAGAGCACTGCTTACAGTAGCGCGGCGCTGACTCCCATCGCTGACATCACAATCGGTAACGTCACTTTAAATTAAATCTTTTCATTTTCATTAGAACGCGATTTGCTTTAGAATGCTCGTTTAGTTTAGGCTATATTTAGGGGCGATGTAAAATGAAGCTTAAGTACATATTTGAGTCCTTGTGTACTATGAGTCTCAGCCATAAACTTCTTAGAGAAATTAAACTTAAATACAGAGCAAAAAACCGCAAAATGTTCTCCCACCGCGTAACTCTTCTCCTGCTTTGCTGATTTAAAGTTTAATTGTGGAAAGAGGGGTTCGAATGGATATTTTCGAATTCAATATAACCCCTGTTTTTAATCTGCATGCTTAAAGAAAAAAGTTTATTGAGTGATAGACAAGCTTTTGGAGCCATATGTTTGAACGGACTGATGTGGAGGGGTTCAGGCTTTCCATGTTTCCAACTGTCTCTGAAGACCCATCGTTTAAAAACTTTATTTTTTTTAATACTGCTGTAAGTCTGGAGGAACGACTACACAATGAAATTCCTGCATATATTCCTCATGCTCTCCTTTGCCGTTTTCGCTCTGGGTAAGTAAGAACATTTCTAAAATATTAATGACTAAGTAGTATTGATAAACAGTATTCAGCTATACATGAAAACCAGAACATCATTATTGATATAATTTAGTGATTGCCAAGTTAGAGAAAGACAATTTTTTTTGAGTTTGACATATAGTATAGCTATGTGTTGCTTGCTCGGGGGTAATAACCCCATTCCTGCCTGAATCAGCGTTTTAACAAAATTAAATAGTGTTTCCAAATGCCTTGCAATACTCTTCTAGTATGCGGCTATTTGGTGTTCCCAGGTTCGGCTCTGCAGTGCTATTCGTGTTCGGATTACTCTGAGCGCTGCATTCAGGACTGCACGTTTGAGGACGCCTGTCTGTCCCTGGGCGAACAAGGTGGGCATTTAACTGGTGTTTCTCATCGCATCTGCTGAGCAGGTGACAGGTATTGACTTAAGAGTGTTCCCGCTTAACAGGTGGGATGACCATCCGGCGGTGCGTCCGGTACACGGACTGCAACCACGTGAGGCTGGCTCAGATGTTCCCGACGTCGTCTGGCTTAGCCTACAGGTGCTGTAACAGTAACCTCTGCAACAGCGGCCCCGCCAGCGCCCGGAGAGCTAGCCTGCTCGTTGTGCTGTCACCCCTGCTGCTCTTCTGGTGCTGTGCGCTCTAAGCCTTTCAAATGAGAGTGTAGTTTTCAGGACACACAAGTACTAACCAACTCACCTTATTGCTAAATACTTAAAACCTAGAATCAGTTTAGTAAGTGAAGTCCTTGAAATCTGAAAGCAGAGTGCCCTGTGATTGAAAAAATATACACACAGGCGTGCCAAAACATTATGACGACCCGCACGTGATGTGAATAACGTTGAGGGTCTTGTAAAAACAGCACGTGCCGAGGTTTGGGATATATTACACAGTAAGCCAACTTCGGTACTTGTAGTTAACGTGTTGAATGCAGAAGAAATTGGCTCCAAGTTCGGATAAAGATATTACTTCTGTGACCATCATTAAAACTATCTACAATTTGTGTCACAGCCCTTCTGTTTTTTCAGGACAGCCTTCATTCGCATCTTGCATTGACGAGTGTGAGCCGCCCAACACACTGTCAGCGGCTCATGGTGTTTCCCTCCTCAGACCTCTCAGTGGGTACTCACTGTGAGCGCCCCACAAGCCTTGCTGTTTCAGGGATTCTCTGACCCAGTCGTCTGGCAGTAATGATTTGGCCCTTGTTAGAGTCACGCAGATCTTTATCCCTGCCCAATTCTGTCAACTATCAGTACTGAATGTTAGCTTGCTGTGTAATATATCCCAGACCTCGACACATATCATATTTACGAGGAAGTTAATATTATCTGCTTCATATGGGGGTGGTCATAATGTTTTGGCTCACTGGTGTACGTTTTTCTTTCTTTTTATGTAATTTCATTTGTCATTGTAATTATTACCCAGTTCTGAGTACATATTTAAAATGTAGGTGCTCCTTTTCTCCAGTGTATATAAATGAATTTAAACGTTAATATCTTTTAAGTTTGACTGCAGGGGCCTTTATCTTTATTTGTTTATTTATCTCCCAATCTAAAACGCTTTGGGGCGACTCTGTTGTGAAAGGCGCTATATAAAAATTAATTGAATTGAATTGAATTTGGTTTGTGACAGCTCCCAGCCTGAAATGTTAGCATGCTGCTTGTTTACTGCAGGATGCATACATGTGTCTGTAAATGAAGTTACTGTATTCATTAGGAATATCCCCATGATCGCTGTGTTACTAGTGAATGGGGATCCTCATCGCAAACTGTCGGGTCTCACTTAGCTCTTATTCGCATTAGCGAACCTCTCATAATCAAGCGGCGATTAAAGATCCAGGCACCGCGCTGATCAGATTTATTCCCGAGGACAAACAGCGGCGACTCCGTTGGCGTGAAAGCTCCGTATTCTGCATTGTCCGTCACGCATAGTGCACAAAGGCTGGGAAGGGCTGCATGGCACGACAACACTGCAGCGAAAGGCACGACGAGCACAAACGAGTGGGGTGGAACTCAATGCGGCCACTGTGCTGCACGCAGCGTGCACGCTCTGGACAAATCATTACACAATCGCAGCCAGTGGGAGCCGCGTGCTGGCGCCTGGGAGTCCTCATCGGGAGATGCTTTGAAGACCCATTTGACATGGCATCTCCACCTCTTTTTCACAGACTCTGTTCAGCCAGTAAAAGATCTTCTTACTTTCCATTATTTAGAGCTCTAGCACAACTGTGGACTTGTATTTTTATGGGTGAAATTATATCAGCAAATCCAGGGTAAAGAAAATAGTTTCAATAATTGCTGTATTGTACACTCAAGTTTACACTGACAGCATTTTATGTAAGGTTAAATTAATAGTGCTGTCACAGGTTATGTTGACAAATTATTATCTGCATGTAGTACATAGCCAGGGATTTTGTGAGGCTGTGATAATTACAGAATAACTAACAGTATTACTAATGAATACTGGGGATTTTCAACACATTTTCAACATCACACATTTATTTTTATAGTGTGCCAAATGAGTAACAATGTAATAATACATTGTACATCTACCTGTAACAAAATTTGTATCATCATGGTAACCTGTAGATTAAATTAAAATACTCTGTTAAAAACAAATTTAATTCACAGAAACTGTCATTGCCAGATGTTTCCAGACCCTTAAGACAGGCTAAGAAAGTTTTCTAAATCCCTGCCTTATATTGCAAAATTAGGGGGAACCTCTACTCTACTCTATCTTTCCAACACGCCATGACACTTTTAGAGTAATCCAGCCATTTGATGTGCCCCTCTGGCCAGTTCTGAAATGGCAGCGCATACCTGCATGACTGATCATTTACATAGAGGGCACACAGTTACATGAAATCGTCAGTATGTCACAGTATGTTACGTTACTCAACTCACACTTCTCTGGCATCTCCTTGAAAAGGCAGGATTTTGGTCCTAACATACTATATATGTATACTGATACTATTTCCCAGAATACAATGGGTCTCGCAATATTGCGCTGGTTTATATGGTAAAACACATTTCACTGACAACATAGGAAACACAAAGACTTACTGGAAAAAGAACAGCACCGAACTGCCCAGAAAAAGAACAGCATCGATTGTGGTGTATGTACATTTGTTTCCCCCTTTTTTTGTTTTTCTTTGTTCAGTCTCCCTCCATCTCGCTCCCCCTGCTGATCTCCTCCAGTGGGCCCGGTTTCTCTACTTCCCTGTCTGCCATGCTGTCTTTCTCCTCTCCTCCCTCCATATGGCTGTACCAGGGCTGGGAGGCGGTGCTGTCACGGGCCCTGCCCCCTCTCCGGTAGCCACCCCTGCCGGCCCGGACCAGTCCCCAGCCCTGAAGCTGGGCCCCGGATGTGCCCCCTCCCTGCACTCCTCGGGTCTGGTCCAGTTCCTTGGCACTGAGGGAAGACATCCGGATGGGAACTGTGTTCCCGAACTTGGAGTAATCTACGGAGTAGCGGCCATCCTCTTCTGTTATGATGGACACGAATCGCCGACCCCACAGGATCTCTTCCGGGGTGTAGGATGTCCGGGCCTGCATGGTGATGCCCGTCGTCTCCACCACACCTGTCAGTCAAGCAAGAACACTGGGCCCTTAATCTCATCCTGAGCATTGCTGCCCCCTGAGTCACACAGTGAATGAGTAATACAGTGGAGAGCACATCTTAGTGGACAACTGTGTCCTTCAGTTTGGTGTGTTTTTCCTCAGCCTCTCACTACCTGCCAGGAGGCTGACAACAGATCTGAGAGCTGCTCCTCACACCACTTAATGTTCTGGTAACAGCTCCCTTTTCGGTATGTATGTTAGGCTGACTGCTGGAGACATGGAAGCTTCTATAGAAGTGAAGTCATTCATCACTGTCAAGAAGCATCTGACAGGCACCTAACAGGTCAATCAGGCTGCTTTACAGCAGCTTCCTAACCAAATGCCAAGCTGGAGACAGACAGAATCAGGCTACTGGAGGCAGGAAAATACCTTGGTTCCTTGTTCACTTTCCTATTTGGATGTAGTCTTATAAAATAATAAGAACAAAGTCTGTATAGTTACCATTTTAGTGACTACTAAGGCCAGTTTAAATGTCAGGTTAGTAACTACAGTGCTAACAATCACATAGGATAGTACTAATATACAGAAAATACTAATACAAAATACTCCACAAGCACCCACTAGACTGAGAAGCATTCCCTAAATACACCCATATAATATCATACAACATTAAAGGCCATTGATTAATTTCTCACTGATGTCTAGTCAGAAGATGCATAATCTCTCTTTGAAGACTGAACAAATGACTCAATTCAATTCAATTTATTTTTATATAGCGCCTTTCACAACAGAGGTGCCCAATGTGCTTTACATGATATTTGAGAGAACAGGAATAAAATAGGACAAAGGAAAGACAAAGAATATAACTAAAGAAAGAAGGAAGACCAGATGACAACGGAGGAGAGGAACAAAAAACTCTCAAGTAAGGAGAAAAAAAACCTCTGGCATACCCGGAGGAAACTCCACAATGACAAGGGGGGAACATGCAAACGCCACACACATGGAACCTTGGAGGAGACCCAGGCCCCAGAGGTGTGAGGCAACAGTGCTAACCACTGCACCATCATGCTGTCCCTCAAAATATTTCAAATACATTAAATATATGCAAGAACACTGACATTTTAAAAAATTATTTTATTCATAATTGCATGTCGCAATGAATGCAGAGGACAGCAGGAGACACAATGCAGGACTCCCAGCTTACCCTCCAGAATGACAATGACCTCCAAGCTTTCATTGGGCAGTGACTGGGCAGACAGATCGTAGAGGGGACTGTCACGTTCAATGGTGTGGCTGATGATGAGAGGCGAGACCAAGAAAATGCCATTACTGCGAAGGGGGTTCTCCACCTGGATGTCCAGCTGACACACCGGGATCACCTCCCCCTCAGCTGTCACCGTCTTGCGGATCACCTGACGGATGAGGCAAGAGGGTACAAATGGGTTTTCAGATAGGTACAAGTGCCACTAGACTAATTAGTGGTCAGGAACAAGTGCAAGTGCACCAGGAATGAGTATGACTTACTGCTGGCAATGCAATCCAATCTTTTGCTCTGTTTATACAGGGACCTGATGGCCCACAGCAATGGACCCCAAACCCCATACTTGTGGAGCATCCCCCACACGACTGCCAAGGGACATGGTCGTCTGCATTTTCCAAGTCCACAAACCACATGTAGACCATTTGAGCAAACCCTGGAGCCTAACTACTGAAGAGTTTGTTGACTACTTCAGTGACCTCAGCCCTAGAGATGGGCAAGTCCCCTCTGAGTCTACCAGCTGTACTTCCTCCAAGGAAGCTGTATCAGTGGAATTCAGGAGATCCTCAAAATATTATTTCCACCACCTGACTATATCCCCAGTTGAGATCAACAGTCCTCCATACAGCATGGGTAAAGCCCTGCGTCCCCCCCCCCCCCCACCGAGTCACCTGACGGTTTGCTAGAACTTTTCCAGGTAGATCGAAAGTCCTTTTCCATAGCCTCACCAAACTCCTCCCACACGCAAGATTTTGCTTCAGTAACTACAAAAGCTGCATTCCACTTGGCCTGCCGGGACCTGCCAGCCGCTTCAGGAGTCCTTATGATGTACATGAAACCTGTTTTGCCTCCAAAGCTATTCATCATCTACCATTTTTCGCATTGGGTTCAGTAAGTTTAATTTTACATCGCAAGAATAAATTGTTTCACTGGACAAGAATCTGTATATATAATCTTACTTTGTTTTATTAAAGCAGCAGACTCATAGCTGCTCATTCCACATCCCTTTTACTTGTCATTTTGCCTTTGGAGGTGGCAGACTGCTCCTGTTAAGTCATTTAATAGAATTGCTTTAATCCTACAGCCATGGATTTCTATCCACAAATTTGTAGAATAGTTGTTAACACCAATAGCAAGCCATTATTTCCTAAATGATTTTTAAATATCAGAAAAATGAACATATCAAAGTTTAACAAATGATTCATTCAATGACTAAATCTGTAGTAATTTTTACTCAAAATCTCTGTGCAGCAAGTAGGCAGGAAAATGTACCTGCAGAATTTATTTACCTATTCATGTTTTTGGAGGTATTGGTTTCCCTTACATCTCACATACAGTACCAGTTGAAAGGTTGGAAACACCCACCTATAGAAAGGTTTATTTGCACTATTCTCCACATCTTAGAATAATATTACTTTCACAACTATAAAATAACATTATGCACTGACCAAAACAGTATTAAACGAAAAAATATTTTTTTGGGGGGGGGGGCAGCTCTTTCGGTTGGGACTCAGAAGGTTGCCGATTCAAATCCTTGGTCAGCAGAGTGATTCCACCATTGGACCCTTGAGCAGGACCCAACTGCTCCAGGGACTGGCTGGCCCTACTTCCCTGAGAAGTGTTCAGGGCTCACGGCCGTGCCTTGTCTGCATTACCTGTTCTTCTGATTTACTGTAGATCAGAAGTAGCCCAGTAAGTCTAGGGCCAGGGCTGTGCAACACCCCCCACAATCCCAGCCCCTCACCTGCAGCTGAATGGTGGCGGAGATGATCATACTCTTCCTCAGGTCCCCCACGCGGAACATGAAGGTGGGCCGGCCATTGCGGGGGGCGATGACAGCATTGCGGGAGAAGATGAGGGTCTCGGCACGCCGGTTCGCCTGTGCTGTCTTCATGAAGATGCAGCCCAGCATGACAGCATTGATGATCAGGCCCAGGATGTTCTGGATGATGAGTATCGTGATGGCCACCGGGCACTCCTCCGTCACCATTCGACCACCAAACCCAATTGTCACCTAAAAGGCAAGTGACACAGTCCAAAATATAAACTGCAACTCCAATCACAAAATATTGCTGAAGAGCCCTCTAGTGGTAAGCTGATAGAACTGCAGCTATCCCACGCAGCACTGTCGCATACAAGGGAATTGAAGTGGAATGTTACTAATCCAATGAAATGATGTCTCAGGTGATCTAATCTTTCAGAAATCTGTCTGTGTGCAAAAGTGATAAAATAAACACTTTAAGGTGAATCAATCAGAGGCAAAAGAAAGAGCCCCGACCTGGACCTCGATGGAGAAGAGAAACGCAGAGGTGAAGGACTGGATGGCGGTGACACAGGGTACCGGGGCAGGCCCGCTCTCAGGGTCACGCAGCTCCAGGTCCCCGTGAGCGAAGGCCAGCAGCCACCAGGCCATGGCAAAGAGCATCCAGGAGCAGATAAAGGCTGAGGTGAAGATAAGTAAGGAGTGCTGCCACTTCAGGTCTACCATGGTGGTGAAGACATCCTGCAGGAATCTACCCTGGAAATGTGAGGTGGAGGGTCACTTACTGCTGACAAGAGTCCAAACCTCTCAGCAGTGCCACCAAGTCGTGAAGACCAGTCAGCTCTTACTGCCAAGAGGTTTATATATATATTCATATATGTGTGTGTGTGTGTGTCAACTTACATATATATCCCTTGTGTATTTTACTTCTTCCGTTCTAAATTCTAGATTCTATAGAATTTATCCTCATTTTGAAAATGGACTGGGGTAACCTCAACCCCAAAAATAACACAGGGGATATGAATATATACTGTATATATTTACGTTTCTCAAGATGGTGCTGGTCTTTTACCAACAGAGTTACTGTATCTTCCACAAGCACAGTGCATAACACCATCAAAAGACCATCAGGTTATGTATTACATCTTTCACGGGGCATAAGCGTTCATAAAGCATGTAGTACTGAACTATTAGTAAGTCCCCCAACCATCCCTGACCAGGGTGAGTGGTTAGAAGATGAATATATGAATGGATGGAAAATCTCAAATTATCATTAAGCATTTAATACGTGTAAAATATATAAATATATATTTATACAAATATATATACAAAAAATACAAAGTTCACACTTTTCAAATAAGACAAGACAAATTTTATTTATCCCAGCAGAAAATTCTTGAATAGGATCCAGTTCAAAAGTAATAATTGCCTTTTTGTGAATGTAACTGTTATTACATTTGGTAAACCCCAGTTCTATCCATCCATTTTCTGTAACTGCTTATCCCCATGATGACACAAGGAGAACATGCAAACTCCACACACATGGAATCCAGGCAGAGATGTGAACCCTGGCCCCAGAGGTGTGAGGCAACAGTGCTAACCACTGCACCGCCCCCCAACCCCAGTTCTATTGTTGTGTTATACCTTAGTATTTTACTATTCCATTATGGTACTATTTTACAAATGGTCTTTTTGGGAAAGGTCTGCTTCAGGTGAAAACCTCACCTCACTTTTTATAAAACGGTTTATTAATGAAATTTTTATTTAAAATTCCACAGTTTATTAAATTTATTTACCTAAAAAATGTGACTGAAAATGTCACTAAAAGGCAGAAAATAACACTTCCTGTAGTTTTCAATTCCAAATGGCCTAACATTTTAATTTGGGAATGGACAACCATTTTGAGATGAACTTATATAGGCAATGGGATAGAAGAAAGTTTGATATTGGGGGGACACAACTTAATTTAAATTCAGTAACCCCTTCACATTCGTGACAGTTAGAGGCAGAAAATCCCTGTGAACGTGAAAATTCACAAATAATACTTAATACTTATTAAAAATGTAAAATTAACAAGACTAAAAGGTTTTAAAGTTTCTGCAAAAAGCACAGCCGATCCACAGTCACAAAGACAGCTGACACGTGACACGTGGCTGGTTGCCGGTACCATGGTGTGTGGTGTAGGCCTACCCAAGCCACAATGCATAGATCCCACCATTTTTTTAACGAAAAATAACTTTTAATATTAGAACACAATCAAATATTGAATAACACTAATATTTCTAAATTATATGATTACATGTGATCCAAGTCATTTTCAGTATTGTTTGTATATTTTTGGTTTGTCTAAAGTGGTGGCCTCGTGGTCAGGGAAGTGTGCTTATGATTCAATTCAATTCAATTTATTTTTATATAGCGCCTTTCACAACAGATTCACCCCAATGCACTTTACATGGTATTTGAGAGAATAGTAATAAAACAGGAAAAAGGAAAGACAAAGAATATAACTAAAGAAAGAAGGAAGGCCAGATAACAATGGAGGAGAAGAACTGAAAACTCCCAAGTAAGGGGAAAATAAACCTCTGGGGGTCCAAGGTCAACTGGCTGCCCAACCCCCCTGGGCATGCTAACATTATTACACAGGAATTGATGATTGAAAGGATGCTGGCTGAGGTTACATGCAGAGGACATTCTGTTGCTGTGGTGTGTCAACAATGACAATCAAGTCCAAAGGTGTGCATTTTAGGGGACTGGTGTCTCCAGACTATCGCTAGTTTGTGTATGTAAGTATGCTCTGTGGTGAGCTGACACCCCCTCCAGGCTGCACCCTACCTCATGCCCTGTGCTTCCTGCGACCCCCGCAGCTTTACATATACTCTACTCAACATTGTTACGGAAAATGGATAGATGGAATCAAAGCAGACAAAAGTGACAAAATACACAGCATCTGGAAAGACAACTGCACAAAAATGCAGAGCTGGAGATAAGAACATAAGAACATAAGAATGTCATTTACTGACAAGTCACGTTCAGACAAATGTGGACACCATAGCATGTGGCAATAATCTGGAATAATACAGGTTGTTTCATTTATTTTGCATTTACAGATTGCGTTTGAGAAGCTGACATCCAACCTGCTCCATGATGTTCTTATGGGCCACATTGCAGGACCCAGTCTTTGTGATGAAGCGGGCTCTTTGGGCTTTGGCTCGGAACCGATTGGTTTCGGTGGCGCCCTCTGTCAGCCGGGTCAAGAAAAAGCCATCAGGGAGCAAGCCTTTCCGGGCCAGCATCCTTCTGCTGATTTGGTTACGTTCTGGGGGAAAACGGTATGTCTGTATCTGCGGACAATTACGCCAGTCTTACAGGCAACATTTATTCAAGCAAAACGTGTTATATGCAAGGAGATGACAGTGATGCACATGTGACACTCTCAGCAGCGTTAACTGCCCCAAAATACACACTGCATCATTTGGAAAAACTCGCATTACAGAAAATCTGTACATTTTCGCGTAGCACCAACACCGATAAACATTGTTCCCTGCAATCGCCGGAACTCTAAACTCTAAAATGTTCAAATGTAATGTAAGTATAACGGGAATAATTGGGTAAATGGGGTTTCCTCTCACACCCACAATCGCGGAGAAGACGACGCTGCATCTTCACCGAACGGCAGGTATCGTCATGGCCGACAGGGACTCACAGCTTTCGGCAAAGGACGCAAGGAGGCAGCGCCGGCGCTTCCACCTTTTTATTTCTAGTCAAACGTGAATCGCTCAAAGACTGCAAAAAGTGCAGGAATAAGCCTGTGTTCTTTCCCGTACGAAGGTTATGTCAGATCAAATTGTTAGTGTAAAACGATCGGGTGCGCCAGCAGGAAAATCAGGCAAATGCCGCACGTAGCAGCCCCCCTTTCTGGCGGCTGGTGATCCTGAGAAGGGCGATGGCGTTTCTCTCCATTTGCACACAAACATTCTCTTACCAAGTCAGTGTGAATTTAAACGAAGTAATCCTCATTGCTATTGCACATAGGAGCAATATAATAAAGCATCGTTTATTTATCCTTTTAAATGTCCCGTTCTCTCGTCCTCTATTCTCCCTTTCTCTCTCTAATCACACTGACAAATAAAATATTATTTAAGTATAAATTACAAGATTTGCGGCACAGAACGCACTGCCGGACGGCTTATGCATCGAACGAAAAAACACAACCGCTCAAATATTACAGCCTATATTATTTTAAAAGTATGCATAAACTTTGTCAATATTTTTTCCAACCATTTACAAACAAAATCCTTTTTCTTAAGCGCGTACGTAGGTTATACAATCTGCCACGTTGGTACGGTACCTGTGCTCTTTAACTTGCCTTTTTTCTTTTATATTGCTTGTTTATTCCAAGGCCAGTGTCCATGTCCATATCTAATCCAGCTCTCCTGTTACTGCCCGTGCGGGTGCAGCACGAACTGAGTGACTAGGCGTTTTCATTTTATGCGCTTAAACACTGTGTCACATTAAACAAATATTTTAAGCATTTGTCGATGTGGTATTTTGAAACATATCCCACGGGGTTTGCGCATACTGGTTTATTTCAGCAGGTGGTCCAGAGTCTTATAGTTATTTTTCCGCTACTTTAACATATTTCTAGAAACATACTTGACATTATCACGACTACAAGAGCATTTCTCAGAACAGTTCATGCAAATAGCAAAACATTATATTATGGTAAAGCTCCAAAAGGCCACAACTCATCCAAAACAACAAACTCATGTCTCAAAGCAGATAATTATGTCAATGAATTAGTCTGTGCCGCTAAAATGAAAAGTACCTTCAGTATCATTTTAACCATGAGAGTCGAAATGCTTATATATATTGTCAATATATCAGTGTAAGTATGCTCCTGAGCTCCACAATTCTGAATGATAGTTGGTTCCCACTTACTCATTGTCAGAGACTGATCATTCTTCTTTAGAAACCTGATACTTATTTGTATCAGACACCAGTTTCAACATTGCATGACCCTACATTACCTGTAAAGTTCTTAGATCTCAAGACACAAGTACAATAGCAAATAAATAAGTCACACAGAACTATAACTCAAAAACAACAAAATGGTGGTAAATGAATAACAAAGTAGCAAATAAATAAAATTGTATACTGTGGGAACCAAAAATACAACAGTGTCATTTCACTGCAGTTTAGGGAATATGTTTTCAAATCAGGGTGGCTTAGTAGATATAACTTTCACCTCATATTTGTGGTACCTGGGTTCAAGTCTCTGCTATGGTTCCTTGTGTGTTCTCCCCATGTCATTGTGGGGTTTTATCCAGGTGCTCTGGTGCTCCCCCCCCCCAGGGTCCAAAAACATGCCACGGTTAATTAGAGTTTCTGAATTGGCTATGAGTGTGCCCTGCAATGAGTTGGTGCCCCATCCTGGGTTGGTCCCTGCCTTGTACCTGTAGGCTTTGGACCCTGAATAGGATAAGCAATTACAGGAGATGGATGAATTTTTTTTAATCATTCTGAAAGTTCAGTGAACTGTTTTGCATGTGATGCCTTATCTATGTATATATGTGATCACTTACACATATTGTTTTGGGAGTATAATTATTATAGTAGGAAACTACATAGTCCAATTTGACCAACAAGACTAAAGCAACTGAAAATTTAGCCAAATGATGACAATTGTACAAAACCATTTGCATACATGTACTAAAACATTTGAAAATTTGTACGAAACAATGACAAATGACTTTTTGCTGTGCACAAGTGACATGGTGTGGGGATTACACTTGTTGATATGCAAATGTTAATTGTCAGTTGAGAAATATGCAAATTGTAAATAAACAATATAGGCAAAAGGTGAATTGTTCAATTCCTTTATTTTGTGTTTTAATGTTTTTAATCAAAATAGGTGAATTTTATGGTATTTTTGTGCTAAATTCAAATATCTAATTGGAATTTTCCTATTGTGCAAGGATATTGAATGACATGCGTTTAAGCTTCATGTGGGGTGGTGTGGAGGTGCTGTTCTGTTGTCTCACACCTCTGGGACCAGGCCAGGGTTCGAGTCTCCACCTTGACTCTGTGTGTGAAGCTTGCATGTTCTCTGGGTTCTCTAGCCCCCCCACCAGCCCAAAAACATGCTAAGGTGAATTGGAGCTGCCAAATTGCCCATAGGTGTGAATGGTATGTGCACCCTGCGATGGGTTGGCATCCGGTCCTGGGTTATTCTCTGTCTTGCACCCATAGCTTCCAGGATAGGCTCCACCCTGAATAGGATAAGTGGGTACAGAAAATAGATGGGTATACGTATATTTACAGTATATGTGCGTGGTGGAAGTGACTCATCTACAATGTAGAAATGAATGACTTTCTGCTGCACTTGGCCTCAAAAACATCTCTCTTAAGGGGCCAGCAATAGATCATCAGCTGGCAAGGGGCTGGGTTTTCGAGAGATAGAAGTATCCTGCCTCAATATGTCCAAACATGTCACAGCCTGTAAACTCTGGCAAAAAAGATTTACAGTACATTGTGCCATTCTGTAAAGTCTTACAAATGTTCACAAATAGAGATGAAATCATTTTCCATCAATTAAACTTTAATATACATACATTCTTAATAAGAAATTATATACTATCAATATAGCCTAGAATGATGTCACTCAAAAACTATGGATAATAGCGAAATTCTAAGTGAATTCTAAAACTGGCATTAAAAGGTACATAAAAGATACCACTTAGCTGTTCTGTGACAAAATCTTTGTTCACCAATGTGATCACACTGGTGAATAGTCTGTACATAAAATTTCTTTTGGTCCGTTATTTGAAAGATTGTGAAGCATGTGTAGATAGTTCACTTAGGCTTATAAAAAAAGCCATTTCCATTTGTCATTCACACAGCCTCTGTTAATTTGTTGACTGAGAGGAGTTTGTCTTTGGGGAGATGCTGTTCACCTTTTCCGCTCTAGACCTCCACTGTACCTGCTGAGCACATTGTCAGCTATGCCCTCAGCTGAGCTTCATGTACCCAATAAACTCCACCATGTTTAGACAGCTGAAAGTCTATCCATGAGAACTGGGAGGAGAAACAGGAGCTAGGACATCAGGAATGACAGAGGAAGATATATGGCTGGGGGTAGCAGTATGCTGAATTTAAATGCTGAATAGGCAGTCCTTATACGCAAGGTAGCCCCATGTGTGATATAGGAGCAATTGAATGTTTGAAGCAGGAAGGATGTATCAGTGAATGCAGAGCAAGGCATCTCAATGGGATTGTCCCTAACATGCCAGGAATGATGTCATTTGGGAGTCCCACTCAAGCTGTCGTCACGTCATGCACTTAGAGTATTTTATTACCTTTAACTGTGGTTACCAAAGAAACACTTCTAGGCTACGTTTTAGAATTAATAGGACATGTCTTGATCCCTGCATTGTGGTTTGCAGTTTAAGGGTGGCACTGCTTCATTGTACCTTGTTAAACATTTGAATTCTTTGAACTTTTAGCTTCTGAGTTTCTCTGAAGGTCCTTCATATATCTTCTTTTCTGAGAAGCTAGCCTACAGTTATTAGCTCCCAGCCCATGATAGTCGTCGATATTTCTTCTTAACATTACTCAGTATAGCACATGTATGGGGAACTTGATCAAAGCAGTAATTGTTCTCAATAATTTAGTGATTTTTTTGAGAATTCGATATGGTTGGTAGATGAGATTAGATAGATAGATATACAGACAGACATACAGACATGACAGACAAAATGACAAGAGCAACTGTCAGAGGTCAGCTTTTGTCTCCAGTTGTCCATTCAAGCTCCCTGAAAGAGAAAGCGATAGACAAACGTTTGCCCAGCGTTTACACAAATGCTCATAAAGCGCAGCTCTTTGGTCAGACTAACGATGCTCTACATTCCAGGCCCTTCCCCCAGTTAACTGACAATCACTTCCTTTGGTCCACTTGTTTTCAGTTCTTTCTTTGCTCTGAAATTACAAGTTGACCATAAAAGTGTGTGATCGCCTCTTACATGTTCATCTCATTACATCTAAGGGGAAGTCAGCAGCCAACAGTGCGAGCAAAGACGACATCAGCTGCAACGTGAAAGATGTACTTTTTTTACATTCATGCTTCAGAGATATATGTGTGACTCAGTGACACATACTTCATAGTAAGGTCACAGACAGGTAGATACACAGAAAAATAGCCAATTCTTCAAATCCAGAGAGTTGAGCTGGACACAAGGTTAACAACTCATCTCGGTAGGCTTGATGATTAGAAGGAATTGCTTACAATTAAAACCAAAAAAATATTTCCAGGCTCATAAACAGTTTATTGGCTTTAAATTTGAAATGAACAAGACATTTATTAGAAATTTCCAAAATATTTTATTTTTCAAACAAAATACTTTTACTTCTCAATCCAGTGCATTGCTGTTTTATCTTATTCAATATAATGACTTTTATTGACAAAATAATTAGCCCAGATCACTTGAACACAAGTTAATTTGATGTGATCAAAGGTCAAGAGCCTTGAATTTTCTCACTAACTTGTTAACAGCTGACTCTGTCCGATTCTAAGGCCATCTTCTTCCCAAATGATTCAACATATACCCATTGTCTCTTGGGCGATTAGCATCTGTAAATGAATCTGGGTCTGTCAAGGCTAGAGTAGGGGTGGCCTGGCAGGACAGGGAAGAGGGAGACGGGTGGAACCAAGGGGGGGAGGAATTTCAGATTAGAAAGACTCAGATAGAGCCATCTCAAGCAGCCACTTGGTCTGTGGAAAGCACACAGACCCAGGAAGACTGAAAGCTCACCTCAGGTAGGACTGATTCATCTCTTCAGGAGTCAAAGTGAGTGTATTTATCATTTTTCAGAAGATGAAGCCTCTGCTGCACTCCACCTCATGGTTATTATGGAGGTGTATGTGTCTCCTGTTTGGGTTTGGCAGAATGGATATTCGCTATTCATAAAACATAATATAAAACATAGATAAAAAAACAAAAAATAATCACAGAATATAATAATATTACCATTACTAATAGATGTAACAATTTGTATCTGTAGTATACTAACCAAGATTTGAATCAGGATTTAACTGATGATAGCAAATAATTATTCTAATTGTCTAATATACACACCGATGGGCCCAAGCATTATGACCAACCTCACACGAACTGAATAAAGTTGACTATCTTGTATGTTAGCTTGCTGTGTAATATATCCTAGACTTTGATACAACTGTTTTTAGGAGATTAACATTATTCACTTCATGTGTGGGTGGTCATAATCATGGCTCATCAGCGTATATATACAGTACTGTGCAAAAGTCTTAGGCAGTGAAAGGAAAAGTTTAAAGATATTTTTCTAGGTAATAAGTGTATATGCGCTCAGAACAAAAACAATTTAAAATTAGAACATATGGAAATTAAGAGTAGCAATAAAAACTAGTAAGAATTTCTTCTGCTCTCCAAAAAGTCACTAATACCTAGTTGGATGGCTAGATGAACACCACTTCAGTTCCCAAACCTCTCCTCGGGGGCACCCCAGCCTTTCCATGTATTTATTCAATTTCACCACCAGCTCACTTAATTCATTAATTTAATTAGTTTAAAAAGTCAGTGAGATATTGATTAGCGGTATGAGATGTGGTGTGTTGGATGGTTGCTGAATGAGTTGACTTTAGTAGAGGTGTTGAAATGGGTTGACACACTTTGACAGGCATAATATCATAGTTTTTCACCAACAGGAAGATCATTTAAACATCATTTTCTTAGACTGCCAAACCCTGTTGCACAGTACTGTATATTCATCCTTCTCCATGGCCCTGACCAGGAAAAGTGCTTAATGATGGATGTGTATCCATCCATCCATACATACATCCATCTTCACTCCTCTTTTTTGATGAGGGCCATGGTCATTAATATACATAATACATATTTAAATATCGTTGTATCTTATAGGGGTTTATATCTCTTTTAGCAGGTTCAGTTATTTACTGGGAACAAATGTTGCCTTGAAATTGGTTACACATTTTCAATGACATGTGAAGCTAGAGCTCAGTTTAAAATTAATATAAAATAAATGGCTGTTAATGCAGAAAGTGATTATTGTTCAATGGTTCATAGACAGGCGCATTTCTTCATGACTCATGAACAGCAGATTTCTTGGTAAGCCAATGGATGTACACCCTGGGAACAGCTTCATCCCCCATTTGCTTTTCAGAGACGAGAATCCTTCAAAGGAGGAGGGGGAGAATTACTGAGGCACCAAAGAGCTGCTGAGGTGGGAATCTTGTTTATCTGGTTACTTATTTATCATATTGAACAGGCATACACCAACTAGTTAACAGAGGAAAACGGTGTGTTGTGGGATTTCCCCCTCAGAACAATCATCCAAACGGACCAGCACCGGGCACTGGGACAAGGTGCCACAGAGACTCATCACCCAACTGCCCTGATGTCTGGCATTCTGCAATCCTCCCATTCACCCCCTACCTCATCCCCTACTCTCCCCCTACTTGGATCATGTGACTATAGTGAATGGAATCCTACTTGGGCTCTCATACCGTCCATCTACATGCTGGCCTTCACTTTGGGTTCTCTGGGGAATGGGCTGGTCCTGTGGGTCTACATGAAATTGCCCTACCGCAGGAGGCTTTGCATCAAGCCTGTACCAGCAGCAGCATCCCGCCACTACAGGCATTCTGCCTCCTTCTGCTCACTCACTACTGCCCTCATCGCCAGCCTGGCAGCAGCAGACCTGGCCTTTGTGCTCACCCTGCCGCTGTGGGCCACCTACACAGCCCTGGGATACCACTGGCCCTTTGGTCAGCCACTCTGCAAGCTCAGCAGCTACCTAGTGGCTCTTAACATGTACGCCAGCATCTTCTCTCTAACTGGCCTGAGTGTGGAGCGCTACTGGGTCATCTCAAGGCGCCGCAGAGCTCACCACAGCTGGAGCCGGGTACTGTGGACTGTGGGTGGAATTTGGGTAGCAGCAGGGATCTTGGCACTGCCAGCTCTGCTGCTGCGGACGGTGACTGAGGTGGAGGATGGGGCAGGGCCTGGGAATGACTGGCAAAAGGATGGTTGGTGGCAAGGCCAGGCACCACCCTACCTGTCTTCCTGCGAGATGGACTATTCAAGCCTGATCACTGCCGAGCTGCCGGAGGAGCGGGAACACCTCGAGCTGCTGTGGGTGGCAGCCATGGGAATGAAGTCTACCCTACTGGGCTTTCTGTTGCCGCTAGCAATCCTGCTCCTCTGCTACAGCTCCCTGGGCTGCTTACTTTCCCACCATTTTGGCAACGGCCCCCGGCCTGACCGCCATCGCCAGCGGCGCCTTCTCCGTGTCATTGTCACGCTGCTGCTGGCCTTTTTTCTCTGCTGGCTGCCCTTCCATATCAACAAGACCCTCTCCATTCTCATGCAGCTCGAGCTGCTACCCTACTCCTGTACCTTCGACTGGATCCTAGTGATGGCCCACCCCTATGCCACTTGTTTAGGCTACATCAACAGCTGCCTGAACCCCCTGCTCTATGCCTGCTGCGACCCGGGCTTCCGGCACTGCTGCCGGGCCCTGTTAGACCACTGCTGTGGAAGAGGAGGCGGAGAGGATGGGAAAAAATGGGAGGAGCCTAGCCAAAGCTCAGTGGTGCCTTCAGGGACAAACTAAGAGATGGAAACAGAGGAAAATGATACACAAAGGAAAGAAGTAAAGGACAATGCAGAGCTTGGCCTACCAGCTTGATCGATACATACAGGGTGCCTGGGAAGGGATCCTGGGAAATTTGCAACTGCCAGTCAGTTGGACCTTTCTCTGGAGGAAAGAGATAAAAGACAGTCACATGGGCTGCAGGATGTAACTGAGGCCTGAAAGGTGGAATGATTTATTTATGTGTTAAATGTAATGACCAAATAACACTCCTGGAACTCTGGAAACTTTTCCCTGCATCACTTCCCTTTTGGAATAATGTATTTGTTCATTTTTATAAAGAAAATAATAACAGTCTGAGGTGTTATGCAGGTAAACTGACTAGAAGTTTTTACCTGGAAACAGTACTAATGGTGTTCTAATAAGCCAAAAAAACACAATAATATTTATGGGACCCAAACTTCACTCAGTGGGCACTTTATTAGACACCCCTATATAGTACCAGGGCCCAGTGCTCTGGCCTCCAGAACAACAGCAAAGGTAGACAAAGGTATTTTTACATGTGTGGCCTTTAATGAATCTGACCTTTCAACTCTGACTCCTGTCATCAACAAGGTGTTTTCTGGACTTCCGGTGGCACGCTAATGGAGATGACAGTGTAACTGCAGAGCTCCGGTATCAGCAGAAATAAAGTTTCTCACTCAATTTGTTATAATTCATTTTATCCAACATTCATAAAGTTATAAGGATGAGCGGGGACAAAGCTAAAAAACAATGAAGGACACAAAGCACTGCTGCTGGGCGGGATAATGAAAAAGATATTGGAGATAGCGAAACTGCACAAGATGGAGGCTATGACAAAAACAAAAGTATGGACACAATTTGAGAAGCAGTCAGTGCAGTTCTAGCTGCGGGAATGGAAACTCTTAGAACGGAGTTAAAAAGTGACCTGCTGGAACTCCGTAAATGCTTTAGAGAGGATATTAAATGCAGATGGATGAGTTCGTCAGAAATACACAGAAAATTACAAGACATGACTGGTCAGATAGAGGCAGTAGTAGGGCGCATTGGAGAGATTGAGAATAACTTGTCCAATACAGAGTGGTGGAACGTCGGAGTTAAGGCCACTCTCACCCAGTTACTGGCTAACCAGAGAGCACTGCAGGATAAAGTGACTGAAATGGAAGGCTATTGTAGACGCAACAACATTTGGATATATGGAGTACCTGAGGAGGTGGAGGGCACTTTCACAACTGCTTTTGTGGTAGATATGATAGTCACAACTAGGGTGGGGTCATCGACTCAAGCTGGGGTACTGACCTGGGAATAGAGCGAGCACACCGTGCCTTGGCACCAAAGCCCCATTAAAAGTGCTCCACCGCGCTCTATGGTGGTTCGTTTCCTCAGATTTTCTGTCAAAGAGTGCATACTCTACGCTGCCTGGAAGACAGGGCTTACTTACGAGAACAAAAGAGTGTGTTTTGACCATGATTATGCTGATGGTGTACAGAAGAAGAGGAAGGAATATGCTCTGATTAAGAAGATTTTGAAGGAACATGGAATACGCTTCCACACCCCTTTACCCCGGATGAGAGTTTACTTCAAGACGGGCACCGCCATATGCTATAACGCGACACAAGCAGTGGAGGATCTGAAAAAAAGGGTCTTAACGTGGAAGACATCATCTGTGAGAGAAAAGGGACAGTATTACGCAAGAGACGCTAGCTAAACTGTTGCCGTGGGAAGTGATTGAGACTCGGTGTGGAGGAGATAGGGAACAGCTCCGGCGACAGGTGCGTAGGAGACTGAAGGAGTACTGCAGGATGGAGATACACACTACGGCGGCTGAGAGGGGTAACTTAATGAGAGATCCTATTTTTTTGAGGATTATATTGAAATTGCTGATACCTAGGCATCATAAAGAGACAGCCACCAGCCCCCTTCTTGTTTTGTTGCTGAGGGAACCCACCTAGTGGCTGAACCCCTCTCATTGCTAAAGGCGATATGTCACCTTTACTGTTGGAAGTTCTGTTCTATAGTCTGTATAATACTTTTAACACTTGTTTTTCCTGCCCATTGTTCTTTTTTACTGTCTGAGGTCTAGGATGTTACAAGTAAATAGTAACAATGATGTCTACAATGCATTATCGATGTTATAACATACTTTCCCTTAATGTAAATGAGCTGAACAATCCAATTAAGCATAGCAAAATGACAGCTAACATGCAAAAGGAAAAGATAAACATAGCATTTTGGCAGGAGACTCACATGTCAGGAGTTGAGCATGAAAAATGAAAGAAGCTAGGTTTTAGGAATACCTTTTTCTCATCTTACAAGAAAGGGAAAAAAAGAGGAGTGGGAATATTAATCTCAGACTCAACCCCATTTGAATACATATCTGAAATAAGAGATAAAGAAGTCAGGTTTGTCCTGGTGAAGGGGAAAATGGATCAAAAAGAAGTAACACTATTTAACATTTATGCCCCTCCTGGGAGTGAGGCTTCATTCTTTAGAAAGATATTTGATTTGATTGCATTAGAGGCATATGGAATACTTATCTGTGCTGGAGATTTCAATGTAATTCTTAATCCAGCACTAGATTCGACTAACGTTAACAGGAGAAAGAATCTTACCGAAAAACTAATAAGTTTTTTTTATTAGTTTCCTTAGTGAACTAGGATTGAGGGATGTGTGGAGGACCTTGCATAATTATGATCCTGGGTACACTTTTTACTCAGGGCATCATGCAACCCACTCAAGAATTGACTATTTCTTTATGGATAATAAAGATCTGCATAGACTCAAGGATTGCAAAATAGGCCAGAGGGATCTCTCTGACCACTCAGAGATTTATATAACTGTACATTTTGAAGGCAGACAGAGTAAAACACTTTGGAGGCTCAATACTGGACTTCTAAATGACACCATCTTTGTGACTACGATGGGGACAGAGTTAGGAATATATCTACAGGAAAATGATACGGGAGAGGTTAACCCAAGTATATTATGGCATGCCGCTAAGGCTGTTCTGAGGGGAGAGATTATAGCCAGAACAGCAGTGTTAAAAAAGATAAGAGTTCAAACATTTTCAAATCTACAAGAAAAATTTAAAGACCTTGAACAGCTTCGCATTACTAACACAGACTCTGACATTAACATACAAATTAGAAAAGTTAAACAGGACATAGAAAAAATACTAAGCGGGGAGGTGGAGAAAAAACTGAGGTTTCTGAAACAAAAGTACTATGAAGCTGGCCCAAAAGCAGCAAAGTTATTAGCTTTGAGACTTAGGAAACAACAAGTGGAAAGCACTATTCATAAAATAAGAAACCCTGTAACAAACAAGATTACTAATAATCCAGATGGTATACAAAAAGCCTTTGAGAAATACTACAAATATCTGTATTCTAAGAAGGAACAGGCAGATAAGCACA
>JAAGVU020000019.1:12093937-12111238 GCA_011763525.2 Mormyrus iriodes
AGTTCTGAAGGCGAAAGGGGGTCAAACACCGTATTAGTATGGTGTTCCTAATAATCCTTTAGGTGAGTGTATATTACTTCTCTAACCACACCATTGTACGGCAGGCAAATTCACTGTATTTGATACAGTAAAATACAGATAAACTAATACATGCTTTACAATAACTTAAACTGAAATGTCCTTCCAGCTGTATGTTTGCATTATGATATTGTGATAGGGGCACAGGGGTTTTGGGGTCAGAGGATATCCAGAGCTTAGCTCAGACATTATCATGCGTCATGACACAGTGATGGCGAATGCAAAAGGAATTTTAAAAAGTCCTGAGCTGTTTGACATAGGTTGGTAACAGCTGCTGACTATCATGCAAGGTAAGTTAGTACAGGAGACAGCTTGTTGATCATATTGATGCATTATAGTGTTATCTTTTTCATCTTCATTTTGACTGAACAATGTCAGTATGATTCAAAATTCATTCATTTTGTGTTGTTTTCATTTACTTACTTGCTAACTTGTATTTAAGATTTTCCATTATTTTCATCTTCGTAAATAATTTTATTTTTTGCATAAGATGCCTATTACAGGAAATAAAAAATGAACGCTATGAAAATAACAAATATAATGGTCACATTTATGAACACCCCTGGAGCCTGTGTCACAAAGCAGGATTTCTTGGTTAGCTGGTGATCTGTTTCAGGTTCTGAAATATTCTGACTTGTTGAATTTTGCTACTGTTGTGCAAGTGTGGGTAGTATATTGTGATGGTGTATTATGACATACACAATACGGACAAAAGTATTGGGACATCTGGCCATTACACCCACAGGAACTTTTATGATATCCAATTCTATATTTTTAGACATCAATATGGAGTCGGTTCTCGCATATACAGCTATATGAGCTGCCACTCTTCTGGGAAGGCTTTCCACAAGATTGGAAGTGTGTCTGTGGGAATTTTTGCCCATTCATCCAGAAGAGCATTTGTGAGGTCAGACTCTGATGTTGGACATGAAGGCCTGGCTCTCAATCTCCATTCTAGTTCAACCAAAAGGTATTCAATGGAGTTGAGCTCAGGGCTCTATACAAGCCAGTCAAGTTCTTCTACACCAAATTCAACCAACCACGTCTTTATGGACCTTGCTTTGTGCACTGGGGTACAGTTATGCTGGAACAGGAAAGGGCCTTCCCAAAACTGTTCCCACAAAGCTGGAAGAATTGTCCTAAATGTCTTGGTATGCAGAAGCATTAAGAGTTCCCTTCACTGTAACCAAGGGCCCAAGCCCAACCCCAGAAAAATTACCCCATACCAAACTTTACAGTTGGCACAATGCAGTCAGGCAGGTAACGTTCTCCTGGCATCCGCCAAACCCAGACTCTTCCATCAGACTGCCAGAAAGAGAAACGTGAGTCGTTACTCCACAAAACATGTTTCCATTGCTCCAGAGTCCAGTGGCGGCATGCTTTACACCATTGCATCTGATGCTTTGCATTGCACTTAGTGATGTGAGGTTGCATGCAGCTGCTTGCCATGGAAGCACATTCCATGAAGCTCCCAGTGCAGTTTTTGTGCTGGGGTTAATGCCAGAGGTAGTTTGGAACTCTGCAACTACTGAGTCAACAGAACACTGGCGACTTTTACGCACTATGTGCCTCAGCACTCGGTGGCCCTGCTGTTACTTTCTGCTCTGTTTCTGTTGTTCCTAAATGCTTCCACTTTGCAATAATACCACTTATAGTTGACGGTGGAATATCTATCAGAGAAGGAACTTCACAAACTGACTTATTCCAAAGGTAGTATCTTATGACAGTACTATGCCTGAATTCACTGAGCTCTTCAAAAAGACCCAATCTTTCACAAATGTTTGTTAACATGACTGCATGGCTAGATACTTGATTTTATACACCTGTGGCAATGGGTCTGAACAAGACACCTGAATTCAATGACTGAGATGTGTGTCCCAATACTTATGTCCATATAGTGTATTTAAGTTTTCATATTACACCAAGGGTAACATATTTTGACATTTTTTTTCTTAAGTCAAAAAGGGACACAGATATGAGGTGCTGATTATAGGTATTGAGTATTGGTTTTTTAGACTCGCCCAAAGCAGTGCTTCACAAACTTTTCACACTGCATACCACCTCAGAAAGTATTACACTCGTGAAGAAGTTGTCGGTGGCTGTCAGAAACGTATCCTAGAAGGCTGAACTGAAAGGCAAATAATAAATCTCTAATAAATCTTACTGTTGTCTTGCTTTTTCTGTAGCCCAAAGGTCAATTCATACTTCACCTTCCTGCCTGCGCTTTTGGTCCATGCAAGGACACGTGACATAAAATGTCATCATTTTAGGGGTTTGTGCTGGATGGCACCTGTGTAGCCTGGCTAATTTTGTTGCAAGGATTTCAAAATATTACGTTATGTTGTATTACCCTAATATTGCCGAAGCATTTTTAAATCTATTCATAAAAGATTAGCCGTTTCACTACATTGCTTGTATTTGTGTTTGCTGCTATATATCTGCCCTCTGCTGGTCTGGTGGAATATCACTGCTGTATGCATGCACCGACTGTGACTATCAGCGTCCACCAACAAATTTAGTATGAACACAAGATTCCATGCGCACAACTGTCCGCAGACTGAAAGCACATGCGGAAAAATGAAGTATGAACTAGGCCTACTTCTCAGACAAAGGTGAGAATTGCAGGTTAGTCAATGTCACATACCAACACCAATTTACTAGCCTGATATCACCAATTACTGATAATATTGTCATATCACACAGGCCTACTACTAGCCCGACATTACAACTGGCACTGCAGTGGCCTCCAGTTGTGACCCAGATACCTACAGACATCCTATTTTGTGAATAAAAAGGAAATATCCACTTATCCTCTTGCAACTCAGTTTTCCTTATTGTGATGCACTATGACTTACAATGCTGTATTCAAACCTGTGTTGAGTGAATTTAATAGGATAGGTTGTTTTTTTAAGTCAATAGATTTGAATGAGTTGTACTTTTTATTTCTGATATTTACGTACTTCTAAAACTTGTTACTTTTTACTTGTGTAGTATTTCGCTGCAGGACTTTTACTTGACTAACATTTTGGTGTGGTATCTGTACTTGTACCTAATACTTTTTCCACCACTAGTTTATAGTTTATTATAGTATTATAAATGAACAGGGATGCTCTCTCCTAAAACATGTCAACATCTTTGTCGTCTTCCCCTGCCACACACACAGGCCGTGTGTGCGTGTCATGGATAAAGGAATATTTAATTGGTTTTGAAGGGCTGACAAATTCATTTAATGCTGGATAATAAAAAGTCGATTGACTGAAAAAAGGACAAAAATGAGAAAATCACACGTAAAGAAATCGAGCCCGCACGTGCGGTAATTTTGGCTCCCCCGAGTGTTCAGTTAATGTAACGACATCCCGCACGGCTGAGCCAAAATGGCACTTATTTCCAGCGCTCAGTCGCACTGAGTGAATATGGAACTCCCGCAGCCCATCAGGAAACGTTTGGGAGACTTTTCTCGGACTGTGTTCATAGCTCAGAGTCGTACAGAAGATCCTGTTAAGTCATTAGGGCACAGTAAGTAAAGACCTAAGTAATACGAAGTTAATCCATCCATCCCTCCATTTTCTATGCCTGCTTGTTCTATGCAGGGTCGCGGAAGTCTGTCCCGGAAGCCACGCGCGAATGGCAGGGAAAAACACAGGACTGGGCGCCGGCCCATCACAGGACACACACACACCTCTCACATGTCAGGGTAGTTTGGCAACTCCAGTTAATCTTACCATGTTTTTGGACTGTGGAGGGACACCGAAGAAGCCGGAGCGAGGAGTTCCCCTGAGGAAACTCCACGGCGATACGGACAGAACATGCAAACTCCGGGCGCCCGGCGTAATACGAAGAGAAACGCTATTATTATGTTATGTTACTGTTATGTATGTTTACTGAGACAGATTCGCCCAGTACAGCAAGTAGACTTAATTTCCAGTAGCTGTGTACAGTATAGTTGTAAAGAATTGGTTTTAATTTGTTGCTCATTTCTCAATCATTCGTTGATTCGTTTTTGACTTACCTACCTGCGTTAAGTTCAGGTCACTTCAAAAAATACGCTTTTTCCTTTTTTACTCTTTGCAGGTTACATGTCCTTACATGCGCCGCTTGCAACCACGATCTTGATTTTTGTTAGAGCAGTTTACCTAATGTTCACTAACTTAAGATAATGCAATATCGGAGTTCAGTTATTTAGATTATCATAGATAAACAACTTTATGCAGTTGTAGAATGGACTAAATTCCAATAAAAAGTATAAATGCAAAAATTGAGAATATGCTAGTAAATGTCTAGTAAATTTTGTTATTATTTGTAACTTTTTCATTCTAACCTGCAAACCTCAAATCCGTCGTATTTTTAAGTGGTGTTCGGTGTTCCCACACGGGTTATCTGTAAGATTGATGGATAGACGCACGAACGGTGTCTCCTTTTTCAGACGATGACGTGGTGTCCAGTCTCCCGCTTCAGATGTGTCTTTTCTTCAACGTCTACTTCTTTCCTCTGTGGTGGGTCAGTGAAGTTGTCATGTTACACCTCAAGGTATTCAAAGCAGCCTGATATGCACAGCCGTCAAATTTACAAGTTATCACCAGGTTTGGGGGATTACAAAAATGATTGCAGACAAAATGATCTGGCTATATATTGGTCATTTTTCATGTCAGTTTTTTGTGTGTGTGTCTTACACCTTGACTTGCCTGCTGTTTTTCTTGCCTGTTCTGTTTCAGTATCCAGCTCTACCGGATTATTACAAGTTCATACTCATTACTGTCCTCATTCTGATGACACTCATAGAGGCTATCAGGCTTTATCTGGGCTATGCTGGGAATCTGCAGGAGAAGGTACACTGTCATCCTCTGCTACCTCCACTGCTGAAAATGCCGGTTATTATTATCAATATTGGTCACAAATTATTGCATCAAAGAATGGTTTTTAACCAAACATCGCATGATGTTGTTGAAAGAGAGAAAGTTCAAGCTAGGACTGTATAATCAGAAAGATTCTCATTATGTTCAGATGGATGGAGAACAATGTACGGTTTGTCTCCCTCTTGTGGCAGGTCCCAGAACTAGCTGGATTCTGGCTGCTCACTCTTCTTCTGCAGTTCCCACTGACGTTGTTCCAGCTCTTCAATGAAGCCATCCTTATTCAGCCACTAGAGAGAGGAGTTCACATTGTGTTGGCCCTCTTCCTACTGACAGAAGTAAGAATGCTCATGTGCCTCTCTGTCTCAGATTTAGTTCTATCGCTGTAACTCATGAGTTTGCCTATTATAATTTAAGGAAAGTATTCAAGCATTCACTAAAATGACTGTATAGTGAAATGACTGTACTGGAAAAGTTGAATTACAAAAGGTGTCAGTTTTCCTGATATTTTAATGATGGATAATTGAAATCTATATATCATCTACTCTGTTCCTTTTCCTTGTAGTCTGTCACAGGGTTTGTGGAACTGCGTGTGATGGTCAGGCATTCAGAGAGTCACTTCCACCTCAGACAGTTTGATGGATTCCAGGAGCTTAGAGCCCAGTCGTGCCTTACACACTCCTGATCAGATGGATACAGCAGGACCAGCATTCATTCTGTCTTTCAATGCTGATGTGTGTGAACATAGTTTATAAAATGGTTGTTGAAGGAAGATAATTTGATTTGTAGTGCCTTTTAAATGGTGACATGTTTTTGCTTTTATTGAAAAAAATAAAGGAAATTTCATTTAAGTACATAACAGGTGGAGAATCCAATTTTATGAAATTTTCGATCACGTGGTTTTGGAATTTGTTAGCCCTGCAAATGCATAATGCTAATCTTAAATTTTATTGTTAAATTTGTACAGTGAAACTGTCCTTAGTTAGGACACAGTAGCATGTGGATTATTGAATTTGATCACTGGGTGGTGCAAATGAAAAGTCTTTATGAAGTATATGTTAAACTGGTTAGATTAGACTTGGCAATTTTTCTTTGTCTTGCCCTTCCAAAAGTGAAATATTTGTTTTAACTATTTCACGTCAAATTATTTCTCTGACATTTAAATATGGAAACTACATAGAGTATTTGACAACATGCTGAACATGCAACATAGAAATCTGCAGATGCTTTCTTGTACAGACTGTGTCAGTATGACCGTGTAGTGGAGGAGCAATTGTGAAAACGAGGTGAATATACAAGAGATGGAGAAAAATGCTGCATTTCACCCAACGGCTGCAGTAGTGTTGGTTGTGAAGTCATTCCTACTGTGTAAGAAATGTGTCTTGCTGCATCACATTTATAAATCGACTTTTAGGTTGTTTTGAATTTCATGGTTCAGTAATCTCCTTACAAATTGAAAAACTTAGTTTTAAAATTAATTCACAGTGTGGATGCTGTGGATATGGTCAGCAGCTTTGTATTTCTGAGAGTGACTGTTATTGATGACCTCAGGACACAATACAGACAGCAGTTATTGACAAGGTCCACCAATATCAACTCTAGAGAAACTGGACATCATAACCAACTCTCATCAACCATGTAACGGATTCTCATCAGCTTCCACACGACTGCAGAGAGTGTTAAAAACAGCTCAGGTCATCATCCAGGATGTAAATAAAATAAATTCGAAACATATTCACTACACCATAATCCGAACTGAATTTGAATGATCAGCATTACTCCCTTCGGACAAGCTGCACTGAAACATTAGCAGGAGTGTGTACTAGCATGTCATGCAACTAAGACAGCTGTAAAACTTCCTAATAAAATGCTACATATACTCTTAATATATGAATCATGCTAACTTATGCTGCTACAGACTCAGACTATTCATTTTTAAAGCGTGCCTGCCAGCGTATTGTCTACTGATAACAGATTTGGTACGGTTTTATTTTATGTCGACCTTATATAGTTATAGAGTTATAACTGCCCTGGAGGAGTCATTTGACAATAAAGCTGAAAAAGTTAATACATCTGTATTTCACGGAAACCTATTTTCTACATAAAACGTATGGTCTGTCTACAAATCATTAAAAATGAAGTATACATCATTAGGAAACTGAGAGTTAAAAACACGTGATCACCAATTTCCACGAACACGGATTGATGTTTTACGTAAATTTCAGCACTTTCGCTGTAATTGCGTCTTTTATAGTTATATAATAACACTGACTTCAAACAATATACTTAGTTACATCATGATAAAATATAACATATCATAATTTGTCATGCATAAAAACTAATATTTTGAATTTTTTGAAGGCAAAAAATTATATATTATTTGACGAATACTGGGTATCAAATCCTTCCTCTGAATATACTCAGAAGTAGTAATTCCAAAATGGCGTCTCTGAATGACAGATCAGTTTGGGATGAGGTTGAGGTTTGTTTGCTTATGATTTCCGTTTTATTCGTTTTATTGTAATTTTGCTGTCCCGTTGGTAAATGTATTGTGGCTTGACATGTATGTGTTTAAATTTCAAACTACAGAATCTTTTATGAAGCAATAATTAGCTTTCGGATAGAGGCAGAGCCAGCTATCCGAAGAGCCGGCCTGGTTTCGCTTGGAGAATGACACAGACAAATAGCATTGTTTAGCGTCGCCTGTATGTTGTACGAAACAAACACGTGCTGGTGCTGATAAATACAGGACGATAATTAGCGCGTCGCATAGTCGTCATTTGGCAAGAGTTACACACTGGACGTCGTTCTTTGGCCGTTACAACGATGGCAATAATTTAAGTTAGTAAAGCAACGTTAACCTGTTAACGGGCTGGTCAGTTTCTTAGTGTTATCCTGGTGACGAGCTTGGTTAGATTCTTAGCTACCTTTCTTTTGCAATGGTAAAGATGATTTTCGCCTAAGTGTTTTGGACAGATTTTGAGTACTTGATTTGCTGACTACGGTGACTTGGCGCGTAGTTTCACTGCTCCTTTCTGATATTACTACACACGCAGCAACAAATAATTTTGGTTTTGAAATTAACAGTATTAAACTGTTATTACCGAATGCTGGTTAATACTTATTAAACAGTTTTTAATTGTGGGGAGAAGCTATGTAATTATATTTATAGTAATAAAAAAGATTACCAAAGGCACCAGTGCACCTTCCCTTAAAAAAGGGCAAATAATCCTAGTCTAATAGGGTGTCTATGAATGGTTAAAGCGGCCGTTCTCAACCGATGGGTCGCGAGGCAGAGTTGGAAATGTAAGCATTTTAAAACCAGCAAGCTACTATGCTGATCCATGATCAGATTTCCCAGCTCCAATCTTAGAATTAACCTATATAAATTGGCCTTGTTTCTGCAACTGCTTATCGCAAAACTAGTGAATACTCAACCAATCCAAGAAGTCAAAACACATATGCTTAATTTAAAATTCACTGGTACATCCAATCAGAATTGTGCGATTGGTATAAATTGCAGAGTGCACAGCGGGCTTAATTAATGTAAACCTGTACTTGATATAGGGTCGCGACTGAGCTGGCATGGTAAACACTGGGTTGCTGTGCAAAAATGTTGAGAACCACTCAGCTAAAGGGTATTACCGGTTTAAGTGTCTTTGCATAAATCATTGCTGAACCACCATGATCAAAACGAAAACCTGTCATTCACCGATGCACTAAAATGCATAAATTCTCTTTGGAAAATAACATTTACGTTTAGTTACTATTTAATGATGAACAACATTATTGATTTATTTGTATAACTAAGAACATACGCCAAACTCTCATTTTAAAATGGCTGATTAGGTAAATCACAGCATTCTTACAGTGTAATATTGTGATTGATAGCCTTTATCTTTTTTTTTTTATTATTCATTGATGCAGGATGGGATTGGTGAGGAAGTTCTCAAAATGTCCACTGAAGAGATCATTCAGCGGACACGCCTCTTGGACAGTGAAATTAAGGTTTGTTTATATAGCAGTAGTTTCTTATTGATAGTATCATTATTCAGCATGAGCACTTTTTGATTAGCTGATAAGTGAACACAGCCATATTTGTCACAATAGTTAATCTGCCAATTAATTTGACAATTAATCGAGTAATTGCTCATATATACACAAACATACACAGTATATTTTGTAGTTGGTGTGAGGCAGGAACCAACCCGGGATGGGGGCTCCAGTCCATCGCAGGTGCACAGTCACTCACTCTCATATGGTCAGTTTAGCACTTAGGCTCAATACTAGGCCAGCATGATGTGCGATATTAACCAACAACTGATGACCCAAAGACATTCGTCTTCTGCTGGATGAAAATATTTTGGATTCCATAGAGACAATATAGAGTAAAAGCAAATTGTTTGATGGCTTTGTGTCTGTTTGCACAACTCACAGCAACACCACATTATTTGACGGACTATATTAGTGGACAATAAGTTGTGTTTGGCTATAGTTTATTTTGGGTAAAATTCCAAGTAATTTTTTTGTTATATAAATATTGAAATATTTGAATGAACTTTTTCCAGTATTGTTCACACATGGTATGTTCACAAAATAAAATTATACAAACCTGTCATATTTAATTGTATATGGTTATTCATGAATAAAATATGGTTACGTACTGTATTATGTAAGCTGATGCAACTTAGCAATGGGACTAGCCTTCATTTTCGCATGATTATTTTAAGATGCTAGACTTGTACAAAGTGAATTTAGCTGAAGTATGTCAAAGTGATGACAAAGAAAGGCTAGGCTACTCCCGGAAGCTAAATGGCCCATAGCTTGTAGTGATCTATAGCTAACGTATTATAGGGTGAGTCCATGGATGTCGTCTTTTAATGTTTCTTTTAACGTGCTCTTGTGAGATTTAAGTTCTGTGACAACTGCATTTTCATTCCCTTTAAATGTGAAGTGTTCCCACACAGCCAAGGCTTTTCCTTTCATTTTATTATGCTTGGTATTCCTTCTGCCATATTGCCAATTAATGAAGAAGGACAATTTTAATCATTTTTTTTTATAAACAAGTAGTTTAGTTTAAATGTGTGATTGTGTCAGCTCTATAATAAACAAATAAATAATCAGTCTAATTTAACCTGGTTTTAGGTAGCCCTTTTCCACCCATGTGGTGCTGATTATATTAGTCGGGGCCTAATTTGGAATTGGTTCCATGCTTTTCCACTGCCAATTAACTGGTGCCTGAAAAAACAGTTCTGGCACAGCACCACAGAATTGGTGGTCTGAAAATCTGCAAACACTTGACGACGGTGTGCGGGGAGGGACTACAGCAGAGCCGCTGAGATTTGCTGAAAACTTGATCACAGATGTCTTTGCTAGCGGGGGGGAGGGGGAATTAAATCAGTAGTTGACTGATGAGACAAATGCTTCATTGGCAACCTAATTGTCATTAGAAGTATGTTAAATAGTTTAAGAAAAGTGAAAGTTTATGCAGAAATTAGAGCTGAAGAGTGAAAAAGAGGTAATTAATATTTTGCTTGCTTATAGGCACTGCTAATGATACACAATTTTAAATCTGTGGTTTTTATTGTAACACTCTTCTGTAAAGTAATTGTGCTGGTTTCTCTGTGTGTGTGTGTGTGTGTGTGTATGTATGTGTATGTGTGTGTGTGTGCATTCAGATCATGAAGAGCGAAGTCCTGAGGGTCACCCATGAACTTCAGGCTATGAAAGATAAAATTAAAGAGAACACTGAGAAGATCAAAGTGAACAAGACTCTGCCTTACCTTGTGTCCAACGTCATTGAGGTATGAGCTTGGCTGAAGTAAATATTGTGTGTGTGTTCCAAATGCAAAAAGGAAAACATTTTGACTCCTCATTCCCTCACTTTTGATAAAGCTAATTAATATTCTGCACTTCTGGATAGTGATCCCCACAAATGTTGGGGAGAATAACATATAGAATAGCTAAAAGCTGTGGGGTCTTTTCTTGCAGAAAATCTGACTCCTGTTACAAGCATATGCATACAATATACTTAACAGGGTCTCTTCCCTTTAACTGTACCCCAAAAAATATCATCCTCCTTCCACCTATTGTGAATTTTGGGGTGTTTAATCATGTCCCTCTGTATGGTTGTATAGTTGTTGGATGTGGACCCTAATGATCAGGAGGAAGATGGGGCCAACATCGACTTGGACTCTCAGAGGAAAGGAAAATGTGCTGTAATCAAAACATCCACACGACAGGTAAGAATTCCTTAAATTATTCATGGTAAATTGTTGCTGCAAGACTCAGTCCAGCTGCAGTTGGCCTTACTATGTCACATGGAGTCGCAGACGATAACTAGCACTATCCTTGCAGACATACTTCTTACCTGTTATTGGCTTGGTGGATGCTGAAAAACTCAAGCCCGGAGATCTGGTGGTGAGTGAGCTTACCTGTGCTCCTCTGAGCTTTAAACATTTCCTTACTGTTGGCATGTAGCGTATCTTGATGCTCTGTTCAGAATGTCTGTTTTTCTTCCCTAGGGGGTAAATAAGGACTCATACCTGATTCTAGAGACCCTGCCCACAGAGTATGACTCCAGAGTGAAGGCCATGGAAGTCGATGAGCGACCCACAGAGCAGTACAGTGACATCGGTGGGCTGGAGAAGCAGATCCAGGAGGTCAGATCCTGACAGTACTCAAAATCCATATATATTACACACAAACACACACACATATATAGTAAAATTTCTGATGTCCTTTGAGCAGGTGGCTGTGTTTTCATGGCATATTTAGCTGATGTGGTGTGTCTCAGTGCTTTCCACTTACAGACCTGCTCGTTATTCAGTTTTAAAGGAATTATCTGCAAGTACTCTTATTTTTCTTCCGATGAGGGGTGAAGTGGGTCACTTGGTTGCTGTTGCTTTCAGCTGGTTGAAGCCATCGTCCTGCCCATGAATCACAAGGAGAAGTTTGAGAACCTTGGCATCCAGCCGCCCAAGGGGGTACTGATGTATGGACCCCCAGGAACAGGCAAGACATTGCTTGCGAGGGCCTGTGCTGCCCAGACTAAGGTGTGTGCATTCTCCTGTTGGTCTCATGATGTACATATGTAATTCATAATTATGAGAATTAATACCAGGCATTGAGTTTCAGCTAAAATGGAAATATTTTCTAAATGCTGATCAGTTCTGTATTGTTTCTGGGTTACCACTTTACCTCTATGAATCCATTTTAGGTTTTAGTGGCATGCTACAAAGATTTATAGGAAGGCTCCATGTATAGTTTTTGGAAAAGTAGCTGCTGTTTTCTTTGATTGACATTTTACTGCAACACTTCGTCTTGCCAAGAAATGGCTCATAAATTGGAGCTAATCGTGCGAAATGCCACATTCTGACTTGGGTGTGACTCCATTTCAGGCCACCTTCCTGAAGCTTGCTGGTCCTCAGCTGGTTCAGATGTTCATCGGGGATGGAGCCAAGCTGGTTCGGGATGCCTTTGCTCTGGCCAAGGAGAAGGCCCCTTCCATCATCTTCATCGATGAGCTGGATGCCATTGGGACCAAACGGTGTGGTAGTCCGCGAAGAACAAGCTTAGCCTGTTTAATCCTGGTGATTCTGCACCTTTGGGCTTTTGATCTATATAAGATTTGTCTTCTGTAGTGTCATTTGTAGAGGCCTCTTTTTTTTTTAGGTGACCTATGTGCCATTGATCAACTTTTCCCTTTAATATTGTCCCCAGATTTGACAGCGAGAAGGCAGGTGACAGAGAGGTACAGAGAACCATGCTGGAGCTTCTTAATCAACTGGATGGGTTCCAGCCTAACATGCAAGTTAAGGTACTACCCTCCTTTCTTGATTCACAGGCCAGGACTCTGGGAACAGGGCAAGACAGCATGACTAAAGCATGCCAGATGAGTTACATTACAGACTTCTTTCTATTATTTGAAAGCATTCGGAATCCTAACTGCAGAAAAGCACTGTTAGCTTTGCCCTAATTCTGCATTCCAGTTCGCACCATAGATGGTGTGTCTGACTTTCCATGTCCAGTTATTTTTGTAGGAGAGAGTATTTATACTTATGCCCTATGGGAATTACAGGTCATTTGTTTGGTGAGCTTGCATGGTCTTCTCAGGGTTCTGAATAATGGGTTTGATGCTTTTCGGCAGGTCATCGCAGCCACCAACCGGGTGGACATCCTGGATCCGGCCCTCCTGAGGTCAGGCCGCCTAGACCGCAAGATTGAGTTCCCCATGCCTAACAAGGAGGCCCGGGAGCGCATCATGCAAATTCATTCCCGCAAGATGAACGTCAGGTATGAGGAGCTGACTAGTTAGTAGACACACAGCAGGGTGACCTTCATATTAGGGGCCAATGAAAGCCATCAGGAGTCTCATTCTTAGGTTAACAGACATGGGTAGTTTTGTTCCTTTAAAGCCCTTATATAAAAATATCCTATAAAAAGTGTGAGTGACATAGGCAGTGACTTTCTGAGAGTCCTGACTGAGTTTTCTCAGTTTTGATAATTTTGCAAATAAAATGCCCATTTGTTGTGGGGGGTTAGAAAATGTGGGTACATTTATCCAAGCCTCTGAAACGTTGCCACAGCACAGTTGCTAAAGATGGAGGCCAGTCTAGGTCAGACATTACGTTAACAAAGCTTCATAATGTGTAACTGCCTCCTGATGTGAGACATTAACGTAATGAAGTATCGTAAGCGTGTATAACAGTCTTCTGTACCCCTCCCAGTCCTGATGTGAACTACAATGAGTTGGCTCAGTGTACAGATGACTTCAATGGGGCCCAGTGCAAGGCAGTGTGTGTGGAAGCGGTGAGTTTTTCCATCTCTTTCTGCCTGCCCCCATTCCTTTTTACATAAAAAAACAGTTTTTCATACTTATTATATGGTGATATTGTCTGTTAAAACCACATTCTGCTTTTTCTACTGTACAAGCCTCATGATTGATTGGTTTACCATAAGTGTTTGGGGAGGCCTTATGCCACTTACGGTGCAGGGTAACCTAGCTATTCTCCCCTGAAGTCAGTAAAGGACATGGGCTTGTAACCAAAGGTTATCAGTCACTTTGTGGTTCCGATGAAGGATGCTAACTTAATGCTAATTGCTCATGTGCAATCATACCAGCTAGCTATTAAGAGGCTAAAGCTAAGCTGCTTAGGAGCAGAGTCAGGCTAATTCATGAGGTTTTTTTTCCCCCTTCAGGGTATGATTGCACTGCGCAGGGGGGCAACAGAGCTGACTCATGAAGACTACATGGAGGGCATCCTGGAGGTGCAGGCTAAGAAGAAGGCCAACCTGCAATACTATGCTTGAGCGCTAATATTTGAGTGGCAGAGAGGGATGTTTGTGTGTGAATTATATCCTACTTACGAAAGGTGGGTGGAACTCTGAGAACCAGTCAAAGAATACTGCATTATATGGGAAGATTCAGATTGGTTCCAGTGTGTGATTGACACGCAAAGCTGGCATTGTGAGAGGCTGAGGTTGTCACGCATTGTATTTCCTAACAGTATGTGTATTATGACCCATAATTAAAGCATTTTCCATTGATGCAATTAATACTGGTTTTGTATTGTCACTCGTTCCATTTATTCAGAGCAACAGTGATGGACCAACTAATTTTTCAATTTATCAATTTTATTTTTATATAGCACTTTTCACAACAGTCGCCCCAAAGCGCTTTACATGATATCAAGAAAATAGGAATAAAATAGGAAAAAGGAAACGCAAAGAATATAACAAAAGAAAGAAGGAAGGCCAGGTGACAATGGAGGAGAGGAACGAAAAACTCCTAAGTAAGGAGGAAAAAACCTCTGGGGGTCCAAGGTCAACTGGCTGCCCAACCCCTCTGGGCATGCTAACATTATTGCACAGAAAAGAGTGGGCTTGCTTGCTAAAAGCAAGGTGCAAGCTGTGATTATGGTCATGCCAAAGTCTAAGAACGAGTCTGGTCTCCACGCTGGCCTGTGTAGGGTGTCAGACTGGAGGCTGCACCCACAATGTTACAGTTCATAAGTCACATCCATGATGTTACCCATCCATGTGACCAAACCAGGCACCACCCGGACGTGGGAAGGCAGAGAGCATGAATGATCAGAATATGCATTGACATGGACAAGCATAGTAGATAATAATGGCATGTACAGCAGCACCTGCAACCATAGTTATGGTGTGTTATAAGTTCAGTTGTGGGTAAGCTAAACTGAAATAATAGGTCTTCAGTCGAGATTTAAAGACTGAGACCGATTCGGCATCTCGAACATAGCTTGGTACACTATTCCACAATATAGGGCCCCTGTAGCAGAATGCTTTAACGTCAACTGTCACTTTATATGTGGAATGACAAGGAAACCTGCATTTTGTGATCTGAGTGGACGATACAGCTTGTAAACTTGAAGTAACTCTGTCAGGTATGCAGGTGCTAGACCTCTAAGTGCCTTATAGGTAAGTAGGTGAACCTTTGAAATCAGTCCTGAACCTAACAGGAAGCCAATGCAGGGAAGTAAGAACAGGGGTTATGTGTTCAAACTTCCTGCTCCTGGTCATGATTCGAGCTGCAGCATTTTGAATACGTTGCAAGGTGTTTAATGTGCAGTGTGTGCTCCCGGATAACAGAGCATTACAGTAGTCTAACCTACTGTAAACAAAGGCATGTATCAATTTCTCTGCGTCTTGAATAGTAAGATATTTGTCATAGTTTGGCGATGTTGCATAGTTGTAGGAAGCATACCTTCGATACTGCATCCACATGCGATTTGAATGAGAGGCTTGTATCTAAGATGACACCTAGATTATGGGCTGAGTTGCTGAGGGAAAAGTTCAGCTCTCTGGAGTGGAGTGCAGACATTATGGCTTTCCTATCTATGGACTTGCCACCAAATAATGTCAGTTTTCTGAGCATTTAATAAGTTTTCAGCCATCCAGGTCTTGACTTCATTGAAGCACTTAGCTAGAGTGACAATAGGTGCAGAACCATTAGGCGTGACCGAAATGTATATTTGGATGTCGTTGACATAGGAATGATAATTAACATTATCTCATTGTTTTACCTAATGGCAGCATGTAGAGAGAAAGGAGTAAAGCACTGATCCCTGTGGCACAATATTTTCAATTCCATTCAATTCAATTTATTTTTATATAGCGCCTTTCACAACAGTCGTCCCAAAGCGCATTACATGATGTTTGAGATAATACTAAGACAATGAATTTAACTAAAGAAAGAAGGAAGGCCAGATGACAATGGAGAGGACTGATGACATAGACAACGGAGTGTAATTTTTTGACACATGAACATATTGATATCGATTAGTCAAATACAATTTAAACCACTTCAACACCAATCCACACAATCAAACCTCAGATTTGAGTCTTTGTAATAGGGTGAAATGGTCAACCGTATCAAAGTCTGCACTAAGGTCCAGACACATAAGCACAGTTGCGCTGCCAGCATCAGTTGCCATTGTTGTCATTTATGACTTTAGTTAAGGCAGTTTCAGTGCAGTGTCCTGGATGAAAAACCGACTGGAAACTATCCAGTATGTTGTATGTCTTCAAGTGTGACAAGTTGAGCAGCCACAATCTTCTCCAGAACTTTTGACAAAAATGGTACACTAGAGACAGGTCTGCAATGACTGAGCTCCTGTGGATCCAAAGTTTTTTTAGTAGTGGTCTGATTACTGCTACTTTAAATTGGTCAGGCACATCACATGCAGACAGGGAAACAATCATTATGGCAGTTATTGGTCTTGCCAGAACTCCCAGGGATTCTTTAAGTAGTTTAGTGGGGATTGGGTCCAGTGGACAAGTAGTCAGTTTGGTCTTATTTAGAATAGTTGATTATAAACTGTTGTACATCAATTAATTCAAAAACATTAAGGGTATGTTTACAATCCACTTGCACTGGAGTTAATTTTGGACCATTTGAACATGTTTGAAGCCTAATGTTTGTAATTTTATCATTAAAGTAGTTCATAAAATGTTCACTACTGAAGTTATTCAGTGGCTCAGAGGTTCAGCCTTATTCATTAAATGAGCTATTGTCTTAAAAAGGTAGCGAGGGTTATTTCTATTGCGATCAGTAAAGGTCGGCATCATAGGCTGAACGTGCCCTAAAAAGGGCTTGCTTGTATTGTTGCAGGCTGTCGGACCATGCTAACTTGAACACTTCTAAACCTGTGGATTTCCATTTGCGCTTCAATATGCGGCACTCTGTAAGAGCGCGTGTGATCATTAAACCATGGGGAATGTCTGGTGGTTTTTACTACTTTATTTTTCAAAGGTGCGGTTTCGTCTAAAATCTAACTACTGTATTAAAGTCATGGGTGACTTTGTTGACATCTGAACTAGACATGAAGTTCACATTACTTACTGCATT
>JAAGVU020000019.1:12111338-12125914 GCA_011763525.2 Mormyrus iriodes
AGTTTATATCATTTAGGTGACGTGTCATAATAATCTTCTCTGCCATAGTCAAAGAGGGAGGCTCAGTCATGAAGGTGATTAGAAAATGGTCAGAGACGGACTTATTCAATGGAGACAGAAACATGATTACCATAAACTCCGTGAGTGATAATCAAGTCTAGTGTATGATTGTGAACAAGCATTGGTCCCATTATGTGTTGGTAACATTCAACAGAGTCCAGGAGGGACAGGAAACTTTTGCTGAAGGAATTAGTCTCTGTGTCCACATGTATATTGAAATCTCCAAATATTCTTTTTTGAAAGTTGAGTTTTCCTGATCCCTCCACCTTAGTCTGTAGTGGTACATTCTATTTCAAGGGCCAGTACCTGGCATTTAGTATCATTCTGAAGCAGAATGAGACACTTATGCAAGTCAGGGTTCCTTTAAAATGGATGAGACTGAGGAGACTTTTCTGTTGTCTCTGTAGTGTCAACCACCCCTTTTATATTAAAATCTAGGGTTCTAAACCAAACTACTTCTTTCATGAAATAAGCTAAGCTTATGCTGAAAAGAAGAATGCTTGAGGCATTTTAGTTTGTTTCATCAGCTTGGGATGTGAACTGTCAGCTGTGATTAGTCACAGTCAAGTCCTCTTTAGTATAGACATTCACAGTTTTGTAATACGGGGTTGCCAAATGATTTGAAAAAAATAACCATATTAAAAGCGTTGAATTTATTTAAGAGCTCAGCAATGGAAACACTACCTGTGCTTTTGAGGAAGCAAATCAGGCAGGATATTTAATCCTGTACAACAGCCAGGACAGTATTTCAGGTGAATCAGTGGTGCAGTTTAAGTTGACATTTAATTGCAAACCAGAAAAGGTCCCACTTCCACAGAAGTGCTGGTTTCAAAACTTCATAGAAACCCAATGAGACCAAAGTTATGTGCCTGACTGCTAAATTCCAACATCAGTTTAACACCACTTAATAAATTTGACATTTTATAGCCTTAGATGAAAAAATATATACTGCCTTAAGGATCCACAGGAAGCCTGAAATAAAAGACATTCCTCGTCATTTCTCACCAGTCATTGGCTTTATTCGGCATTCCTCTGGAATTGGACCCTCTGCTGGAGCCATAGCATAATCACACATACAGTGTAACGATACACTTACTGACACAGGCTGGTCTCAGGACAACAAAAGGTACATGCTGAGCTTGCAGGGACACTGACATAGGCAAGTCCGCGTGAACCGGCGGCAGACCAGAGAATGCCCTTCCTGACCGGGCCAGGGGAACCTGACAGTGGCACAGTGGGGAACTTCTGTACAATGAATGCTGTTGATAACTAGGCATACCCCAAACCCCAACAGCCAAGGGAAGACATTGTTCGCCTTGTGTAAAAAGTGAATTTCCTTCATTGCAAGCCACCAGTTTAAAAAGTTCTTTTTTACAAATCCCTAAGTATTAATATAAAGCTCTTTACTGTTTCAGTCAAGGCAGCTCCCATGGTCATAAAATTACGCATCATTATTTGAACTGGTGGTAGTGTATATATATATAAAAAAATCCATATTGTAAACAAATGCATACAAACAATTGATATACTTGTCCCGCTTCATCTTATTACAATTACTCTGCTGCTGATTCACCTTTAAAAGAATCTCTTCTGATCCATTGCATACGTCTTTCCTGCTGGCAACTTCCGGAAAAATAGACTATTTCCTCTGCTCATGTTCCCCTGTAAACAAAAGCAGGAACAGGTGACAATTAGGGCTGGGAGATATCCCAAAAAGAAACTATAATATTGAGTGTCGACCAACATCTCCCCCCCCCCCCCACAAGCAAACCCAAGTGGATAAAAATGGTGCTGATCATCGTTTAGTCCATGTGGAAAACGATCGATTGGTGGGCTGATTTAATTATGATTTCAAAACCTGTCGTGGACCACTGAAAGCAGTGGTTCTCAAACTTAAGGTATGATCTAGCCACTTATCTCCATTATAATCAATGTTTACATAAACTGATACTGTCACATACCGTAACTGAAGTTAAAAAAAAGTGATGATTCATTTTTAAACTGCATCAGAAACATAGGCTTGAAGGCTGACCTAAAAGCCGAATCATAAATACTTCTGTTGTCTTGCTTTGTGTGCAGCTTAAGCCTACATTCCAGACGAGGGAGATAAGTGTGTTAGTCACTGTCAAATATCGACACTGGGTTACTTGTCTGATGTCACGGATTACTGACAACACCCTCATATCGCCCTGCCCTGGATGTAATATACTTGTTCTGGGGGACAGAAGTGGGGTGTGCAAGTCTGGGGAAAAAGGGGAGTCACCTCCAGGCTCAAGTGTCTCCAGCAGTCCAGCCAGGTCGGATATACAGAGGCGTAGGGGGGAAGGCCACCAGCCAGCCTGAAACGGCATAGGAGACATGCTCAAGTCACCTGAATGCACCTTTCTAACCTCCAGATGAAAGCATGTGGACCACTCTCACAAGCAAAGATCTGCATGCCAAAGGTCATGACTCACCCGCAGTTATTCACAGCCATCAGGTTGGACACCAATACGAAGGGATATGTGAGCATGCTAGCAAAGAACTACGGAACAAGAGGAAAGAAAGCAAGATGCATTTCTGACTGCAGCCCTTCAGAATACTGCACTGACTGGACCTGATATCAAGCTTCTACACTAGTCCAGTTTAACAGCTGTGCCGTCCATTTTACAGCGCCGTAATATTCCTTAGGTCCTTTTCTAAAATGGGAAACGGGCACAGTTTTTATGCCTGCTGATCAGGGTCCTCTGTCACCGACAAAGCCCCAGAAAGGACAGACTCAAGAATTACCCCGGTGATAGCCTGGGAGCAGTTCCGGATCTCACCCATGTGGTTCATCTGCAGGAAGGAGAGATGTGGATCGCTGATGTCACCATGTTTAAGGTAGAAGCATGGCACAGGAAACTGCACTCGACACTGATGATGATACACACTGTGTAGCCCCCTTAACAGCACAGGAGAGAGGCTCTCTCACCGAGTCTTCGATGGCATAGGTGTTAATCAGGTGAGCCAGCATGTTACAGATCCACAGCGACAGCACATCACCAAGGAGACGGGGGATGAGCCCTCTGTGGAGGATGCAACAAGAAGTGTGTCTCACAGTAGTTAAAAACAACAGCAACTTGTTTGGTCTTCAAGTTCCCTTTCAAAGGAATACACTGCATTTCATGTTTTATGAATAGGTTTAGTATGAGTGCAAGTGCCTTTTTTTTTTTTTTTGTTACACTATATACGTTTTACAACATATACATACGCAAAGAATCCCAGAATCCCCTCTTCTTTGTAGATTGTGAAAACAGAATCTATAACCCCGCTGAAAAAAGGAAAAAAAAAAATTATACATACATTAAAGTCAATAATTTATTGCAGGATGAACAAACGTCTGGGAAAACAAATAAAATACAGACCAGTATTTGGTTTCCCTGCCAATGAACTGCACCATGCATCTCAAAGTGATCACTGAAAGAGAAGGAGGTGTTCTCAGTGTCCCCATGGCAACCCCAAGGTCAGGCTACACAAACTAACCGCAGGTGGCTGCCCACAGGACATGGAGTGCCTGGGAAGTCCTGCCCCAGAGAAGACAACCTGGAAACCCCCAAACTAACTACCAAAGAATCAGCAAGGCCTGTCCTGCTGCCCTGATGATCATATGATTGCATGCTGACAGTAATCACGGGGAGGCAATTACCATGGAAAGGGTGCGTGATGAGCGTGGCACAGGAGCGTGCTACCATCTCTTTGGTCGTCTGCGGGGGGGGGGGGCAAGAGGGAGAGAAGAGGAGCCAGCTTTAGAGAGCAGAGCAGCTGCACATTTGGCCCGGGAACAGCACCCCTATCAGACAGGAGCTGGACTTTGGTTCGAATGGCTGCAGAGCGATCTATACTGATTTTGTTGCTCACCATCCAGCACAGGATCAGCAGGCCATGGCTGCATTATACAGCATTAGCAAGGCATAGCCACCTTACCTCATTTATCACATGCTGGAGTGACTGGTCTCCATTCGGACTTCTTGTGATCTGAAATCAAACAGTGGGTCCTTTTTAGCAATGTAGGATTAGCATAACGAGGTGCCAGATCCTACAGCCTCACAGCGATCTTAACATTTTTACTATATCTGCGTGCGAGATTGTGAGAGCCACGGATGTCTACGCCAACCCACAAGGAGGGAGGAAGCTGGCACAGGTGTAGCTCACATGATCACAGCGAGGTCCTACACATGGGCATATTAAGGGGGTCACCCATGTGCTGCACATAAACCCAGCTGACATTTTCAGTGTAATAGCATGAGATTTATCAAGTTGCTGGGTTTATAAACATACTGGAGATCTACGGTTATGTTGTGCAAACAATAAGGCTCTAATGCTATATTATTTGTTGCGTACCATTTGGTACATCATTTTCAGCTCGGTACGCAAAGTGAAATGAATGCATACAGTTATTGACACGAGCTAAAACAATTCATAAGATGATGTTCAACATGGAAATAAATTATGCTACCTGTGGCTGTGAGTTGGTTACAGCTAATGCTGGTTACTCAAGTCAGTCATAATCAGCGATTTGGGGACACTGAGTTCCCCATAAAGAATACCAACACCAGAGAGAGAGTGTCTCCGAAAAGACCAAGATTGCCTGTTGGCTATGCTGCTGGAAACACATTTAGGACTATCATCCGGATGTATGTACAACTGAAGCAAGGGAGAATCTGCCTCTGCATGTTAGTCCTCCCGTAGCATCTTTTGCCAGGAGACTTAGACTAGGCTAAAAAAGCAATACCTATGGCTATAGGGGTGTTTATCGCTACTGACATGCAATCATACTTTGTAGAGAATAAGGGATTTACATGGGATTTGGTTCATTATGATGACATTTTAATTAACATTTGTTTATAATATGCAAATATGCATGTTTAGTTTTGTTACATATACACGTCAACCGACACATTGCATTTGGTTTATAACCACTTCAACATGCAAACGCAAAGAATAATACATTTCAAAACATTGTTTTTCCCAGTTGTACCAAAATTGTACTGAATCGTGAACCCAAAATGTGGTTCGTACTGAACTGTGAATTGTGTACCCTTACACCCCAAGCAGACACACCAGCCAGTGACAGGTGTTATTAATGGGTCTTAGTAGAGATGGGTACCAAAATCCAGTATTAAACGGGTCCGGAGATAAAATTATTAAAGATTGTTGTATCAGTAAGCTCCAAAGTTAGTTTTCGGTACTAAAGAAATTAAGAATATAAAGAAAATATATTTCATATTAATTCTTCCTAGATAAAAGGTTCTCTTGTACATTTCATCTCACCAGCTCCATTTCCGACCACATTTGCACTATTCTTAAACCATAAGAGAGAGATCTCTCAAGGAGCCTGCATGTGAGGGGTGGGGCAAAGGGTAGATCACTCGGTCTTGCTCGCTTTCTCATGCCCTCTCTCACATGCAGCAATGTGCAGCACAGAGACCCTGCTTTTAGTGACAACGGCAGAAAGAACTAAACATCCAAAAGTGCGGTTACATTTCAGTAGAGTCAAAGCTATCAATGCTTGTCGCCACAAATGCAACAAGTCATTTGCATGTAAGGGCAGAAACACAAGCAATCTATCAAAACATCTAGCGAAAGTCCAGCACTTTCATACAGAGAAATGCACAGTTTTCAACTGCTTAGGTTAGGGGCTTGCAACCTTTTTAAAGCAAAGAGCCATTTCCTCCTAAATGTTTTACGTAAGACTTACAAAGAACTGCAATGGGTAGAGAAGGGGGTTTGAGATACGATTTTTATATGATATGGGTATATACGCATTAAACACAAAAACAAGTACTTACCGAAAATAAAGAAAAACAATTTAAGATTTTAACGGTACTACTACTCCAATACTGCTTATTGATCTCGCAGGTACCAATTATTGATTGGTACCTTAATGATACCCATCCCTAGGTCTTAGTGACTCATACAGAGCAGGCGTGTGGAGGCCAGGGCACTGGCAGGTAGAGGGCACTTACCTCAGCTTTGCCGAATGCCTGGCATCTCTGGCGGGGGGAGGGGAGCAGAGAGGTGAGTTGATAGTGACCTGTCATCTGATTAAACTTAAGAGCGAACTCAATCAGGCTAAACTGAAGTCTACACATATAAATTATTTTAAACTATCAAACAAATTCCAATGCAATAACAGTTACACCACAACTTACGGAGACTGATTATTAGAAAAATCGTCATTGTATGTTTTCCCTTTTGCCACCTTAAAATTCTTCCATATGGCAGGATATAGGCCAGCATTACCAGTGTGACCAGCTATGCCCCAGTAGTCTATGGCAGCTAGGGAATTTATGAGTCATGATTCAAGAATGTGTCACATGCATGAATGTTGCAGTATACCAGAACGGCAATGAAACCACCACTACTTCAGAATAAAGTTTTAAGTACTAAAAATATAGAAAAATATGTAAAAGTAAAAATACAAAATATGGCTTCCCAGTTTAGCAGCAAGTAGTACTTGTCACGGTCAATGGAAAGCAGAGGGCAGCCACCTGTCACACAGATACAGGCCCTGCAAGCACACACTTGGGCTGGTGTACATTTACAGCATTTAGCAGAAGCTCTTATCCAGAGCAACGTACAACAGTGCTCGGTAGTACAGACAACTGCGCTAAAGATTAACTTGACCTGGCTGATTGCTGACACTACAGGGGACATGCAGGTTTGTAGCAAACAGTTGCAGTTTAAATATACATCTGGTTCTAAATAAACAAAGCAGTCCAAAATTTATATTTCTGACAAAAATATATTGGATAATGATATTGCAGCTTTTCGGATCTATGTAGCCTAAGGAGTCAACTACATGGAAACTAGCTGGACAAAAACAAAGCCTTCTTCATCTGTCCAAAATCACACCAAGAGCTAACACTATAGATTCATTTAATTAAATAAGACACCATTTGAACTGTGTAACACGCTCACCTGCAGGACCCTGCTGTGGACTACGGTGCCGACGGTCCCGGCACAGAGCCGGGGCATAAGGCCTTTGAAGAGCCCCCCCTTTCCGTCCACCTTCATTATGTACTTTGCTGGAAAGGGAGATGGACATAGTGTGGTCAGGGAAGGAGACGATCACTTGGTTCTGCAAAAACACACTGCTGAAGGTGCAGCTGAGCCCCACCACACTGATCCCCTCCCACTTCCAGGGACATTTTCAGATAATAGAAGACAGGCATCCATACACCAAGGAGGAGATTGCACACAGGTTGGGGTCCTAGAAGTTAATGGTGACATCCAGGGCTGATAGTGAAAAAAAATCCTGAGCCTGAACTTTTTTCCAATACCTGGGAGGTGTGCAGGGGTGGGGGTGCTATGTATGTAACGCACTTTTAACATATAACTTGTTGGCCCCTGGGCCCAGATATATAAACAGCCTGTGTACAACACTGATCATAATTGTCAAGCGGAGTCCAGGGGTATGCTCCCCTGTGAGACTTTTTTTTAAAATAGCCCCTTAAGTGATAGATTCTGGTGAATTTTGTGGAAATAAATGGACAACATTCAGACATGAGATGAACAAACCCAGTATAAGCCTATATTACATTAGATGTGCGAGGGCGGGTTTATCCTCCGCTAATTTCTTACATAAAGTGACGAGTGGATGAGCGATAGTAAATGACAGGTCATGCTCAGCAATGAATGGGCACAAGCGAATTTGTAAATTAGCCACGCAATGGGTCATTGATGGTGGAATATCTGCCGTGGTTTATGACTAGGGTCTAATTCGTGCCATGACAGCACTTTTTTCCCCCCACTAGTTCCATATAGCAGCTTCCTTGCGCACAAAGTACAGAAGCATGCTCCTGGTTGCCAGAGCTTTTGGCACCAGCTTCCAAAGGGCTTTTCGTCACTACCCATCTCGTCTATCCGAGCCCAGTGCCATTTATTCCTTATGCCTTGATCAACATCTTTAGTGTCTTCCCCTGGCTTCATAAACGTGCTGTCTATGACTTACGGTTTGCGTTGCCAGTATGGGAAACACAAAACACATTTGCACGTGGAACAACTGCTGGATCTGTATCAATCTGTTTGGCCAAGATCCAAGGCCCACCCCTTCCCTATTTCTGATTGGCTTATTGGCTAGTAGGCCTATTGTTGGTGTGGTGGAGAGTGAAAGCTGCGCCTCTCAGACCTAGTGCCAGATCACAGGGTGAACCTGATTTTTATTTATTTATATTTTTCGCAGTCACGTAGGTACCACGGAGATCCAGCGTGGCGCCTGAATGCTATCAGCCCTGGACATCACAAAATGGTGCAAAAACGGTCAGTTTGCAGCTCGGTCATACCATATGCAAAAAGACCCGGGAGCTGGTACACCTGCCTGCCAAATATATTCCTTCCAATGGTGGGAGGGAGAGGTTCATGCCCAACCTGAAAAGCAAAATCAATTTAATGGCACTAGTATAAATTTCAGGAGATGATATTTCCAACCAACAAAAACAAATCCATCCATCCATCTCCAGAGTCACTGAGAACCTGGAATCTGTTGCAGGGAACACAGGGCACAAGGCAGGGGTCACCCAGCTACATACATTAGCATTTAGCCATTAGTTGCTCACATTACTTTAGTTTCTTACTTAAAGTGTGCAACTACAAACGCCGCACTCCTGCCGAGATGGCTGTCTGAGGAGACCTTTACAGAAAACAGCAAGCGACTCGTTGAGTGAGCAACAGTATTTCACGCAAAATTCCTTTTAAAGGCTCCAGAGGGCCAACGTGCACTAGGGCTGCCGCACAGAGAGCACACCACTGAACTCTCAATAACAGGCAGGTTGGGTGACTTTAAACAGCATGCAAGCCAGTGACTGAACTAAAGCAGGGAGCTACACCTCACATGTTTCAGAAGCACACTTTACACTCATTCAACTCTGCCCTCTGGGAATCCCACTCAAACTTTGTTTAAATACTTTACATATAAAATGTGTAAAACGTGTAAACAAAATTTGTTAGGGGGCAGCATGTGGCTCAGCGGGCTAAGCCTCTGTACTTGTAATCAGAAGGTTGCTGGTTTGAGCCCAGCCTTAGCAGAATAGTCACATCCCCCAGCTCCATGGGCAACACTGCAGGTGGCTGCCCTTCACTCTCACCAATGTATGTCATGGGTGTGTCATGGAGAGCAAGATGGGGTAGGCAAAAGAGAAATCTCCCCACAGGGATCAATAAAGTGTCATAAAACTGCTTTAAACAAAGGACTTTCCAGCTGATTACATATTTCCATTACTTAGTCCTATAGATTATGTGCTGATCAAGACAACCACACCAGTTCTGATCGGTCCCTGACATATGTCATATTTACAAGCAAATGACATTTTAACTCGCATTACAACTAAAACAACCATTTTTAAAATTACGTCCTCATATCGTCATATGATGATATACACAAATATTTTAACTTCACTAAAATGCTAATCTTCCATAACCCGGCACATGGAGACTACTGCAGGAAACCCAGGGCACAACAGATGGGGTACCATTCCAGTGCTGGCTCATGCTCCTACACAAAACCACATACTGGAAATTTAGACACCCCAGTTCACTTATCCACAGGGGTGGGATCTAGTGCTGCGCCTAATGATTATTTTTGTGTTCACAGACACACAAACTTTACATGCTTAAAGCACCAGCACCATTTTAAAAAATCATTTTATCATTGATACTGCAAAAAACACCCAACCTTACTGATAACCCAGTTTCAAGTGAAGATGCTTCCATTTCAGGGTGCAAGGGGTTATTACAGCACACTACACACAGTACCGCAAATCTCACTCTTTGGATTACAAAACTGTAGAATGCACAACTTTACACATAACAGGATTCATGCAATAATGCAAATCTCCTTGTGCGTTTATCAAAAACAGATGCTGCATACATCAGACGCTTATTACATCAAACCTACAAACCCAAATACAGCAAACGGTGTTATAAGGTACCATTATCACCTGTCAGCTGCTGCTGGTGGTGGGGGGTATGAGAGTAACGTGCCTGAATCCACAGAAACTGGACGCGCTGTCAGATTTTCCAATGATTTTTCAAAGCTTATACGACGAAATTCAGACATTAGGGCTGATTTTCAGGAGTGTTTTAAAAACGAAGTAACATGTCAAGTTTATCAGAAGCAAAGTAATAACTTGGGGCAAAGTTGTCGCTGACAACCGAGGCCTGGCCTGGCCAGGTCCGCACGGCTCGGCTCGGGGACTGCCCACTAGGGTAAAGGACGTCCTTCCTCCCATCCACCTGCTCGCCAGCCAGTTGGCCCGAACCGTGTTTCCGTGACATTTTTAAAGGTCCCCCTGAGAACCCGAGGGATTGTTATAGAAAAACCGCTCGCGTTTATTAATAAACATTATTATTATTAAAATTAGCATTACTAGATAATGCACTCGCCGAGGCTGACGGCGAGAATGTCAGATACGGGACAAGCTCGTCCGTGACCTTTTTGATGTCAGTGGGGCGATCGCCATCGCGCGAACACACGTCTTAATTAACCAGTAGCACCGCACTAAACTGCACGGTTAGCGCACAACTTTCTCAACCGTTGACACTAGCTGTGATTAGCAATGAGGATAATTGATTTCCATTATGATGGGGGGAGTACAAAAACTAAATCAGACCCGCTAACCGCTGGTTCCTACTTACACAGCAAACTAACAAATTAACTTCTGGTCGAATATACGTTTTTGAAAGCTAATCGCATGTACACCGAGACTTGTTTAACTTATGATATTCGATATTCGTTTAACTTACGATAAATGTCTTTCAACTAACGTTCTGTAGCTAGTGAAATAGTAGACTCGGAGCTGAATATTTCCTTAAAAAACAGTTGTTTCACTTGTCTAGGTATTACACTTACCTGCACTAGTACTTTAATGTACATAAGCGGGTGGGAAAGAACCGTAAGCCCGGTTCCTAACACCACCTGTCCACACGTGTCCGCCATTATTAAACTGCTCCTTCCTTCTTCATTTAGGATAGGAAAGTGAACGGGAAGAATCTTGGTGCACGCGAACCTTGAACTTTTCTCTTATTGGTCAATAGTCTGTCACATGACCCAGGACTAGACTAAAGCAATAACGTGCTAGTTACATATCACAGCGTGATTTTAGCAATGTGACATCCGGTCGTGTATTTCCGGTGTTGATATGCGTTTCTTAATAAAGTAAACACGGGAGAATTCACTACCTTATAACAAAAATATAAATCTAACTTAAAACTAACCATGCCATGCACATTGTACCATGATAGTCCATTTAGTAGTTAGCTCCCAGACCGGCTGGAAGGTTACAAACAGTCCACCCACGCAATCGTCCTACAACAGCTTATCCTGGATAGGTTCAAACGCTACCAATTTACACAAACGCGATTTTATTTCCATTATGAAGAGTACATTTTCGTGATGTAATGAAGTAGGAAAGGCAAATAAAAGTGCGATTAAATACAGGATCTGCTGCGTTGCTTTAATATTTGTATTAACCAGGGTGAGCATATTTTAGTTGTAAAAAAACGAGTACACGGGGTCAGGGATAAAGAGAGGCAGAAGGGCGATGTAAATATGCACATAGAAAGAAAGTATTTTGACTGAAATTAAACATGAAACAAAGGAAAACCCTGCACAGGCCGGGCAGTTTTAGGTCCCCAAAATAGGAGGACAAGTGCAAAATAGAGGACCCATGGTCATCTTAGATTAATAGAACATTTTTGTGTACTCAAAAGTGTTTCAAGTCAAACATTCTGCCTAAGTTCACATTTAGTCACAGATTTAAGTAGAAGGTATCAGAAGCTGTAAACAAGCACACATAGTGAGAAGTCATCAGTATGTAGTTATAATAGAACTCAGTTTGATGTTTGACATGACATAAGGGTTTGTACGAATTCACAGAACTGATGGTTGCAGAAACAAGATGCCTCTGTTCTGGTTTTTCCTGAAGACAAGTCTTTCTCCTGTAATCATATTATGCCATACTAAACGAAAATCAAAACACGTTTTGTGCTCCGAAAACAGTAATACAAACCATCCACCAATCTATCTTCCAGCCATTGCAGTACAGGGCTGTGAAGGGGTCCGAGTCTGTCCCAGGCAGCACGGTGTACAGACACAGCATGGGCAGTTCAGAACAGTAACTTGATCAAGTGCATGTCTTCCAAGTGTAGGATAAAAGCAGAACATCTAGACAAATCCCACTCTATGATAATGTGATGAGTCAAGTTGAAAAAATGTTTAATCACTATTTACATACATATACAAAACATTTGCATCTCTCCAAATTGCAAAAAAAAAAAAAGAGGTAAAATCATAAGAACCCTAGGACGTTTTACACTTTCACTCTTGGCATGGTGCTTCCCAACTGGTAAAAGAAGATGGCAGTTTCAGTATAGAGATGGGGGGGAGGACTTCTTTACTTTAATGGATTTACCCCTGGAGATAGGCAGCGGTACATTCCTTGGCACATCTGACATGGTGCCACCATTTGAGAAACATACGTAACACTTTATTTAAATAAAATAAAAAAACAAAAATAAATAAAAAGTCAGAGGGTCATCCCAAATAGGGGGCTGACGTTTTCATTAGGATCCACCCTTCAAGTCATACACCACTCAGCAGTCACTGATGTACGACTGAATCGCTACATTGTCCAATCTAAGAGTTATTTTTAAATGATAAACAGAAGCAGGGTAAAGTAACACCCACATGACCGCTTTGCCCACAACGTATCCAGGCACATAAAAAAGGGACACTGGCAAGCCAGTCAGTTCTAGGAAAATAAGCCGTAAATAAGTGACTAAACCATGTTACTTGGAGATTCGAAGACGAAGGTTTATAAAAACAGGATTGCGGAAAACCCTAACCCCCACCCCCCCACAGCACAGAGCTGACCCTGGACCTGGTGGAGGGACGCAGGTCTGTGGCCCAAGGGGACAGGGCGTGGCTGGTCAGGTCAGAGCCCCTCCCCCAGGCAGCCAGTCGCTACGTGCTGTGCATCATCTTCCTCTTCTTCAGCAGACGTTCCCTCCAGTCCTCTGGAAGGGCCTCGAAGTTGGCATTTTTGACCGCTTTACCGCTGAGAGGCCAAGGGAGGGGGGTGAATCTTAAAACCACTCTTGGAGACAGATTCCATAAGCATTATCTCTTTCTCTCTCTCACACACACACACACACACACACACACACACACACACACACAGGCAGCCATACCTGGCCAGCTGCTGCTGCTTCCACTCCTCGATACGCTTGCTGTTCACTTGCTCCCGGTCCTCGTCACTGGAACTGGACTTCTCCTCCTCGTCAAGCTCCCGCTGGATGCTCTGCCACTTCTTGACCAGGGATGGCATCTTTGTCTTGCTTTTCTTTGTCTATGCCAGGAACACACACACACACACACACACACACATCCACACAGTAAGCCATGAACATGTCATGTCACAATGCTCACCATGTTGCCATGGGAACGCCACTCCCCACCTTGTCTTTCTTCAGCTTTTTCACTTTGTCCACAGGCACCACCTTCCCAGGCAGGAGGTCCTGGGGGACACTAGGAGGCGCAGGCTGGGAGGGGGGTGCTGCCACGGGTAGGGCTGTTGTTTCTGTGGGAGGCAGGGGGGGTGCACTGGCCACCATGCTCCAGTAAGCTGGGGCAGAGATCCCAGGAGCTGCTGGAGAACACAGACACTTGATCTCTCCAAGTTATCACTCCATCTCTACAGGAATTGATCAGCCACACAATGGCCAGACTCCACAATTCGAACCTGAAGCCACAGTCCTATGTTGCCATGGAGACAAGCTCTGCTCACCTGACATGGCGGCGGCCTGGCTGTACAGGATGGGGCTGCTTCCGATGGTGACTGCCTTGTGTGGCTGGCTGGAGCCAGCCGCCTTGCGCTTGGCGGCCTTGGCCGGAATGCCGGGGGAGGATGCGGACTCGCCGCCCTGAAGTGGGAAAAACGAGACAGAGAAGCCTATCAGCACAAAGCCCCACTGCTCCCAGCTGCTAGCAGGCGGTTTGGATAGCGGGTTGGAGGGAGCACAGCAAAGCCCACACGATGAAGAGCAGCATGAACAGGGAGCCTGCAGTTTGTGTGAGGGCCACTTTCTCTGAAAGGTCATGCATCTTAGATTTGGTACAACAACATTTTTCAGCAAGGAAAAAGTTACCAAACAGTTAAAGCAATTTCTGATATGTTGACTCGTGCAATGTAATGGAAAAAGGACAAAAAAAAACTGCATAAACACACAACGGCATGGCAGTGCAGGGCAGCACATACCTTTCCAGCAGACATGCCAGGGGGTGCTGGTGCCTTACGACTGCCGTCCTCCTCGGTCCCTGGGGCCGGGGGCTCACCCTCCTCGTCCTCCATCTCTACCTCCTCAATCTCTCCGTCATCACTCAGGGGGGGTGGAGGGGGTGGGGGCGGAGACTCTGGAGGTGGTGGTGGCGGTGGCGGGTAGTCAGCGGGAGGAGGGGGGGCATCTGGAGAAAGGGGGGGCTGGGGAAGCGTGCCGTA
>JAAGVU020000019.1:12126014-12139721 GCA_011763525.2 Mormyrus iriodes
AGGGGGGAGGGGGGTCATCTGGAGGAAGGGGGGGCTGGGGAAGCGTGCAGTAAGACTGCATGCCAGTATGCAATGAGGGGGCGCTAGTGTACACGGGGGGGGCTGAAAAAATGAAAAAACAGAAAGTTAGGGGCAGAGTTGGAAGAAAAAAATAAAAAATACACCAAGAGGGAGAGCGACTAATGAAAATAACCTGGACAGCTACCACGATCAACTGGCTGGCAAATTGTTAGTACACATTCACTGAGCAGCAGACATGACAAGGTCTGACCTGTAGGGGGCTCTGGTGGGGGCTTGGCATCTCCCTGGCTGTCCACAGGTTCCCCTGCCGTCTCCTCTCCATCGTCCTCTGCTGGGAAGTCCCACTGCGAGGCAGCGGTCCGGTCATTCACGTAGAAGTAGCGCCTGTGCTCCCTAGAGTGGGGGAAAGACAGAGAGAGAGACCATCTCAGCGTCTGGGTTTGACGGATGGGCCACAATAATAATATAAAAAAAAAAAAAAATTATTAAAAAAAATAATTTTAAATAGGGCTGGGGCATTTGGAGCAGGGTGGGGGCTCTTTGTTTCACTGAGCAGCCACAGTGCCCAGGAGGAAAGTCAGATTGGAAGTGAGCCTGATGGGGGGGGGACCCACCTTGTTCTCACCAAAAAAAAAAAAAAACGGACCATAAAAGCCTCCCAAACAGAACCAGCCAAATCCCAGCTGGCCCCATTAGGTGGATGGGGGGGGGGGGGGGGGAGACAATGAGTCATCTTCAGGACAAGGATCAGAGGGATACTCACGGAGAAACCCCTTCGAGCTCAGAAAGGGCTTCTTCCATGTAAAAATGGTTAAACATGCTGCTGGAAACCATGGCGATTCTTCATAGCATCAGGCACATTTGGATCAGAATGGTTACATGAAATTTTAAATGCCACAAAGAGAAAACAGAACAGAGAAAAAGGAAGACAATGAAATAGAGTGGTCTGACCTGCTGCGTCCAGGAGTGAGGGCCCTCTTCGCATTTTATCGGCGCTGTGGCCCGCCTCATCCAGGAAGCCGACGTCCCTTGGCGGGGGCCGTCCTGAAAAGCGCAAGGCTCTCGCGTGCGCAACCACCTTCCTAGAGCTACGGTACCCTTCTGTGGCGCAGCCCAAGCCGGGATCCGGGGCAGGGGGAGGCCTTCTGTCTCTCAGAGATGGCGGGTGCTTTTCCTCCTTTTTTAACCTCCCCCACTCACTCATTCAATACATCTTTGTTGGTGGTAACTTCGCGCTCGCAGATTAACGCACCCCCAATTTTAAAAAGTCAATGGTTTCAACGCTCCGCAGGACTGCCCCCTAGTGGCGGCAGGGGTGAACTCACAGCTGAGGTGTCACAGAAGGGGGGGGTTCAGGGTGGGGTGTAAGGTGTGAAAGGTAAGGAGCGCGTACCTGTCCCAGTGGCAGGACCAGCCTTTAGGGGCGGCGTTAAGTTCGTAATGTTTAATGTGTTCAGCGGCCTCCTGCAGCCGTCTCCGCAAGTAGTGCCCGTTCAGAGCGCCTTCCCGCCAGTCGGTGATCCGGGTCTGAGACACAGGACGGGGGTGGGGACAGTGAGCCGGGCATACAAATAACCTCCCACACAAACCAAGTACCACAAAACAGAACACGGGAACTGAAGGATGAGCTCAAATAACACCACCCCCTTTTGATAAAAAGCAAAATAAGCGCTCACCTCGGTCTGTAGCAGGAGCAGCTGGAAGTTAGAAATGGCTTTTTTATTGATGCCGAGGAACTCCATCTTGCTGGTTAAGGTGTTGGCAAGCTCTCCGATCTGGAACTGCAGGAAAAATGGGACAGTAAGAACAAGTGGTGGTGGGTGTGAGCGCTCACCGTGGAGGAAGAGGTATAGTGGACACACCTTCAGGTCAATGGTCTCCTCCTCATTGGAAGACGCTCTTAGCTTGGCTTTCTCAATCGATGTGTTGGTCTCCATCAGCTCCTCTTTTCCAGGCTTCTCTGTGGTCTTGGAGTCCACTGTGATTATGCAGACACGCACATACACAGGCTAGTGACCACACGTCCATCAGGACATCCCGGCTGTGAGTGTGATGTGATGACGAGCGCCCCCAACCCCCAGCCCACCTGCGTCGATATGCTCTGGTGTGTCCCCCCCGGTCTTAGCTGACCCGCGGCTGTTGGAGTCGGGGCTCGGCGCTCGCAGGAAGGCCGTCTTCCACTTGCTCTTTTTGAGCACAGTCCCCCGCAGCCCCTCCTGGCTAGCCTCGGAGCAGGGGCTCGAGCCCCCAGCACTGCCATCACCTTCCTCTAGGGCCCGCAGCTCCGCCTGGCATGGAGAGATGAGCCCTTCACACACTCCCCAAAAACAGTACTGCATACCCCTCTTGGGTCGGGTTCTTACCTTTTTCCTCTCCAGCGCCAACTCCAACTCCACAGTGTCCTCCTCCACCTCCTCCGCCTCTGCCTCCTCCGCCTCTGAGCTCTCTGCTGACTGGGTCCTGCTCCGAAGGTCACCCTGGACGCGGCCCTCTGTTTCCCCGGGGGGTGGAGACGCGGGGGGGCAGCCACTCTCGCCCTCGGAGTCCAGCCGGCCTTCTGCCACCTCTTCCAGGAGCCCGAGGGCCCTCTTCCTCCACTTCTCCTCCGCCACCTTCACCTCTGGGGGGATGAGCGGGGCCAGAAGGGATGCTGCCACACCTCGACACTCCTCCTCCTCACTGGTCAGGGCCACTACACTCTCCATCACCTCCTGCAGGAGTGACATGGTCCCAAAAGGACACAAACACAGAAGTTATTCGGGAAGAAGGTGGAGCAAATCCCGGAGGATGGGCAACACAGGCTGAGGGTAAAGGGTTTGGAGGCTGAGAACTTACACAAGAAAAAGGTAGCTACCAGCACTAGTGTTGCACGACTACAGACCATCAATGAAAGATTTAAGTCTGGTTCATACTTATTGCAGAAATAAGGCTGGTCACGAAGACCACATAGGGGCGTGGCCACATCTGCAGCAAATATAAACCAGGCCTTAAGGTAGCCATATACTTCAAATGACAAACACAAAATCAAAACACAAATCGGAGAGAACAATCTGCCGCAGACCTAAAACAACACCGCCACCTCATTCATTCAGTTACGCAACAACCCCAGAGGTTGCAGAACGTTTTCGATGCGGCAGACCCACATATAGAGCACAAATAAACATACTGTGGTGAGTGCCTGAGTCATTTAATAAATTTATTGATCAAAAAGGTTTGCCTCGGGGACTTCACACAGGCAGCGTGCCAAAACTGATCACAGCTCATATGACGTCCCTGTGGGGTGGAACTCAAACCGAACGTTTCACCTGGTACCGCACCTTCTTCTTCACTTCTTTCACGGACACTGGCATGCCGGTGGAAGCGGTGCCTCCAGCTGGATGCTGAGCCATGTAGAACGTGGAAGACTGCGTGGATCCATTGCCATTGACGGTTGTGGTCAAGCTGGAAAGAGCAATACAGGACAGCTGATGTACAGCCGGTGTGCTGGGGGGGAGGGGGGTCTCAAAGTGGGCGGAGCTATGTGTACCTGTCAGCGTACTGCTGCAAGCCCTGCACCTGGTGCGCCAAGTAGTGGGGCAGCTGCCAGGCCACCTCGTTAGTCTGCGTGTTCCAGTAATAGTAGCAGCCGGTGTTCTCATCCCACACCTCCTGCCAGTCGCCCATCTCCACACCCACTGCAGAGAAACATGCAGAGGGTGCCCGAGTGATACGCAGGCCAAAGAATGACGCTGAAACCCCTCTGAGCTCCGTCACGACACATAGGGTCGACTCACCCTAAACAGGATTACTGTGAAACAACAAATTTGGGACAAACCAGCCACCTCCATGTAGATGGACAGATTCCCCTAGGGGCACCTTACAAAACACCACCTATCAATTTAAGGCCACGGGCTGTACCAGGCTGCATAATACAAACTAACTGCATCTTCGGATTAGCAGTCATGATGACAAACAGGCGTCGACGGTGCATTTGAGCAGATATAGAAGGAACTCTAATTAGCTTCTATATAGTGCATGTCGTTTTGCAAGCGTGATTTTTAAACAACACATACTGAGTCGAATCCTTCCTTATCAAACACCTACCCCCGGCCAGTGAGCACTGGGTGTCATACTGGAACTCCGAGCCTAGGCCCACCCCCACTGGATCAGATGCCTGCTGATGGTCTTTAGGGTCGGGGCGTGGTGGGGTAGGGGCAGGGGGATTCGCCGAAGGCTCGTCTGACAGCTGAGCCGGCTGGGTGGTAATTGCGTCAATTTCCTGTTGAAACATAAAAGAGAAATGGGGAAATTTCTCATTTATTAATAGTTCATTTAATTTGTTATATAATCCGAGAGCCCTCCAAGTAACTAGGCTAGATTAGTGGTTTCACACTTGGAGAGAACAGGAAACAGCAAGAGCATGAACAGAAGCCAGACTCACAGCCATGAAGTTGGCAAGTGTGCTGTCGATGTCAGCCGACTGGGTGTGTTTGGGCTTCGCCAGGGCAGGCTGAGAGGCTGTCTCCTCCTCCTCCTCGCTGTCTTCGTAGGCACCCAGCAGGGACAAGCCCTCTAAAGGAAAACAGCCCACAGAGGTGATGAGCACTAAGTCAAAATGTCAAGGACAGGAAGTGCTCCGGTTTGGTGCCATGTGGTGTCAACCATCTACAAACAAGGGCACTCCTACGCTTCTTCTCAGCTTTGCATCCAGATCTTTTGGCAGGAGAAGCTGAAGATCTACAGCAGCCAGTGGGACAAGCGTGAATACCACCATGGCCTTCAATGTACACGCAGATGCTTATAATCCAAAGCCAGCTCAGAAATGATTACATTACACTATCATTTTTATAGCACAAAAATGGGCAAGTTAGGCTGCCCAGCGCAGTCCTGAACTCACCGGTGGCCTTAACAGCAGGGGTTCTCCTGTCCATCATAACGTCTCTCGGGATGCTGTGGATATGGCTGTCCCCGATGCCTTCCTGCTCATCTGCACACCATAATTTATGCATTAAAACGGCAGAGGGACGAACTACCAATACAGCTCGCGGCAGTGTGCGTCAAACGCACATTTAGCGTGACACGATCGGGGAAATGTATACTCTTCAATAAGTGAATGAAAAGTAAAAACCATTTGAATGCTCCGATCACACTAGAAGGTAGCTAAAGCGGCTATACAGCCGGCTCCTCACCGGCTCTGACAAACAAACACGAGGGTTCAGCTGCCGATCCGCTCTCAACCAGCACACTTCATCGTACACCGCGGCGATTTCCCCGAACGCTTACAAAGTGGCCTGTTTGACAGCAGCAGGCCATCGGAAGACCAACTTGGAGGAAACGGCTGTCCATCAACACCGGGGACTGAACTAGGGCCTATTTCGGCTACTTACCTTCGGACGTCGATCCCAGAGCCTCCTCTCTACAAATGGTACCTCCGCCAATGACGCTTCGAGGTCCAGGTGGCGAAAGCTGTAAGATCGTCCGTCGTCCGGTCCCCGTCCGTGTTTTCTTCCCCATGACTCCAGGAAGATCGGGCCGCTGCAGGGCCAAGGCCGCCGGAACAAAGACAGTACAAGGGGTGGCGGTGCGTGCCGACGGGACAGCGATGGTAACACGATACATTTCCGACCAATAACCCTGAACCGCCGTGTGTGCTACGCTCCCATTGGTGCGTCTCGCCGACAGGGGTGGGACCAGCGAATCCCCGGATGGAGGTGTTTCTGTGCCAATTCCTCTTTCTGTGTTTCAGTATTGTGTATATCTTTGGCAAAGATACACACGCAAGTATCTTTAAACATATATTGTAAATATATATTTTTTGCTTGGCTATGACAAACCGTGCGTTTTGTTGCTTCGATTATAATCAGTGTAAATTAAAAACACAACAAATTGTTCTATAGGGAAGAGTAGTAAAGGGTCAGTTATATAACATTCGGATTACTTTTAATAGTGCGTATATCCCACTGACAGCAAATTATACAACGATCTATTTATAAACAATATATATGCCTGACAATTCTCTAGTGTGACTCCATTTAGCTAAAAGTAAAGTGAGGCACCATTCTGAGGCAAATCCGTGCTGCACACGTCAACAGTGGTAGTTTTAAATATTCATATATGGTTTGAACGTTGCTTCATTTACCAGTCGTAGATCGGTGGTGTAGACAAACGATTGCCATTTGTTTTCAGTGTATAACGCGTTTATATTATCAAGGGATCAACTCCATAGAGTTCTGCAATTATATAGAGGTACCAGAAATAGCGGGCAGTATATCAGCAGTTACTGTATCCAATATAAACCAGTTTCATTTCCCCATTTAATTTTTGCAAATCATTATACGAAACGGGAGATCTAGCAGTTGAGGGAGAGGCTTTGAATAAAACTAATCAAAAGGTAAAAAAATAAATGGGGGAAAATATAAGTACACAAACCCACAAACCATGTGGTCAAATCCATGTACCAAGAGTAGTAGAAAACCTGGAGCAGCTTCACTAAACCAGCAGACTTTATGTATGAGGGTGAGTGGGTAACTGAGGCACAATCGGCAAAATATCCATGTGTGACAAAAACAAGTCAAGTGACAATGACTTTACATGGTGGAGGCCCACTGTAAAGTGGGTACATTCAACAAAGGTCTCAGCATTCAGCCGCACTAAAAGTGACACTTTTATTGAAATTCACAAAATAAACGGAGCCCAAATTTACAAGTAGCCTGCTTCATAAAAGTTTACAGGAAGAGTACAAAACAAGAGAATGGGGGAATAGTCATTACAATGTACTTTATAAAAATATACACATTTATTGTGAACAAGTGAATGGATTTCCTGTGGGGCTATTACTACATACCTCTCTCTCTCTCTCTCTCTCTCTCTCTCTCTCTGTCTGTCTCTCACACACACACACACATGCAAGTACAATACACATGTCAGACATTTCTTTTAAGACCACACATATAGATATCACATCTCTACATATGTCAAACAATCAACAACCATTTGGTTATCACCAGTCTGTTTGGGGTGGGGGGAGGGGGGGTGGAAAATGAAATGAAGTCTTTATAAACATCTGTTCCATACTGCCTTCCCTTAGGAAAATATACCAGCTCTGTTCTTTGTGATTGTGCTGCGTATTACAGAAATGGTCTTAGGGCAAGGAGACAAGCACCATGTGACCTGGCAGTGTTTGGACAGTGCTGTAAACAAATGCCCACAGGCTGAGAACCCCCCCCCCCAGTCTCCAGCCCCCAGTGCACAGTTCCTACTGCGCCATGAGCCTGCGACTAGTGGCTTGTTCTACCAGCCTGTAGTACTCGTCCAGCTTGTTGTGAAGTAAGTTGTACAGCTGGGGTGGGGGAACAAACATGAAAACACTCAGTATATAAAGAAGACACCAAAAAATAAACATTAATATTGTAAATACTCCTCTCCCTACCCATCCATGAACACAGTCATTTCTGCTACAACACTGTGGCTGCGCTTCCAGATGGTCACCAAAATCTGAATCCATTTTCCTTACGGGATTCACTTTATAACAGGGGTTTTCAGCCACTGGTGAGTATTCATTACTCACGAGACCTGCACTGTTCTTACTAAATCTATGAAATACAAGATGTGTGTAAAGCCAGCATAAGGAAGCTCAGGGGTTCGGCCCTCCCTCCACACACCAACAGAGCTTTTGCTATCACTTCAGGCCTGAAGTTGGGCAATCAGCAGCACATGCGAGCTCCCGTTTTCCCTCGCAGTGACTGGTAAATGCCACACTCCTGTTCAAGGATGGATAGCTGGCCGGACAGAGAGATGGGCGGCCCACTAACCTTAGAGTTGTTGACGTTCGATCGGTTTTCATTGAGTGCCTGCAGCAGTTGATCAATGTAGGTGTAAGGGAGCCAGACGACAGGCGCTGTTGCTGAGAGAGGTCTCTGATATGGAAAGGAGGAGGCACTGTTAGACGTGCAGCCCACCGTCACCCATGTTAGCTCAGCATGCTTAACACTAATGGAGACAGATTGGCAATTTGTTCTCATACACCCAGGTTTGCAGGTTCCAATCCCACCCTGGGCTCCTGTCTGTGTGGTTGGCACACTCTCCCTGGGTATCTGCACTGCTACTTCTCAGCTGCTCATAGTCTGTGATATTTTTGTGTGCCCTGTGATGGACTTTTGGGCCTGTATCTTCTGGGTTAGGCCCCAGATGAAAGGTGTCTCATGGGGTTCCAGATGGAGGGGAATGGTAAGGATTTATTATTAGCTGGTTAAAAAAAAAAAAAAAAGTGTCAAATGGAAGCATAACTAGGATAAAAATATTGTAATTTGCAATGTTTTTTTTTTTTTACCTTAATGAGGATTTTTCCAGTTGAGTGCATTTTCAATTAATGCCAAATAGGTTTTAGGTTTACGTGTACGGTCCACTGGCCCCCGATAAGATTTTCTGTGTGTGTGTGTGTGTGTGTGTGTGTGGGGGGGGGGGGGGGTCAATCACATGGTTTGGATTAAATAGTGTGTTGATCTGCCTGTTGATACATGCAAAGCTTTGTGATTACAAACCACAAATCATTTGACATCCCTACTTACAATGCAATACCCTCTTTTCTTATTTCCAGCTGTTCCTTGTGCTTTTTTGAAAGTGCTGAAATTCAACTTTTACTTGGTTTCCCGTAGTATTTCTGATGGACATGAATAATCCACGTCACGTTTCAGGTTTGCCAGCAGCGAGTTGCGTATACTCTTAACTTTGAGTTTTCTTTTCCAGGTCATTGTGGTCAGCTCAGTTCATTAGTTTATCATTCATTGCATTATTGGTAGTTAAGTACCTTTCTTTTGCAGTTTACTTTATGGATTATTACTGTAAATATTTTCCATGTTGGTAATTTCATTTATCACCAGGCTGAATTAATTCGTTAGGTCTTAGGCACACCTGTTATTCTGTTGGTATCGCTTTCAGTTTGTCTCAGTGCGACACTGTTAGTCTAGCACAAATTATAATGCGTCTGAATATGCGATTTATCATGATTAAGAAAACTGATCATCTTTACAGCCATATAACCACATAATGCTAATATGAAAGATGGTGTTAAAGTGCTGAGATGTTCAGGTAGAAACTTCCCACTCTTCTGCTTGCTCTGCAGGCACATAAAATGATTTTGGGTATTCCTTATCACCAGATGGAGAGCAGACGTACCTCAATCCCAAAGTACTGATGACCTTTCCCCAGTACAGCATCCACATACTCCAGGACCAGCTCCACAGCCTCCTCCAACAGGTCGTAGTTTAGGTAGAGGCGGAGCAGGGCTGCTGTATCCACCACCTGCAAGGAGCACAGCCACCAGAAGGGGGCACTGTGGTTCACTACCTCCTTTCTATGTTTCAGCTCTGCATAACTAACCCCAGAAGCCAGGATAGCCCTTTTTACCTTGTAGCTGTTCACCAGCCAGTCAGGTAGTGGAACCCCATGCGACAGCAGTTTGTTGATGACACAGAACTGGTGCTGGGCATTCTGGGAAGGGTGTTTCTCCAGATAGGAGGCCAGGAGCCGCCAGGCCTCATCAGTGGCGCTGCACATGGGTCAAAAGCAATTTGGTGGCATCATTCATGCAATGGCATGGAACATTCCCTCGATACATTTGCCTGTAGACGGATTCTGCACACACCTGGACTCCTTGGTGGTGATCACAGTGGACAGCTGGTTGGCTGCCAGCCAGTTCCAGGCTTCGTTCTGACTGGCCTCCCCTCCATACTGTAACTTAATGCACCTATGGGAAAAGCAATACAACCTGGGGAAAATCCCCCAAAAAATATCCAAGACGACATGGCATCTCTCTAGACCTTTTCACAGTGGCACATTGACATAGCTCGGTTTTTACTGATAAGGTCAAGTACCTCCCTGAGGGTTAATGCACTAAATATAGAATAACTTTTCAGAGAGACAGAGTCAATCATGCCAGTTTCATAGTCAATCATGCTAGTAAAACTATAGCTACTCACTTGAAGGCCAGTCCTTCAAAAATGGGAGTGAGGGGGAGTTTGAAGGTCTCACAAAGTGTGATGGCCGAGTCAAAGAGCCCGGCCTGCACCAGCAGGGCCACCATCTCCATGGCAGAGGAACTGCCTGGAGGTTTGCAGAACAGACAAGAAGTTACTGTCTGTCCTCAGGACCAAAAGTATAACATTAGACACAGACAGAGAGAGACAGATGCCTTGTTTCCACCAACACAGTGCCAAAGCCAGTGCCGGGCTTTTTCCCAATCCAGAACTGGCTCTGCACGTTTCCACTGCAAAAAAACTATCCCTGGATGAGAAAAAAAAAAAAAAATCTGCTCCAGCACATCATATTAAAGCTGGTCTCAGAATTTAGCCCTGTAACAGACTGTTGCGTCCAAATTTTCCACATACCTGGAAAATTAAATCCATAACAGATAGTTTTGTCTAATATCGCCAGTGCCAGCAGTGAAACAACTTGCCAGCATTTTTACAAAATATCATTATATAGTTTATTCTGTGGAAAACGACACATTGATCTGCTGAACAGATTTAATAAATTATAAACATGTTGCAGATCAAATAAAGTATTGTGGAGCTTGAGTAGCAAAGAGATCAAGGTAGAGGGAAAAGTTCAATTTTTAGAAGCCTTTTTGCATGATCCTTAAAGGGGCAGCAGTAAATCAGCGAGTGAGAATAAACTCACTTACATACACAGACTGGAGCGAAATCCAGCCTTTAAGGAGATAAAAGTGGATACAAGCAATAGAGACAAACGAATCATACCTTGAAAACTGAAACATTTCAAACTATGCTAATTTGTTTCGGCTCAGCAGCTTATACAAACTTAAAATCTGGCTTCACAGTTAATGTGCTTCTTAATGTCATCTTTTTTGGAGTCTGAATGAGAGCTGGTCTGCATGCGAAGGTGGACAAGCCATGCTGCCCATGAAGAGCATACCTGCGATGGCAGCGGAGGCCGGGTCGTGCCGGGCCAGTGTGAGGCGGTTCCGGGCCAGGATGTACTCTCTCTCCAGGTCCTTCAGCTCCAGGATTTCAATGTTGCGACTCACTGCCAACACACATGCCATGCATGTATTCATGTAGGGACTCTCTATTGTTTTCAATAGGCATAACCCTAATCCCAACTAGGGCTGTCACTACTGATTATATTAATATATTGATTAATCTGCCAATCAATCTGACGATTCATCTAGTAATCTTTTAAATATGATATAATTAGTGCGAGGCAGGAACCAGCCAACTATTACAGGGTGCACACTCAGCCGCCACATACCGTCAGTTCAGGCACTTCACTTGAATTTAATGTTTTTGAGTAGCGTAGGGAAATCGGCGGGTCCGCTGAAAAGGCGCACACACGCACGCACGCACACGGTGAACATGCAGACTCCACACACACAAAGTGGCAATGTGCGGCGACATCACAACCCACTGCACCAGGTTTGCACAACATACGATAACATCGACGTCACAATTGCATGTGCATGAAATGCCATCCCAAGGACCACAATAGTCTGCTGGCTTCAACCTATCAATGTTTTTACTCATTCACTGGAAATAAAATTTAGCAAGCGTTGTAATTTTAATGATTGTTCCTTTTCAACATTATCTAGTTTATGTTTAAAAAAAACAAAAAAAAAAGTTTCGCATGAGCTCTGCATGCGTTCTCTGAAACAATCATAATCATTTTCATTCTTGCTGTTGGACTGATTCATAGACTGCGTGCTGCATTTGTAAGAAAAAACTTAGTGAAGAGGAGAAAAGCAAACAAGAACTGGTCTTGAACATACACTCATCTTCAGCTGCATGGAAATTTTTCTATTCTATTCCACAGAGCAAAAGCAATTGTTTTGTCGGCACTACTATGCCTGTTAGAACATTTCACCACCAACTTATTTGACAGACTCTGTTGATAGATTAACTATATAGCCAAATAGAATTTATTTCCTAAATAAAGTCAGTCCTGCTACAACATGACTAATGTGTTGCTGAAAAACCTCACATTCACTAAAATGACATACTAAAATACACATATCCAAAAGGAAAAATAGGGTTAGGGGAATGACTCCTAAACTAAGTAACTTACAGCAATCAAAAAATGAATTAAATAATAGTGATACAAGTGGCCAACAATGTAATTACAGTGATCCCTCGCTATATCGCACTTTGACATTCATGGCTTCACTGTATCGCGGATTTTATATGCAAGCACATCTAAATATACATCGCGGATTTTTCGCTGGTTCACGAATTTCTGCGGACGATGGGTCTTATTTCTGGTACATGCTTCCTCAGTTGGTTTGCCCTGTTGATTTCACTGACCGAAATCAGCTGAGAACGTAAACATTACCAGAATGCAAATGCCGCATGACTGTAGTGTTCGTATTTTAGAAACATGACACTAATATTAAAAGGAATAATCATATCTATTATAAAACTGGGTAAGTAAAACGAGTGCATTACTGTTATACTGGTAGCCAACCAGCTGTCCATTATTTACTATATATTAAATATAAAATTGTTAAAATATGTATTACAATGTGTTTACAACTATGTTTTATGTATTAAATGTAACTTCAATTATATACGATACGTATATTTGTGCGTAGTATATAAACAGTGCGTCTACATACATAGTTACATACAAAACGAACCTTACCTAATATCTCAGAGAATATAAGGGGTTTATAAGGGCTTAAAATATACATAAATAACCATATAAACATATGGTTTTTACTTCACGGATTTTCACCTTTTGCGGGGGGGTTCTGGAACGCAACCCCCGCGATAGACAAGGGATCATTGTATATGCATTTTAAATATGATAAATTATATTAAAAACTTCTCCTTTGAGTCTTACGAGACCCATGAGAATTGCCTTGTAACTGCTTCAGCAAACATGCTGAACTTGCGAACTTGTCAACTGCCGAAAGTCGGGAGTAATCATGGGCAACATGATGCTTCATGAACCATTTGCTGTATTTTCTGACCCTACTAGATGGTGCTCTTGGTTTACTTTGGGGCATGCTTTGGGGACTTTCTTGACCAGTGAGCACCAACTAAGAACTCTCAAACCTGAATGTCGTTTTTTAAGATTTATTTGCATCGTAGTTGTGCTGTGCTGATATTTATCCTTCATAATGCTGACACCCTGCATTTTCATTCATTTAAATGTAAAGTGCTTCCACACAAATGATCCTTTCACTCTATTTTAGACCCTCATCTGCTCTGTGCCATCTTCCTTCCACCATGTTACAAAGTGAACAAGAAGGAAATATTTTTAAAATCGATACCTTTTAATAAAATCGAGTAATCGTGACAGCTCTAATCACAACTTTAACCCTTATCCAGCCCTAATCTTAACCATAAGTAACGAAACAAAATACAAGACTTCTGATTATTTTAGTTTTTTTGTTTTTATAAACTAAGATGTTTATAAAATTGAGTTTCCCCTTGTGGGGACCGGAAGAATGTTCCCATTGGGTTCCCACAATGTAATACAGGTAGTTCTTAAAAGTAACGTCACATCAAAAATATACGCACATCCATCCATCCATTTTCTATAACCGCTATGGGTCGCGGGGGGTCCGGAGCCTATCCCGGAAACTGTGGGCGCAAGGCAGGGAACAACCCAGGAAGGGGCGCCAACCCATCGCTGGGCACACTCACACACCAGTCACGCACACATGCATACCTACGGGCAATTTGGCAACTC
>JAAGVU020000019.1:12146629-12177305 GCA_011763525.2 Mormyrus iriodes
CCCAGACTGAGGGTGATTGGCAGTTATTCTGTCTTTCTTCCATTTGCGAATAATTGCACCAACAGTTGTCACTTTCTAACCAAGCTGCTTGCTGATGGTCTTCTAGCCTATTCCACCTTTGTGAAGGTCAACAATCTTGTCTCTGATGTTCTTAGACAACTCTTTGGTCTTGCTGGCTTGGTATCTCTTAATACTTAATTAAGTATTACTTGTGTCGTGTGCACATGTATTTGACCCAATTTCTTGCTGGTTTTTAGGGGATCAAAATTATTTCCCTAAACAAATGACAAATTGATTTGTACCCATTACATAATGATTTTTTCTTGTTTGCCGTCTTGAAAATCTATCTTTTAATGTTAAAATATGCCTACCAGTGAAACTATAGACTTCTCATTTGTTTATAAATGGGTCAACTTAGGAATTCAACATGGGGTCAAATAATTATTTCCCTCACTGTATGTACGTACGTACGTACATACATACATACATACATACATACACACACACACACACACACACACACACACACACACACCAGCTGTTAAAGCAGAAACGTTCACAAACATGAAATCACCAATAATTTTTGTTTTGTATTTTTGTTTATGTGTATAGTAACAAAATCTGTTTTGAATTTATTTGCTATAAGGACACTGTGGCATAGTGCGTTTAACAAAATTCAAACAATGCAGATAAACTGGTTACATATACTATATAAGGGCGAGTATTCAGACTACAACTGAAGCTTTGAAGAAAATAAAATGCTTTATTTTTCATAATTAGGCTGTTGGCTTCTTGTGGTGTTAATGGTATAGTTGCAAATCCATATTGTGGCACACAATCATAGTAACGACTACGGCACCAGTGGACCGCCCACCCCCCAGCTGATAGCCTCTGTTTAAGTATCAGGATCAGATTGGCACTGAAAAAGTAGGATTGGTACACCTCTACTTTACATATGCCCCTGGGTAGCACCAAAAACATGCTGCACAGCACTTTGGCCCAAAGGTTGCCCTCCTTTAACTGTAGACAATTTCAGAAAAACGACATGTATAAAGCCTCCCCTCAGAAGCCCACCCCCCAATCTGTCACATGGCATGTCCTAACAGGGCGCAGGGCCAGTACAAACTCACCGGTCGTCGGCCAGCAGGCTCTCCAAGACCTGCTCGGCAGCCCTCTCAGGAGAGCCCAGGTGCTTCAGGGTGGTCTCCATCATGTATGCCATGTCGCCCAGCACCGACAAGCTCACCATGCGCAGGCACTGGACCAACTGCAGCACGTCTCGGCCCAGTTCCGGGTCTGAAACCAGCGCAGAAAAGCAGTGTCAGCCCCTGTTCTAAAGTACTCAGGCTACCAATACACTTATCAACTCCAAAGGCTTTGATAAAGCCAGGTGCCAGAATCTCCTGCAGCAACATATTCCATGTCCTGTATGAAAAGTTCAAGAGCATGCTCCATTCCTAGGCCTTAGGCTGGCACATCTCCCAGTAATTTAATTAGTACAAAGCCCCCCTGGCATAAGGTTAAGAGTACGAATTGAAACAAGCAAATGAAGGGGGGGGGGGGCGTCATCACGGTGGGGAATCTGAAAGCTAGGCCACAGGAGAAATTAAGTATAGAGTAAATTAATAAATTAAGTATTAAATAGATTTCCTATTTATTATTGCTATATACAGGCTCACCGTCAGTGACAGGGGTCTCGTCCTCAGAGGAGAGGTACTCGTCGGAGGACAGGTACAGGTGGTCCACAGCAAAGCAGGGCAGCAGGAAGGATATGAAGCCCTGGGGAGGGGGTATGAGAGAGAGTCAGCAGTGCTACAGGCTCAAAAGCTCTGATGTGTGCGTGCCTGCATGTGCGTGGGAGGCTAGGAGCCAGACCTTTTTGAGCAGGCAGACCATGGAGGAGGCTGGGTTTACATGGAGGCCAAGGGGAGTGGACAGGGCCTCCTGGTACTGCAGGCAGCAGGCATAGAACTTGGACCAGAAGGCCTCCTGCAGCTGACGGTACTCCTCCTGGGAGAACTCGTACTCCGTCACACTGCTTTGCAGCTGTGGGGGGAGGGAGGGAGGTCATGGCACTGCAGTGTCACAGGTGCAGCAGAAAACCCCAAATTTCGCATGTCAGCTCACCTCGTTCTCCACCACCACCGTTACCTCCTTCTTCAGCGTGTCCCATGGCACGTCGAGGATCCGTTCCGTGCCCCGATGGAATATCTGAGGACAACAGGCGGTGGGACTCAGCAATGGCATAACGAGCGGTGCGGCAGAGAGTGCGTGGTGGTGCCTGGGTTGTTGCTCACCTGGAGGGCCTTGACAATAGCGGAGACTGTGAAGTAGCACGGTGAGAAGAGCATGTCCAGGTAGGCCTCCTGTGGGGACGGCATGAGAAGGTCAGCACTAACTCAGCGAGACCTGAATTCAACATGTGACCTGAAACAAAGACTGGCACAGCCCACACTTGTATTCCCGTCCCAGAAGCGGTGAGCTCAGGACAGACACTCCCCCGCCGTGGTATATAATACCCTGGGGTCTTGATCGAACCCGACGTGGACTTCTTCCTCGGGCGGTGGCTGCACAAACACCTGGTTCCACTGGCCGGCGACGTTGCTGCAGTGAAGCATACAGTTAAATGCAAGCTCTACCATACCAAAGAGTGTGATGAATAAACCCACTGCACATAGCAAGACCTGCAAACACCTGTTTACAAATACATCCCACTGAGCATAACACAGCCTCAACACTGAATGCTGTCAACGCAGATGTTTCCCAGAAACTTGCTGACATGCCCAAAATCTTACCTCTCGAAGTTGATGTATTTCACCACAGTTTGGTTGTCATCATCCAACCAAAGGCCCCAAATTTCAGTTGATGTTAGGGCAAAGTCCACTAAAGTCTCCTGCATGCAGCAAAAACCCAGTGTGAACAGTGGGCTCCCAATTCATCCTTCTAACCAATGAAAACACTGATAAAGGGTGACACTGAGACAGGAGCCTATCGCAAGAAGTACAGAGCACAAGGCAGGGGTCACCATGGATTGGAAACAGATCCATCACAGGACGGACGGACACACGCAAGATGTTTTTTTTTTTAAGTATTCTGATTTTTATAAAATTGAGTTTCCTCGTGTGAGGACTGAAAAAATGGCCGCACAAGGTCAAAATAAGATGTATTTATTACATGTATTATATATGTGCCCACACAGACACAGAGTGAGTACAATACTTACCTGAGAAGTGAACAGAGAGGAGATGTGGTCCAGGCTGTAGCGGTTGCCTTCGGTTGCGACCAGCTGCAGTACACAGAACTGCCCCCTCTTGGGCACGCTGAGATAGATGCCGAGGCAGAGCCCTGTGGCCGAGGAGAAGGAGAGTTGCAGCCGGTGGCCTTGGGCAGGCAAGTGCCGCACATCTCGGCTAACCGGCATGAACTCCAGCATGTCGGCCACCATCAGACACAGCTGCTCCTGAAAATATGTGGAGGGGAGTATCAGAACAGCAGCTGAGAAGTGAAGTGCTCAACCGGACTGGAAAGGCCATGGGTTCAGCGGCAAGATTGACAACTCACTTTGTAAGACCACATGCGCAGCTTGTGGTCCTGGCACAGAGCGAAGAGGAAGGTGTCGTCCTCCAGGCGCCTGACGACAAGGCTTAGCACCAGGTCCGACGGGCTGGCGTCCCCTCTGTGTAACAGAATACGGGGGTTCGTGTCATATGAGCCACGAGGGTGTGAGACAACAAGGGGGGTAATTACCAGCATATCATGAAGTCCCAGTACCCCCCTAACTAGGGCTGCTCATTGCTGGTCCTGGAGATCTACCACCCTGCAGAGTTCAGCTTCAACATAGCTGCTCTAATACTGAGATATCATAGAAGGACCCGATTATCTGTATCAGATGAGTTAAATTAGGGCTGCACTCAAGGTCTGCAAGGTGGTAGATCTACAGCCACAGCAATGAGCAGCTCTGCCCCTGACCATCACTCAGAGCATGCTTCACATCATAATCCGAGAAGCATGTGTCCCTGTTAAAGATTGAGGCAGCTCTTGTAAAATAATAATGCTCCTGTTACCCCTCTAGTGAATTAATTGGTACTGTCATTGAATTCACAGATACTGGAAACAGCAATCAATTAATCTTACAGTCTCCTATCTAGTAAAGGGACACAGAGAGCTTTGGCCAGGTTTATCCAGAAAGCAAAGTAAAGGAAACACCTTGAACAGGATGCATAAATACAAATTGACCACATTTACAAACATTTTTCAAGTGTATATACAAGGTGTTCTAGAGATTTCACAATTACGCAAACCTTCAAAATCTTCCACAAATGAACAAACAGTCAAACTACGAGGATGTGACTGTCTGAGATGTGAGCATACGCTGCAGCGACGCCAGACTGAGCTCTCACCTGATGGCTGTGGGCATCCAGCCAGTCAGCCGCTGCATGACTGAGCTCTGCTTCAGCTCCAGGATGGACACACTCCCTACGAGATGCACCGCATATTAATGATATTTAAAAATGCAAGTCTGTTAAGCTTAGCTGGGCCTAACAATGCCAAACAGGAGGACAGGAAGAGGAGACGAGGCCTGCGGCGCCCAGCCTACCATGCACGTCGTGCGGGGGAAGTCGGATGACAAGGATCCCGCCCGTCGGTGAGGCCAGGGCAAAGTGGGCTTCCCCGTTGCCGCTGACCCAAGCGGCCGAGGCGCCTGGCATCGAAGACTGACCCGGGGCAATGGGAATCACGTGGCTGTGAGCCAAGTCCCGGAGGTTCAGCTTTCCCACGTCTGTGAAGATGGACTGCATCTGAAGCTCTGTGACAACCTCCTGGGAAGCAGACGGAGGCCAAAATAAAGGCTGCCCAACAGTCTAGTATGCCACTACTGTTAGCCATCAGTCACAGCAGGCAGAGAGAATCCCATCTCACTCTGCAAATGGTACCCTCACAGAAGTCTCTTCTAGGCCCAATTATTTCTCCTGGTTTCCTGAGTCCACGTAAAACTTAACGACCACCCCCCAAAGAAAATTCAAATTTCCAGTCCTACACAAGCTGTCCAACAAATATCAAGCATTACACACTTAATAAATGACTCAACCCACTCAAATACATCTGCACAGAAAGAATGTCTCAAACTATCAGTTCTTGGACATCTCACATTCAATGTAGCTAAAACCGCACGCATTTTGCAGGTTACAGGTTTGTAAAGCTAAGAATTTAGTCAAACTGTGTTAGTATTATTTATGAGAACAGTCCAAATCCTAAAACAATTTCCCCACTGGCCTGGCCCAGGTGGCAGTCACATGACTCACACTTCGGTACATGCGGGAGGGGTGGGGCAGCACGAGCCGGTGCACGGTCTGGCTGCTGAGGAGCAGGATGATGACATTGTTGAGGGTCTCCTGGATGTGCACGCCTCCAGGCAGCAGGGAACAGTGCAGGATCTTCAACCTCACAGCATTGTTGAGTAGGTTTGTGTCTAGCGACCGCTCCACCAGCTGAACTGTATCCCCGGAGGTCAACCTGAAGACACGGTACATTTTATACTCGCACCCTAACTTATTTACTGATGAGTGTACATCTGATGTCCCATCACTCACCAGTGTATGAAACGGTTACTTGTAACAGACAACAGCTTCCCACTTTCCTCATAGTGAAATCCACCAGCACGGTCTGGATATTTTATGCTCCCGGGAACTGCATTCAAACCTACAGAAACATAAAATAACATAATGCATGCCTTATTCAAGTGACATTTCAGAGATCAAGGTTACATGTGACTTTATAAACAAGCCTGTTCAAAATTTCTGCACAACTTGCTAGTTACTGAGTATCTTTACATGAATACAAAGCACAAAATGCACAACGCAGTGCCTTTGGTGGTTAATGTACATGAAACTGTAAACCACGGGCAATACCATCCAACCGAGAAACTAAAGTGTAGACACAATGTAACTATGAAAGTGATTTTAAACGCCCCTTCTTCACAGCTGATTGTAATTTCAGGAGAGTAGGAACAACCGGCGATGAAGCGAGGGGATGATGAAGGCTGAAGTACCTCATCCAAATTCTTTTTTTTTTTTATTAGATGAATCAATATTAGAGGCTGTAAGCGCTGTGCTGTTCAGCCGGCCCAAGGAGGGCACGAGCAAACACAGTTTTCATCTCAGTAAGTCGGAATGCATACTCTATAACATAAAGACGGCGGCGCGTGGCACGGGCGACTCACGCGCCAGACCAGTTGGCGTTAGTGCAGTCCATGTGCGAAAGCATATGATCAGTTACTATTAAAACAAATGTTCCTCATAGTTCAGTAATTTCAGTAAATAACAGAAGCAGCTCCTTAAGTAAAGACATAGAAAATCTACAGTATATAATTATATCATATGGGACGACCTCGTTTTCTGTCGCTGTGTTATATTTCCTATGCTACTAGCTGGTATATTTTTAAAAAAGATGCCATATTAGAAATGCTGTTAAGATATAAAAATGAATTTTACCTAAGTTAACCGTTATATCACGGAATCTCGGAGGGATTTCTCTCTCAAAACTGCAGATTTCTATAAAACTGCTCTTTAGAGCCGCCGCCATCTTCACCGCGTTGGATTCTGGGTCCGAATTAGACGTAATCGACCGCCACGAGAGCCTTCAAATATTTAAAGAGACAACGTCTGAGTTATATGCAAAATGGCAGTCTCAGAGAAACCTCACAGAAAATTTAATCCAAGTCAGTGTTTTTCAGCCTTTCTTTCACGGCACACTTTCCATAAGTCAGTGTGCGCCAGCACACTGGTTCAAAAACGCCAATCTAAGTAACAGCTATCAGAACCTTCAAATGTTTAAAAATACCATCTTAGACAAAGTGGCACAGTGGGGTTCTCAGCCTTGGCGTTTGTGTGGAATTTGCATGTTGCACAGACGTCCTCAGGGTACGACAGGTTCACTGAAGTGGCATCTCTGAACTTCCCGTAGTGTGTGTGTGAGAGAGAGAGAGAGAGAGCGTTTGCCCTGTAAGGAACTAGCATTTCATCCAGGGCATGCCCTATGTGTGCTGCAGGGTTGCCAACTGTCACCCATCTGAGATGACACGCTTTCAGACTCTCACAATCCTGCAAGAAATCTTACGACAACTCTACATTATTCTATATTGTTCCATTATAAACCTAAAATTAGCTACATCAAAAGTGTTGGGGTAGTCTGTGAACCCTACAGACTATTTACAAGGTAATAAACTCTTACGTACACGTAAATGTGTGTGCAGACTTGTCTCGACTTGAAAATTTCACTCCAGCTAGCCAACCGAAGTTGGCAACCCTGGTGCTGAATAAATAATTGGAAGATGGATCACTGAATGATGTTTCACTTGTTTCTTCCTTATATTTCCTATAAACCATAAATATGACAAAGATTAAAATGGTCTGTACTGTGAAACGTGTTTCAGTAAGTATTAGAAAGACCTCTGAGGAATATATCTTCACCCTTCCCCTTTCAGGAGTTGTCTTCTTGTAATGCAGATGCTATTATGCAGAATCAGAATCAGTTTTTATTGTCTAAGTATGGTCACAGAAGGAATTTTCGTAGGCGTTTGCTCGAGAACCACACAAATAAGAGAAACTTTAAATTTAGGTCAATATATAGCATTAAATAGTGGGATTCCTGAATGATTGTGCACCCCACAATGTGTAACAAGAGGAGCAATATGCACAGTACAGAGTGCATGACATAATGACCTATGAATTGCAACAGTTGTAAAACTGTTGGAACACCAAGGGTGTTTATCAATACCAAGAATACAAAGAATGTACTTGTGCTCTTGGCATGAGTGGTCTTGCTAACTTGACTTCCAGGAACAAACAAGATGAAATGAATCAATGGATTGTTTTCGTTGGCGAGGATGCAACCGGTGCCCTCCTTGATATTTGAGGGGGGGCAAGAATGACATCCGGCAATTTTTACCATCCTCTGTACTTCGGTTCTTTGGTATTGGAACTGTACTAAAGCAATGGAAGACAGCATGGGTACTTGAGAAGACAAGTATGGTCAAGTGTGCAAATTGAAAAATACCCCAAGATTCTTTGCTCTATTTGAGCCAACACAAAACAGAAACCTCAGAATGGACATTTCAGACATGCATTTCTAGGGCTTCAGCTTTACTGCCAGCAGAGTTTAAAAGGACAAAATTTATTTACAAAAGCTGCTCTACAAAAATAAACAGCATGGACCGCAGCTGCAGACTGCTGCTCAGGATGTGGATATGACCCTACCAGTTCAAGGGAAGAAGACCCACCAGGAAGACCTACAAGTAATTCATATATCAAATCATCCATCAATCCAGAGAGTGGCCATTCAGCTAGTCACAAAAACCTGGAGTAAACATGGGAAATTACTGTCAAATGGGATGGGATGACCCCGACGGGGCGGGGCATTCAGCCACAGGGACCTCACGCAAATGTTTGCTTTGTACAGACTCACTGATCCGATTCTTCTTAGTCTCTGATCCAGTTGAGCCTCATGGTTTTGAACCCTGGAGGAAACCCAGGATTTGGGTGGGAATGAAGAGAGATTGAAACCTGCAACATACTGTTTGGGAAAGGCGTTAAAGGAGAATCAGCCCTATAGCTGAACTAGGCCTTTTCAGTCATGAGCTTCTGGGAGAGATTGAACTATTTAACATCCGCTAAACTGTGTACTGTGTATTATCTCTGTATAATAAATTAATACAGTATAATTTTGTTGTTTTTCAAATCCAAACAGGGATGAATTTATTAATATTAGTAGTACTTCAGCACTGCAAGTGCTATTAGCTCACATTTGGAAATTGATTTAAAAAAAAAAATTGTTTGGCAAAAGAATGTACATTTCAAAACTAGAGAGCTACTACAAAACATTTATTCTATCACAGAGGCTGTCGATGCTCTGTGCTGACGAATATTCATCCAAATGTTACATACTTTTCACAAAGTCACACCTTGCTTAGGCTAGGTGTATAATCACATTTAAATCTGAGCCATTTACAGGAGCCGTATCACTTCTGGGTGTAGCACTGTACAATCCGAAGCTGTCTGATTCTGACCCCAGCGATAGGCTATCAGCTACAGGCTTGAGCCAACTCATTGTAACTTTTAGGCAGCCATATTAATACAAGAGCGCTGATACCAGGGCTGGGCAATTGTATTTTAATTTCAATTACAATTTTGGCTTCCAATGATTATCAAAACAAAATAATAAAAAAATTTCATTTTGCAATGATGCTCCCATTTTATCGTGTTATAGATCCAGCCCACCCCTTTCTGTTTCTCATTCAAATAATAGAGTTCAAGGAAATCTACTGTTAAAGTGTTCTGAAAAGTTCAACAGATGCATATTTCCAAAGTCAGTGAGTAAACGTGTTAAATAATATGGTAATAATAATAATAAGGTAGCAGCCCTAGATGATACCTGTAACAGTCTGATTTCCCAGTATGTAGTCATGCAACCTTACCATTTTCTTTTAGGAAAATGCAAACATACAGGCTGAGGTTATAGCTCATGTCCAGGCAAACTTATAACACTTTATTGCTAAACTCTTCATGGAGTAAGAGAAAAACAATCATCTCAGAGAACACAGTTACTGTTCAGTACATGAACACAAAGACAGCTTAAGCAGAGAGAGACCCAAAGAGTTCAACATGAGGGGCAAACAATAACAAACCAGAGTGAACGGAATCCCATCAAGCCAAATGCCATGATATTTATTTCTAAAGGAACACAAAAGCTGAATTATAACAACAATAGACTCAGAGTCATCAGGCCTGAACTAGGAGAGTCATGAAAGCCATCAGCAATCAGCATAGGGTGCCAGTTCATGGTTCTGGATACAGTGAGTTGTCAAGAGCCCAAGAGGGGCAGGACCTTCCCCTCTGCTCATCACTTTTGGTTCATCCCTGTAAGGTTCTTCAACTGCAATAAAGAGTAAAAGAGATGTAGAGAGGCAGACTTCTTAAATCCAGTTACTTCCATTACTGTCTGACTTAATTATAATCAGAATGACATCCACCGCTCCATCCTTCCAGGTGGAAACTGAGGCTACATTCTCCTTGTCAATGATGCCAGTCTGTACTCACCGTGACAGCAGCTCCCACAAGCCCCTGCACCACAGCCTCCCCAGTTGACTGCATCTGAGGAACACATGTACACAGAGGCTCACCCCACATATACACACACATACAAACACAAGCCAACAGTCTAATACTAATGGTTTTGAATGCGACCACAAGCATTACTCTTACCACAAACAAAATTATTTAAAAAGATGTAGTCTACTGTTACACACATACTCTGAGGTACTGGATACTGAAAAAAAGGGAACAGGAACTTTAAATGGTATTGGGAGCTATACAATTTACAGAATGGAGAGTAGCCATGGAAAAAGAGGTACAGACTGTGTGAGAGCCACACCTACCTGCTTGGCTGCATTGGCCATGTTGACTATGTCTCGGATACGGTTGTCAAGGAAGGCCCAGGTGTCCTGGAAGTCGACAGAGGTGTCCTGTAGCATAACCAGCTCTGTTGTGTTGTAGATACCAGTCAGGGCTGCCCGGCGAGTGTACCAGTTCATCTGGCAGTGAGGGAAGGAGAGAGGGGAAACACTGGATCAAGTCAGGCCAACTGCCCCGCTCAGCAGTGCACAGAGGGCTTTGTACAAACAGAGGAGGACAAAGCAGGGTGGAGAGAGATGTGGAAGACTAGAAGACTGGAGACCAAGAAATAAGAGGATGGGGGGGCGGGGGTTGCACACGGTGAAAAGACAGCCGAGGAGTGACAGGAGAGAGGGTGAGAGCGAAGCGGGCAGGAAGTGACCACAGCACAGTCAGCATGACATCCAGGGAGGAGCCACTCACATCTGTGGAACGGTCTCCAGCATAGTACCAGATATCGTCCACTAGGGTGGAGAGGTGCTTCAGACTCTCAGGGATGTTGTGGGGAAGCAGCAGGATGCTCATTGCCTGGTGTGGGGGGGCAGTTAGTTAATAAGACGCCGAATTCAAATGCGACCTCCCCTAAGCAGTAATAATTCTAAAAAAAAAAAAAAAATGTTAAATAATTCATTTCACATTAAGTAAAAACCGCTTTATTATGTTCATTACCCTGCTCAGGATATGGGACTGGGTGTATTCATGGAATTTATTACTATTTAGTGCCATTCAGAGACATTTCCAGGGGTAGGTGCCCAACCTACGGGATGCCCCTTGGCAAATTCAGCGTGATTGTTGGTGACCGGGAAGCTCTCCTGACCATGAGGGGCACTCAACACATGAAAAGTGGGGCACTATCATTAATTTGGGGAAAAAGATCTGGTGCTCAGGCACCCTTAGCTGGCCTGTACCCGCATGTGCCCGCTTTGAAGCACTCCCAAAGAGTTCAGGAACTGACCTGTGGGCCAAGCGCAGCAGCAAGGAAGTGCCTGTGCACAGACACGGTAGGGTGACTGAGAGGCGGGTAAAGCGATGCTGTCACCTGGCTAAAGCTGCCTCAGTGGCCGCCTCTGCGTGTGAAAGGGGCTGCTACCTGTGGCCACGTGTCGATGTACGGGACCAGCATCCTCAGCCGCGTCTCAACGGCCTCCCGCAGGAACTCTGATGTTTTCTTCTGTCTGAAACATTGGTTTGATTTCTAAGTCCAACATATAAATGCCCAGAACGATCAAGCCTGAGATTTAGATACAAAACTAAAATAAGCCCCTGAAGTCTAACATCAAACCCAAAATTCTCTTGTATCGTGCTTTATTTAGTATTTTCATTTGATTGACACCTTAATTTAACGTTTTTTGCTTTGGTGCAAAATCGAAACAAATACTGGCTCGTCTTGCTTAAATACTAACATGATGATAATTTGGACATATGACTGTGTGGGTGGGGAGGCACGGTGGTTAGCACTGTTGCCTCACACCTCTGGGACTCAGGTTCAAGCCTCCGCCAGGGTTCCATGTGTGTGGATTTTGCATGTTCTCCCCATGTCGTCGTGAGGTTTTCTCCGGTTTCCCCCCACAATCCAAAAACACGCTGAGGCTGATTGGAGTTGCCAAATTGCCTGTAGGTGTTTGTCTGTGAGTGAATGGTGAGTGAGTGTACCCTGAGATGGGTTGACGCCCCATCCTGGGTTGTTCTCTGCCTGATGCCCGCAACCTCTGGGATAGGCTCCCAACCCCCCCATGACCCCAAATGTGATAAGTGGTTACAGAAAATGGATGGATGGACTGTGTGTGCTCTTACATAGTGGTCAACCCCATTTGCTTTGCTTTTTAAATAATTCGTTAACTGGCATAGAATATTTCTCGAAAACCTGATAGACTGCAGCTCGAGGACGAGAACATTCTACCCAGAAAGAAGGCACTTGGGTGAGGAAGCGGCCATCCTGACATTAGGACTCACTCTGCCTCGCCCAGCTGGACTTGCTTGTGCTGCTCAGCCAAGATCTGGGCCAGCTGGTTGTTGCACTTGACAACAAAATGAAGCACCAGGTCGCCGGCACCATTGGAGAACATCTCACTGGAGGCTGAGCTCAGGCCCAGGGTCTGGTAGAGAGACAGGGGGCAGAACGGGCCGACGTCAGAGCGTTACAGTGACGGGGGCAGAACGGGCCGATGACAGAGCGTTACAGAGAGAGGGCGCAGAATGGGCCAATGTACGAGCATTACAGAGATGGCGCAGAACAGGCCGACGTCAGAGTGTTACAGAGAGGACGCAGAACAGGCCGACGTCAGAGCGTTACAGAGAGGACGCAGAACTGGCTGACATCAGAACATTACAGAGACCGGGGGCAAAACGGGCCGACGTCAGAGCATTACACAGATGGGGCAGAATGAGTGGACGTCAGAGCGTTACAGAGATGTGGCAGAACGGGCTGAAGCCAGAGCATTACACAGATGGCGCAGAACGGGCCAACGTCAGAGCGTTACACAGATGGGGGCAGAAGGAGCCGACGTCAGAGCGTTACAGAGGTGGTGCAGAACGAGCCGACATCAGAGCATTACAGACAGGGCGCAGAACGGACCAACGTCAGAGCGTTACAGAGAGGGTGCAGAACGGGTCGACAGAGCATCACAGAGACGGGGCAAAACAGGCTGACGTCAAAGTGTTACATCTCCAATCTTACTGCTGTTCTTCCCATTTTTGCTTTTCATCCCCCTGGAAAACTCCTTTCCAAAATTATATTAAAAATTTCTTAAGTTAAAAACTGTAATCCTTAAACATACACAAATTTCAATACCCAATCAAAATCTCAGGTGAATTACCAAATTTGCCTGACTACAAGAGTTTTTTTCCAAAAACATTTAACTCAAGAATCACTCAAGTCATCAGAAAAACTGGGGTCGTCTTATGTTTGAGGACTAGAGTTTAAATGCCGTAATACACACACAACAGTAGATGTAAATTACATGCGTCCTGCTCGTCAATTTCAAATATTGATCAACAATCAATACCGTTTTAGCAATACAATGCTGTATGAGTGGTGAACACCATTTTGGTGCATCGCCTGTGCAGGGTCCCTGAGGCAAAATTTTTCGCTTGTTCTGATCCCACCCACTGTCCACGATTGGCTGACATAATGTAACATTGCACTGTTGGTCAGCAGGAATAATTATGCAGTTACCAGTATGCGTTACACTGCACTGCACTTTAAATAGCATAAATTATGTGTATTTTTGTATTTCCATCAAGAGTAAATATCAAGACCACGTCATGTTTTCCATGGAATACATGTATTTTGTTAGCGTGTAACTGTAATGTCGTGTAAATTGTCAGCTTCCCTATGTGTACCACTGCTAGTATTAGACCAATATTTGCTGTTAATAAAGGAGTAACTTTAATTTTAAATGAGCTGTTATCTCCTTTATTAAAAATGACTCTGTCACTTGCCACAATAATATGTTTTTTTGCACTCTGTTTTTGGGTCTGCGGCATTGAAAACCCTTAATGCAATTCTCTGTGATTACTTTTTAATAGTGATATGGTTATCTTCTTATATGTTTTTGTGAAATAAAATTATTTTTCTTTATAAAGATAACATTTGGTATTCTAAAAACTTTTTTCCAAAAACAGTTGCCAAAAAATGTGGGGCTGTCTAATATTCAGACCAATATGGTATCTACATCATTCAAACACAAATAATTATAGTTATTATTTAAAGTAGTCTTTACATAATTTAAAGGAATTAAATGTTTATATGAGAAACATAGAAGGCTTAATTTATTGAAGTCGTTTTCCGTATCCTGGCTGGTTATAGAGATCTATCTAGTGAATTTTGTCTTTTTATATATCTGATAAAAACTACTAGCCATTTGTGGCAGGCCCCCAACAAGAGCGCGGATGAAAAGGGACCCCCAGAAAATCCCAACATGCCCTGATCACATTATTACCAGCCAACCACAATGCTCCTCCCCCGGCTCACCTCGGCACCAGCGGCAATGGCCTCCGCAGACCAGCCATGCTGTGGAACAAACTCCAGTGCGGCGGTAAGAATGCGCGCCTGCAGCTGGTCCTCCGTCTCATAGTCTTCACTCTGCTCCCCATCCTGGTTCGCGTAACTGTGGTGGGTGGGTGGGAGGGAGGGGCAGGGCACATGCAATTGGAAGGAGTTAAGTCACACTGCTAGCCACTCCCCCATTTAGGTTACACTTTCAAAATGGCTGCCAATGAACATCTACGGGCACTTAATCTACATACATCTATCTGCTTTGTATAACGCCATACACTATAAAACGTAATGTGATCAATTGTCACATGTACAAATGCATGATGTTCTCAAAGAACATATTAGCACACTAAACAAAACTGCATTTACAATTTTCACAACTTAAGTGTTAATTCTGGCAAAAGTACAATTTTTACGTTGACTGCATTACAAACAGTAGGCCTCAAGTGATGTTTGAGTTATAAATACATCCTTATCTAAAGCTTGTTTCTTAAGGTTTCTGTCATTCAAGAACGAAGACTATAGACACTAGCGCTGCATGATATTACACTGTGAAACTTCAGGATTTCACCTGAAAATGCTAAACTTGGCCCACAGCACAGATTTTGGAGGAGTATAAAAACAATTCACTAAGAAAATCCCACAGCTCTTGTTGCTAATTTTACTGCTTCTGCTGAAGTCCAAAGCAGCATCAGATGGTTGCCATAACAATCACAGGCCATCCAAAGAAAGACCCAGTCATCTGGTATGTACAGTGATTATACGGAAGGACAAAGGTAATCAGGCAGCAAAGTAAACTAAAGAGCCAAAGACTGCCAGGGAGTGCCAGGAGCAGATGGGAAATGCCAGAAACCTTACTGATGGCATGAAAATACCTGCCAGGCAGGGACCTTTAGTACTAATAAGTATAACCATATACACCGAACATCAAAAGCATCCACATTTCAAAATCTTGTAAGCTTATTTTTATGACACATTCTCAGTTCTGCTCGGTGCAGGCGTGCTGACCTGGTGTTGGGCTGTGGACCCTCTTGCTCGGACGTGGTGCTACTTGGATCTTGCTCAGGTGCCTGAGCCTGGTGATACTGGTGTGTGGAGGAGGAGGCAGAGGAGGACATGGAGGTGCCATTCTGTATGTACAGAAGGGCAGGGCAATGGACACCTCGCTGGGCACTCCTGCACTCAGGACCCCATGTCACAGGAACGCCAACTGGAGAAAAAGTGGTTATTATATGGTTAAAATACCAGTTATGGTTAATATACTGGTAAAGACATCCGTATGTTCTGATTCAAGGACATTCTGATTGCTTGGTGGTGTGCCATTTTAATGTACTTTTAGCTCAAGAACCAGTTAAGTCATCAAAGTATTCATTACCTAACAACTTTGAAAACAGCTTAAAGTAAAAATGAAACGTAACAATATAATTTTTTCTACATCACCTGAGTGAACAAAAGTCTATAAGCTTAAATGTAAGCGCTCATCATTTTTAAAGAATAAAAACAGCTGTCGACCACAGAGGAGCCAAATTAATAATTCTGACATTTTTTATTTGAATCCACTTTAACAGTAACCAAGGCAGCCCGTTATAAAAGAAATAAATGAGAAATTAATAAGCTAGTTAAGAAAAATTTAAATTATGTAACATAATACGGTTGGAATAAAGTCACAACCAAGGGTGGCCAGCACATTCTCATCCAGGACGCAATCTACTTAACTCCTTTGACACTGCTGGGGTCGCAACAGCTTTTATAGTTTTATTAACTGGCAAACAGTCAGATAGGTCGATTAGCACTGTGCTACTAGTTAGTTACCCTGTCCTTCACAGTCACCTTGCATGGCCGACACGAAAGCACAGACGCACATTGTGTGGCACGGCTTAGGATTTACCCCCAGACCTCCGAACTCCGGAGGAGCGAAGCCCTGAACCCCCCCACCCAGCTCACCGCGGCAAAGACCGCGCAGGACCCTCCCGGCTCGCAGCCCTCTCAGCACCGCCGCCATATCAGCCGCGACTCTACGAAAGAGATCGACAATCCGGACATGTTTGGAAAGATCACCTTCCGCCTAGATCGCAGGCGCAGGCGAGGTAGACGGCGCACGCGCTGTCGACGCAGGTGCTCAAAGCGCAAGCGCAGCTAGCGCAGGCGGCGTGGACCACTGACCTCACGTTAAGCGTTATTACTGTAAAAGAGACGCTGTTCTCTAACGGGAACGGCTTAGATAATAATTACAGGCACAATTTGTAAAATGAACTTTGATGTTTGACTGCATGTGACCGTGTTATTAAATGTACTGTTGTGTTGTGTAGTATATTTAGTTTTAATATGTTTAAAATAATTTTTAATTGGGAATAATACCCAGAATTACTTTTCAGAATACTTTCAGAATTCTTTAGATTTGTATAAAGAGTTTTATAAGAACTACAAAAGATGCATCTAATAACAAAACCTTCGTAGAATTATTAGATGTAGTACTACTGGAATATGTAGTAATATTTTCTTATATACACATACATTTCTCAGATATACACATACAGACACACACCTACAGACACAGACATACGCATACAGACAGAAACAAATAGACACACAGACATACACATACAGACACACACATATAGTTACACACATACGGACACACATCTACAAACATACACATACAAAAACACACATATGAATGAATGTTACATTTATATAGCGCTTTTCTAGACACCCAAAGCACTTTACAGAAATTGTACATCCAGGTGGGTGCTACACAGCGGTGGTGGTTGAAGTGGCTTCCCATTGGCTCTGTACAGACAGACACACAGACACACAACTACAAACACACACATATACATACAGACAGACACATACAGAGATACACCTGCAGACACACACCTACAGACATACACATACAGATACAGACATATAGACACACACCTACAGACATACAGACATACACCTGCAGACATACACAACTAGACAAACACATACAGACACACACTTACAGAGACACATATATCAGACATACAGACACACACCTACCGACAGACATACACATGCAGACTCACAACTAGAGATACACACATACAGATACACACATACAGACAAACACTTACAGACATACAGACACACACCTACAGACATACACAAAAGACAAACACATATAGACACACGTACGGATACACATATACAGATATACAGACATACAGACACACACCTATGGACACACATATACAGACATACATACACATACAGACTCACACCTACAGATACACACATACAGAAAAACACATATAGACACACACCTACAGACATACACATACAGAAAAACACATATAGACACACACCTACAGACACATATATACAGACATACAGACACACCTACGGACACACATATACTGACATACAGACATACAGGAACACACATACAGACACATGCCTACAGACACACACATACAGACATACAGACACACATATACAGACATACAGACATACAGACACAAATCTACAGAGATACTGACACATACCTACAGACATACAGACACACAACTACAGACATACAGACACACACCTACAGACACAGACATACAGACACACAGACACACACCTAAAGACATACACAAATAGACAAAAACATACAGACACACACCTACAGAGACACACATACAGACATACCGACACACAGCTAAAGACACACACATAGAGAGAAACACCTACGGACATACATATAGAGACATACAGACACACGCCTACGGACACACATATAGAGACATACAGACACACACCTACCGAGATACAGTCACATACCTAGAGACACAGACATACACATACAGAAACACACATACAGAAACACAGACACACACCTACGAACGCAGACATATACATACAGATACACATATACAGACATGCAGACACACACATACAGACATACACATACAAACAGACACACACCTACAGACATACACATACAGACAAACACATGCAACAACATCTAATATGTATCAACTTCTCCCACTTGCCTTCGGCCCAGAAGCTATTGGATGTCATCACTCAATATATTTGCAGGGTGTATGGGATGCCTGAAGACATCATAGGTAATTGGGGTCCACGGTTTACGGCAAGGTACTGGGGATATTGTTAAGGTTGTCTTCAGGCTATCAGCTCCAAACCAATGATCAATGCAAGCACTTTAATAAGGACATTGAACGGTTCTTTCATTCATACTGTGCCAAGAACCAAGCAGACTGGAGCCGGCATCTCCCATGGATAGAATATGCCCGGATCTCCCTTTATCACTCCTCTCTGTTTCAATGTGTCTTAGTATACCAGCAACCGCTCTATCACTGTGAGATGAAGTCTTCCAAGGTAGTGGCAACAGATGACTTGTTCCGGAGGAGCAATTCATTCAAGCAAATAGTTACATAGAATCAGTTTTGGAAATTGAACCTTCCCTTTACTAACTAGCAGTGCAACAGTCAGAACGTCTACACAAATGCCTCATGCAAATGCACCCAGACCTCCCTCTCACCAGCCACTTCCTCCAGCATCACCAGGGGAATATCAAGGTGTTCCCAGGCCAGTGGAGAGGTATAATCTCTCCAGCGTGTCCTGGGTCTGCCCCAGGTCCTCCTCCCAGTTGGACATGCCCAAAACACCTCCCTAGGGAGCCATCCAGGAGGCATCCTAGATAGGTGCCTGAACCACCTCAGCTGACTTCTTTTGATGCAGAGGAGCAGTGGCTTTACTTTAAGCCCCTCTTGAATGTCCAAGCTCCTCACCCTATCTCTAAGGTTGAGCCCAGACACAATGCAAATGAAACTCATTTCTGCTGCTTGTATCCACGATCTCATTCTTTTGATTACAATCCACAGCTCATGACCATAGGTGAGGGTAGGAATGTAGACTGACTGGTAAATCTTTACCACAACAGAACAGTACAATGTTCGCATTACTGCCGATGCTGTACTGATCCGTTTGTCAATTTCTCACTCCCTTCTTCCCACAGTCATGAATATGATCATGAGATACTTAAACTCCTTCTCTTGAAGCAGAAACTCATCCTCCTCCAGGAGAGGACAATCCACCCTCTTCGAGTTGAGAACAATTGCTTCAGACTTGGAGGAGCTGATCCTCATCCATGCTGCTTCACATTCTGCTGAGAACCACTCCAGTGCGTGCTGCAGGTCACCGCCCGATGACGCCAACAGGACCACAACATCTGCAAAAAGCAAAGATGCAATCCTGAGGCCCCCGAACCGGACCCCCTCTGCCCCTTGGCTATGCCTAGAAATTCTGCCCATAAAAGTTATGAACAGAATCAGCGACAAAAGGCAGCCCTGCAGAGTTCAACACTCACTGGGAACAAGTCTGGCTTACTGCTGGCAAGGCAAAACAAAATCAAAAGCTCTGTTTGTATAAGGACCTGATAGACCGCAACAGCAGATCCCGTACCCCATACTCCTGAAGCACCCCCCACAGGACCCTCCAAGGGATGCGATCATATGCCTTTTCCAAATCCACAAGACACATGTAGACTGGTTGGGAAAACTCCTATGAACCTTCCAGTATCCTTGTGAGAGTGAAGAGCTGGTCTAGCATTCTGTGACTGTGTATGTGTGAATCCGCATTGTTCCTCCTAGAGCTGAGGTTCGACCAACGGGTGGACCCTCCTTTACAGTACTCTGGCATAGACCTTCCCAGGGAGGATGAGGAGTGTGATCCCCCTGAAGTTGGAACACATCCTCCAGTCCACTTTCTTAAAGATTGGGACCATTTCCCCAGTCTGCTAATTCAAAGGCACTGTCTCTGACATCCATCCAATGTTTAAGGAGTGTGTCAGCAAACACAGCCCAATAACATCAAGAACTTTCAAGAACTTAGGGTGAAGGTCATCCATCCCTGGAGCCTTACCACCAAAGAGTTTTTTGACTACTTCAGGGACCTCAGCCCTAGAAATGGGCAAGTCCCCCTCTGGCCCTCGCTGGGTGGTTGAGTTGCTTCAGTTGGTGAAAAGAATGAAATAGTCAAGCCTGGGGAAGCAAGACAGTCTCAACAAGAAATCAGAGTGAGTTACATATTTGTAAAAACAAAATTGCAAAGCATTGTATAAAAACCTATCGGTTTTCAAAATTGTCTTTTGCCTCTTAATGCTGGCAATCTAGTATAAGTAATACTTGGAGGACAGTAACGTCAAATGCATCTGCCCCCCCAGCTGAACAAGTCTAGAACCACAGAAGTAATCCCTCCTATAAACAGCATGGGTAAAGCCCCGTGTCCCCATTCCCCCAAGTCACCTGATGGTGTGCTAGAACTTTTTTGAGGCTGACCGAAAGTCCTTTTCCATAACCTCACCAAACTCCTTCCACACCAAGTTTTTGTTTCAGCAACCACCAAAGCCGCTTCCCACTTAGCCTGCCGGTACCTGCCAGCTGCTTCAAGAGTCCTACATGCTAACCAACCTCAGATGGACTCCTTCTTCAGCCTGACAGCTCCCTTTACTGCTGGTGTCCACCTCCAGGTTAGAGGATTGCTGCTGCAACAAGCACCAACATCCTTACGGCCACAGCTCCGCAATGCTGCCTTAGCAATAGAGTCCTGGAACATGGCCCGTTTGGGCTCAGAGTTCCCTGATTCCCTCAGGATGCAAGACAAGTTCTGCTGGAGGTGTGAGTTAAAGATCTCCCAGACCGGGGCCTCCGCCAGATGCTCCCAGCTTACCCTCACTATGCGTTTGGGTCTATCAGGTCCATTGGGGCAGCATGTGGCTCAGTGGACTAAGCTTCTGTGCCTGTGACCAGAAAGTTACAGATTCAAGCCTCATTCTGACACGTCTGTGGGTTCTTCAACAGGGCCCTAAACCTCCAGCTCCTGGGGGGGTACTATGGGTGGTGTCCCATTGGAACCAGTATTCTCTCACCTACAGAGAGCATGTTGGGGGAGCCATAAAAAGAATTTCTCCATGGGGATAAATATCAATTATTACTATTATTATCCAGAATCCTCCCCCGCCATATGATCCAACTCACTACCAGATGGTGATCAGTTGACAGCTCAGTTCCTCTGTTCATCCAAGTTTCCAAAACATGTGGATGCAGACCCAATGATACAATTACAAAATCGATCATATATTATTATACTGCAGCCCTCTCATCGATCATAGTGAATTCCAATGCATTGGCACCGACCCAAGGAGCTATAAGTAGCTCCATTCCTACCCAGTGCCTCTCATCATGGGCAACTCCAGAGTGGAATAGAGTCCAGCCCCTGTCCAAGATTTTGGTTTCAGAGTCTGAGCCGTGCATTGAGGTGAGCCCGACTATATCAGGTCAGTATCTCTCTACCTCCTGCACCAGCCTTGACTCCTTTCCCACCAGAAAAGTTACATTCCATGTGCCAAGAACCAGTTTTGGTGCTGGATGGTTCTGATTGGAAGCATGCAAATATGATGCCCATATTCATAAACGGGGATAGAAATAATCTATCAAACTATAGGCTGGTTAGTTTAACTAGCATAACTGGAAAAATAATGGAAGCTAAAATGCAGTATAGCAGATACTGAACTAGCAGCACGGAGGCTACAGCAGGATCTTGATTTAATTAGTACCTGGGCTGATACGTGGCAGATGAAATTTAATGTAGATAAATGTAAGGTAATCCATGCAGGGAACAGAAATATAAAGCATAAGTATTTTACGGGTTCTATTGAAATATAGGGAGCTGATTATGAGAAAGACCTTGGTGTATATGTTGATGCTTCCATGTCCCACTCTCGCCAGTGTGGGGAAGCAATTAAAAAGGCCAATAGGATGTTGGGTTATATCTCTAGGTGTGTGGAGTTTAAGTCACGGGAGGTGATGCTAAGACAATTCCTAGATTTAATTCTATACAATTCCTAGGTAAGACCCCACCTAGAGCAATGTGTGCAGCATTGGCCACCTTACCTTAGAAAGGACATTGCTGCCTTAAAAAGGGTTCAATGTAGGGCTACAAGAATGATTCCTGGTCTTAGAGGAATGTCTTATGAGGAGACGTTAGCTGAGCTGAATCTGTTCAGCCTTAAGCAAAGGAGACTAAGGGGGGACATGATCCAGGTATATAAGATTCTAACAGGTCTGGATGCTATTCAACAAATAGGTACTTCAATATTAGTTCAAATACAAGAACTTGTGGCCATAGGTAGAAATTAGCAGGAGGACATTTTAAACTGGATTTGAGAAAGCACTTCTTTACACAGCATGTAGTCAGAGTATGGAATAGTCTTCCTGATAGTGTAGTACAAGCTAAAACTTTGGATTCCTTTAAATCAGAACTAGATAAGATTTTAATAATTTTAAGCTATTAGTCGAATTCTCCCCAAACGAGCTTGATAGGCTGAATGGCCTCCTCTCGTTTGTAAATTCCTTATGTTCTTATGAAAATCTATCGGTTGAGACCCCTGCCTTCGACTGCCACCCAACCTATATTGCAACCAACCCCCATGTCCCCCCCTGCAGGTAGTGGGCCCACAGGAGGGTGAACTCATATTATCCCTCGGGCTATGCCCAACCGGGTCCCATGGGTGGAGGCCCAGCAACCAGACACTCGCCTTCAAGCTCCCGCCACAGAGCTGGCTCCAGGGTGAGGTCCTAGTCTCCCCAGTACAGACGGGGTATCATGATCTATAATATTATTCATCGTGTGCTCTCTGAATTGCACTTAGTCTGGACCAATTTGCCTTGGGAGACCCTACCATGGGCAATTGTCCCCGAAAACATAGTTCCTCGGATCATAGAATCTTTATAATAAAGCATAATATGTAACCTATTTCAACTTGACAATATTCTTCTATATGACAAGTAGCCACACAAAGCTTCATCTAATTTCATGCTACAAATTAGGTGTTATGATCATTCAAATATATATACAGTAACTATAAATACATGCATACACCACTAAGCCTGTATCTTTGTAATACTGCATAATATGTCTGCCTACTGTATCTTATTCTGCTTGACCTGGGACCTCTCTGAATAAATCTGAAATTAGAAATGTCCATTTAAACCTATACTGTATATGGTAATTAAAATACATCAGTGTACCTCTGGGTTTGTAAAAAGGAATAATCTATCTTACATTCCAACATGGCATTATTCTGCCAGCCCTGCCACGTGAGCACACAAAACTTGTAAGAATTCTATGTTAGAAAAAAGGAGTTATGGCCTTTAAAAATATGTATTATGTGGATGAAGATCTACACCTGGTTTCATTTTTAGGCAAACTGCCTCAAAGCAGCAGTGCTGTGTGGCAGCTAAGGAAGGAAACAGCAGCTGTAGAAGACTCTTGGTCTTGTCAACACAGTAACTCTAGAAATATTTTATGGATCTTTTTCAAACTTTTCAGGCGCATTATAAGGGTGGCAAACTGTAAGTTATCACATTTTGAGACAGATTGCCCCAAAACTGAAGAATCACTGTAGAAAAATCACAGAAACAAAGGTAGTTTCAGACACTTGATCCTGTTTTATGGATCTTTTTCAACCTTTGAATATTGCATGGGTGAAGATCTGGAACTGATCAAATTTTGTGACAAATCACAACAAAACTGAAGCAGTACTGCATAGTAATAGCAAAGAGAAGACCAGCTCAGACACTTTATCATGTCAGCATAACTCAAAAATAATTCTCCAAACTGTCCAAGTACTATGTATGACTGAAGATCTGGATCTGTTGTGATTTTTAGACAAATCAGACAAAAATAGAAGAAATGTCGATTGGTGACAGTGGTGATGAGATGATTATCCTTTTTAACAGAATCAATCTATTGGTCATGATTAATGGTATTTTTGGGCAGCACGGTGCCACAGTGGTTAGCCTCAAACTTCTGGGACTATGGATGGATGGATACTCAATTTACATTATTTAACCTTTGATGGATCTAATTACCACTTCACAAAAACATTATGTGGATGGAAGTCTACACCTAAAATGTACACTAAATTAGATCCAACATTGTAACTGCAACGACAGAGGGCTGCAAAATTGAAACTTGCCCCCTGCTAATTCCTCTGCAGCCAAAAGTTTGAATATCTCTGGTATTTAAGGTGACTATTGCTTAAGTGGGACAAAGGGTAAACCAGGTCACTTACATGTTTGATGCTTTATTTCTATAAACCTCTGTGGTCTATAAATTTAAGGTCAGTTCTTGAGTTTTCAATGACACTTTCATATTTTCATATTTAAAATTAGGATCATATTTTTAAAGTGAGAAAGTAAATTTTCAATAATTTTGCCAGTTCACCAGTATCCATCCACCTTACGATTACTATATCTGTTACAGTTCTTCTTTTGTCACAGAAAATTTTAAGCATAGTGCAAAAGAGAAATAAATAGAAAATAAATACTTAAACATACAGAAATATAAATAATATAAATGGCATTTTTAAACATGGACATTATAACATGCACAAAAGAATACAAGTAACCAGTCAGGTAGTATGCCAGCAACCATACCCCCTGCAGTTCAGACTGGGTAATCCCTCTGAAGCTAAGTAGGTTTGGGCCTGGTCAGTGCTTGGATGGGAGACCCTCTTGGAAAGCTGGGTTGCTCCTGGAGGAGGCGTCGGTGTGGGTTAGTGGTCTGTTGATCCTTCTTTTGAAAAGAGTAGGGGTGGTACCCCGATGTCCTGGCTAATATTGTCCACTGTGGACCTTTCAAGTCTGGCCTCCTAATTATCCCTTATATCAAATTGGTGGATTCTGGCCTGCCCCTTCACCACCTTAGCTACTGTGTGGTGAGCGTACTGGCGCAGAATGGCTGCTGTCGCATCATCCAGGTGGGTGGTACACAGTGGTGGTGGTTGAAGTGTCTTCCCATTGGCTCTATAAAAAGCGCTTTGGGTGTCTTGAAAAGTGCTATATAAATGTAACATTCATTCATTCATTCAATCATGTATAAGTGGAATGTGCAGTAATTGAATAAGAACATTTTCAGACCTACAAATCACAAGAACGGCATTCAGGTAAAAAGATATATAAATTTATATACACCAATATTTATATACATTTATTAACTTTTGTATTTCCAGGTGAGGGGGTGGCATGGTGGTGGCATGGTGGTGCAGTGGTTAGCATTGCTGCCTCACATCTCAGGGATCTAGGTTCTAATCCCCACCTGAGTTCCATGCGTGTCAAATTTGCATGTTCTCCCTGTATCATCATGGGGTTTCCTTCAGGTTTCCCCCTACAGTCCAAAAATATGCTTAGGTTAATTGGAGTGTGTGTATGTACAACTTGTTCCTGTAGCCCATCTTCCCCCCCACAGTGACCCTATATAAGATAAGTGGTTACAGGAAATGGATAGATTTCCAGGTCATACATCTAGATATTATAGGAGTTGGTGAGTATGGCTTATGTCACACCCTCCCCAGGGGCATCCTAGCTAGGACCAAGCTGTACCTGTCTGCCCTGCTGTGAAAATGAGTCCAGGAGCCTTACAAAGAATTGTTGGCATGTTCATGAGCCATAGTGAACATTTCTTCTCCTGTGTCTGTCCACCCTGCCTCACTTGCCACTGCCTGTCATCATCTCCCACTCCCCTGTCTGGTGTGCCTAATGTACATAGGACTGATCCACTGGGCTACCGAACCCTTTGGACTGCTTTCTTTGCCTTTCACTCAGCGTTTTGGATTTGGTTGCTACCAGCTCTTAAATAAACTCCAGGGGGGTATTCTCCGTACGTGGATTACTCATTTAGCCAGATGAAATTGTTGACGATTTGGCATGATCCTGGATCTGTTGCTTCTTCAAAACTCTTGCTATTGGCCTAATCGTTCTGTTGTTCTGTATAAACAAGGATTAGCTCGCACACGTAATCAGTGTCTGTGCGTGGAAATCCAATCAGTCATGGCCTCGCCATTCCTGGATGTTGCAGTCGGAGTGCAAATAATACGAAATGAATTCCAAATCAAGACGGTTTTGCACAATCGGCAAGATCCTTTAAAAGAATATCATCTGTAAACAATAGAGATGTAACCTCACAGCTCGAGGTCAAATATGGGACCAGACTACACCACCTAAGGCCCTGCCCCTTAAGATGTATGATGCTATCTCCCAGAATTCCACACGCAGCTACATTGTATAAACACACAGAGACTCGTATCCCAGATCTAAAACAATTTATTAACACAATACCTTAAAAACCCAGCTTATAGATAACATTACCAACATGTCACAGCATGACTAAAACCAGCTCATTAAACAGGGAGGCAGGGTTCAAATCAAAACCCAGGTACTGGCGGTCCAATTCTATGATTACACCCTGACAATAACCCAGCCAGGGAGAGTGATTACCTGGAGAACACACACACACACACACACACACACACACACACACACACACACACAGGAGCAAGTGCTTCCTAATTCACCCCGCAATCACTCCAGGCAGTGCAAAGACCACACCAACCCCCAAACTCCAGCACCACATTCTCCAGCTCTATAGATGGAAAGAAGATCACTGAACTACCCTTAGGACTTGATTAGACCAGCCAGTACCCAGTTAGCCATAGTAGTGACCAACCACTTGTTCACAACCATACCAAAAAAACACAAACCACATCATCTTCTCACAAAACAAAAGGAAATCAAAAAAACAGAAACAGGCAAAACAGCAATGACACCTCCTGCAAACATATGCACACAATTTATACCATATCAACAAAATACAGGAGTTCGGCATTTATTATATGCACCATATATCCACCTGCATCCTACCTGGGCTTCGGCATAAACCCAGACACGCCCCCGTCACCTGGCACCCAGTCTAAGAAAAATTGGTAATTATTACATACCCAAAAAGAAAGAAACACACATTACCACCCCATTCAACCACCACCACCACCATCATCATCATCATCATCATCATCATCATCATCATTTAATATCTTACACTGCAGCCTGACACAGGACAACCAGCCGCTCACCCCGATCCCAGCCGCTCGCAGTAATGTCCCGGAAACACCGGACCACACCCCCTACCACCGGCTTCCCACGGCTTTTATCCGCACCGATCTTAAACAGGATAATTGCGTGCACAGCTGTTTCTACCAAATTGAAACCTTAATTACGAAATGCCCTAATTACCCTCTAACCAACCGCTCGTGCACCGCAACCCAACACGGAACCCGTGAGTGACGTAACCATCGTCAATCACCGGTTACAGAGAGATACCACTTCTGCAAAGACAGAATATTGTACCTTAACAATTTATTAACACCTCATATTACAAGTCAAACTAGGTGAAGTCAGGCTCTCACAACCACACAGACACTGTGCATCGCCTTAAGATTTTTTGCAAGCGGCACTTTTTTGTATACTGTACGCGATGTGGAAAATCTGTCGAAGAGTGCAGTTTGCAGTGCAATTTGCAAAGTTTGTTTAGCCCTTAAATATGCTCCAGGTTTTCATAGTGTTTCCTGGGCACGTGTGTACATGTGCGTGTACAGACAATTAAAGAGGCGTTTTATGCCATTGGAGGTAATATATAAGCAAACAAACTACAGTCCTATAACGAATTTCAAAATCTGACTAATATTCTCATCATCCAGGATTTCCAACTGTGATTGGGGCATTGAATTGTACCCAGATCAGAGTCAAGGCCCCATCAGGTCCAAACGAACCAGACCATGTAAATAGAAAAGACTTCCACGGTATTAACGTACAGGTATTGTAACATATAATATAATGCCAATAGGCATGTTGACATACAGGAAAGTTGTTTTACACACTGTAAATTCTCAGGTGATCTGTGATGCATCGTGCCTTATTTCAAATGTGGAGGCTAAATGGCCAGGGTCTGTTCACGACTCCAGAATATTCAGGGAGTCACACCTGTATCAGACACTTGAACAAGGTAATACTCATACATATTTATAAATCATGGTGAAGTGTGAATTGTAATCACAACTGTTACCTATTCCACAGGTCATCATGATGGAATCCTAGATGGCGATAGGAGATATGCCTGTAGACATTTTTTAATGACACCATTCCCTAACCCCAACCCTGGCCCACAAACCCGATACAATGTAGCTCTGTGTAGGATAAGGGCACGAATTGAAATGACCTTCGGCCACCTGATGGAGAGATTTCAATGCCTGAAAAGGCTGAGGTTTGCACCTGACAGAGCATGTGAAATAATTGTTGCATGCTCCATCCTACGCAACATAGCCACCATCAGAAAAGAGAGGGCCCCTGAGGGGGTGGTGCAGCCTGATGATGACCTTGAGCCAGTGCATCTTGACCAGCCCAGCAGCAGAGCGGCCAGAGACCGAATTGTGGCCCGATATTTTCAAGAATGACAAGCAGTTGTTTCACACAAATGTTAACTTTATTATCAAGACACTTTACTGCCCTATAGCCTGTAAGGAGTACATAATCGAGTATTAATAAGTTGTACACGCATAATATATGAAAGAGAGAGAGAGATTTGTTACCATTTGTTTTTTAATTATTTCTATCTGCAACTTAATTTTGGTCCTCCTCAGTTAAATTCCATGTCCTGCTGGATTTTCCTCATTTTCAGTTTTCAGCATGTGATTTTCTGTTGAAGATATCTCTCATACAGAACACATACATTTTTCTGCAAATGAAAATCCGAAGACAAATGCCTTAGGATTCTCTCTGCACTGTATACACAGTATAGCACTTTGAATCTTTTTTCCACTTTATGAAGTACAAAACATGGCTCAACCGACCTCACCATCTCCTTTTTTTGATGTGAATCATGTTCCAGAAGGGACATGTGTGCTGGGCAAAAGTTATATCACCATTACAACTGATTGCTCAGAGTTGAGTTTGTTCAAATATTATTTGAAACATTTACCTCTTCCCCTGATGAATGGTCAGACACTGTGTCTTCATCAACTACATCACATGGGTCAATGTCTCGTTGGTCAGACACAGGTTCAAGGGTTATGACATTCCCTGCAACTGACCCCTCAAAGAAAAAAAAATAATATTAATAAAAAATAACCACCCAGGGGGAAAAAAGGAACATATGGAAATTGTACCACAAGTCCTCCGTGAACGCACCTATGGCACCTACAGAGCACAAATATATGCCATGCTCATCCTGTACCTGAGATGAAGTGACCGCTGCTGCATCCTGCCACTGGCTCTGAGGAGGAGCTTCCCCTTCAGTGCCCTGAGAAACAGGGTGATGGGAATTCTGCTGGAGAGCCAGCTCTTCAGCAGGGGTTAGATCTGGACCGGGCGGACCTCCACCAGTTTTTTTTTGTCTGCCTTCTCCTATATGTATATATATATTTGCCAGCAGTCTTTTCTGGCTTGTGCTGCTTTTGCGGTGTTTCCTTTGGTGCAAATTAAGTCTTTAAACTCATAATATCCCTCCAGTAAAAGGTCTTGCTCAGCTTGGGAGAAGAATTGTGCCCTTTCTTTCGCCATGTTGCAGGAGCCAATGAGAGACTTGCCGATCATGTTTCCTAGACTCGATATATATAGGCTTTTCTAGCAGTGCAATCATCTTGGATGATTGGATCCAGCTAAGCTAATCTACTCGTGAAGTGCGTTTCAGGAACTGAATTAACAGGATGATTTTCACCCACATTAATTGATCCAAGATGAGGCTTTTGATCTTGGATGATTTAAGCGACGTACAGAGAATACGCCCCAGGTCTCTGACATCAGACATTGGGTTCTGTGTCCAATGTAGTTCCTGGTCCTGACAGCTTGGATAGCTAAAGCAAATGACCAGGCTGCCTGTGAAATACAATGCTGTCCTTTACAATAACACCAAATCTCGTTATAGCCAATAATTAGCATTCTTTCTCAAGGGCAAACACTCTTCCAAGTTGGGGCAACAACACACAATCATATACAGGTGAAACTCAAAAAATTAGAATATCGTACAAAAGTTCATTTATTTCAGTAACTCAACTGAAAAGGTGAAACTAATATATGATATAGATTCATTACATGCAAAGCGAGATTTCAAGCCTTTGTTATAATTTTGATTATTTCTTACAGATTATGAAAACCCCAAATTCAAAATCTCAGAAAATTATATTACATGAAATCAATACAAAAGGATTTTAAATAGACAAATGTCGGACCTCGGAAAAGTATAATCATGCATATGTACTCAGTACTTGGTTTGGGCCCCTTTTGCATGAATTACTGCCTCAGTGTGGCGTGGCATGGATGCTATCAGCCTGTGGCACTGCTGAGGTGTTATGGAAGACCAGGATGCT
>JAAGVU020000019.1:12177405-12197042 GCA_011763525.2 Mormyrus iriodes
TTTTCATAATCTGTAAGCCATAATCATCAAAATTATAACAAATAAAGGCTTGAAATATCTCGCTTTGCATGTAATGAACTTTTGCACGATATTCTAATTTTTTGAGTTTCACCTGTAATTCTATCCATGCCCCTCTCTGCCATGCTAGCTTTACATCCTAAAAAAACACACGAGTTGCTGTAACGGTACATGGATTTGTTGTGTACCATAAGGTACATAATTTTTGGTTCAGTACACACAGCGAATGGAATTAATACATTTATTGTCATGGCCACAACCTAAATTCACAAGTACAGCACATTATGCAAATTGCGGCTGTGAACTGGTTACGGCTAATGCTGATGTTATCTCCTGCCCTTCTGGCCTGGGGGGGTGGGGGAGTTCTGCAGGGGCAAGACCACACCAGCAAATATGGAACAAGAAGAAAATGTGCTCTGGGTTTATTTACACAAAGGAGACTAAGGTGCCTATATACAACATATACAAATCAAGAAAACAAAACAGGAGCTAATGTCCTTCATGTATCCTTCCCATTTGGCCAGCAAGTGTTGCTGGCCATCCTGTTCTCCTCCCTGTCACTTGTCTTTCAGCCCCAGTGTGCTTAAGTCCCTAATGTGTTTTCCCAATTCCCAGACCTGCCGTGTAGCTCAGTGTGAGTTCAGCATGTGGCATGGAGATTATGAACCTTCTGCTTGTGGGTTTCAGGCTGGCCAACACAGACCAGCTTCATCTGTTATTTTGTATTTATTGGTTTTCTGTTCCCCAGTGTTTATTTTCAGTTTTTTTTCCTCTGTCATAGGTTTGCACTGTTTGTATTTTTATTCCTTGTTACTTATCCTAGTGTAGTATTCCCAGTTTGTTCCTAGTTCTGTGTTTCTTGTTATCAGTTTCTCTACCTGTTGCCTGTTTCCCAGTGCTAGTGTTTAATTTTTCCATCTGTTGCTTGTTGTCCTGAGCCCTCCGTTATTGGTTGATTGTCTTATGTTCCGCACCTGCCTGTCCTCGTTAGTCCAGTTATCAGTGTATTCAAGTGCTTCCCTTTTTTTTGTTTTGTTCCTTAGTCAGTCATTATGGGATGTTACTCTCTATGTAGTTGAGTAGGTGAAGTCTGTGGCTATGCTTTATTTTGTTAATTAACCCCATGTGTTGTTTTGGAGCCACTGGTGGATCGTCGCCTTCTTTATGCCTGTACCATGCTGTCACGTCCAGCCCCGCCCTACCGGTCTATTCCCTGTGTTTCCCACAGGTCTGGCTGCTAATCAGCCACGCCTGTAGCTGGTTGTCATTACCTTGTGTTCCTGCCCTCTTGTTAATCAGTCACAGGTGCCCTCGTTCATTCCCCTCTCTTTCCGTGTATAAGAGTTCCCCAGTCCTGTGCTCCCTTGTTGGGTCATTGATGGTATGTGCTGATCCTGTGTGTGGTTGCTTGGGCTAATAAAGTCCCCACATGGGGTGATCCTAACACTGGTCTCCTCAGACTGTTCCGTCATGCCTTGTCATCAGCCCCGCGGTCATGACACATGCCCCATGTCTGTAACAGTAAACTACAAAATAAAAACTGCCACTAATCTACTAACAACCCAAAACATAGCTTTGTAATCTAACTAATCCCAAACATAAATATAGCGGGTGGTATCCACCTTTTCCCTAGGGTTTACAACACCTCCACACAAATCCACCTGCAGGTGGTATGTACAGGGTGCCCCAACTTCCCTTGTTCCAGCCCTGGTCTGAGGAAAAAGCAGCAAAAGGAGGGAAACAGGCATGGGGGTACATATAAATTAAACCACAGAGAAAGAAGTTTCACAAAATGGGTGGTGAGCTTGGGAAAATGGAGGGAAAAAACTTGGGTAACAGGTGTTGATTGGATAAGACAATAGATGGGCAGGAGCACAGCCCAATCAAATGGGGATATGGAGCCAGACCTGGAGAGAAAAGGAAAAATAACGCACCCAAACAAAGACAGCACAGCTATGCCACCATCCACAAACGATCCAAGGGATGTAACAGCTGGTCAGTCAGTCATAATTGGAGGTTTAGGAACATTTTGATCTCCCAATAAAATGCACCAACACCAGAGAGAGTGTATCTGATAAGACCAAGACTGTCAGCTGTGTTGCTGGAGACATGCAACATGCTAACTCATTTGAGATGATTGTCCGAGTGTGTGTACAACTGGAGCAAGGCAGAGACTGCCTTTGCAAGATAGTCTTAAGAGTGTTAATCGCTACAGATATGCAGTCATATTCAGTAGTAGAAAACACGGAATTTAGATCATTATGATTGTTATATTTTACAAATTTATGTTTACAATACACAAATAAGCATCTGTTGGGTACCATTATACCCCTAATACACACTGTTCCAAACACACACACCAAAGAAAAATTTAAAACCACTCCCCTGAGTCTGAGCACACAAGACCCCTCCATGTACTCCAGGGGAAGTTAACACAAAATCCAGGTATATGCTAATCAGTCTGGTTCCATTACAGCCCTCCACTAGTGTAGGGTCCGATCACATACTACCCAAAACGTGATGGAGAAGAGGAACCAATCCACCCAGTTCCCCTGCTTCAGGGAGGAGGAATCCACTGATCTGTGCTCAGGCTAAAAATAAAGTAACAAGTAAAAAGTAACAAGTAAAAAGTAGGCAACACTAATCCTGGAGTGCCAGTATCCAGAAACCCATATCGTTACAATAATGCATTTTATGTTTCCCATTCCAAATTTATTCTCTTGTACTTTTTTAATGGACAAAAACTATGCTTTGTGGTCATTTAGTTACCATTTACACAGCGGGTAAAATAAGTATTGAACATGTCAGCAATTTTCTAAGCAAATATATTTCTAAAGTTGCTATTGACATGAAATTCTCACCAAATATCGGTAACAACCCATCCAATCCATACATGCAAAGAAATCAAACCACAGACATCCATACATTAAATTATGTGTAATTAAATGGAATGATACAGGGAAAAATTTTTAAACATGCTTACTGAAATCTATTTAATACTTCGTACAAAAGCCTTTGTCAGTGATGACAGCTTCAAGATGCCTCCTGTATGGAGAAACTAGTTGCATGCATTGCTTAGGTGTGATTTTGACCCATTCTTCCAAACAAACAGTCTTCAAATCCTGAAGGTTCCGTGTGCCTCTTCTATGAACTCTGAGCTTTAGTTCTTTCCATAGATTTTCTATAGGATTCAGGTCAGTTGTTTGGCTGGAGATTTTTGATAGTACTTTTTATTTTATGTACTATGCCAAAAACTAATACAAAACTAAGAAAAATATACTGACACTTTCATCAGTGAATAAAAATGTGGCGAAAATGTCAAGAAGAGACGAATTTGAAAGTAATCCAATCAGAAGTGGTATGTTTTGTTAGTGCTGACTGTGGTTGCGCATGATTGGCTAATGTTGATCTAATTGGCTTCAAGTCTGTAATCTATGCATCCATCTGACAAGTACAAACCATGCAGTTTGTTGGAAGTATTTATTCTGGACAATGCCGCAATAACCAAAAACCACAAACTGGAAGCACAATGAAATTAATAGAAATATATAGTTGATTTTTCTTTCAACGTGTTTGAAAAGTTGAACTAGGTTCAGAAATAAGTATAACCCAGTTGGTTTCCCCTAGTCTGATACTGTCAGAGACCCAAAAGCCCCCCCGGCAAAATTCTAGGGCCAATTTTTAATCCCTGTCCAGCCCTAGACTTACACAAATCTTTTGTGAGATACTAATTTTTACTTTCATTTATATATACTTAATGATAAATTAAATGTCATATAAAGTCATTTTATAGTTATTGCATTGTTACATATTACAGCCTTTACAACAGTTAAATTTGTTTCCTTTAAGACCACATGTTCAAACCTAATGCCATGCCATACAGCTTTTCAGATGTTATCGAAATCTGTAGAGAGGATAGAGGTATACCAGTCTCTGTGTGTGTGCACACAGTAAATTAAGGAACATTTTTAATGAAATGTGAAAATGATGTAATATTTACTGAACCTGTTATTTTCATTGAACAAATCTAATATAGACTTAGGCAAATCGAATACAATTAGTCTGAAGCTAAAAAAACAACAGATGACTAAAATATGACAGACTAAACTGCATTTTCATCAAAGGACTAAGAAAAAAACTAAATCGAAGTATGCTGTCAAAATGATCATGGCACTTCATGTGTATAACTGAATTTAGACAGGTGTCAGAAAAGTTCTTTTCAAGTTTTATATAGTACAAAATTTTATTAATTTTATTAACAAATGTAATACATAAAGTAATTCAACACAGTGTGTAATGCGGATAACTGTTTGCTGCTGTACCATTCCAGTTGCCTTTGCCTTCCAGGTGCATTATGGCTGATTACATATGGCCTTATCTTGCTATTTCCCATAATTTCAGAGGCCAGGTCATGTGACCACTGCCTCCCAGGCCCCTTTCTCTTTTTTTTCATAGGGGTTCAGGATTACATGGGACAGTAGCAGTAGACAGTGAGAGGGACCTATAGTGGTCCGAACTTCCAGACCGCAGGAGATTTGGTCACTATACTGGTCAGAGTGGTTGTACTGGTCAGGAACACTTGGCAGTGGGTAGGCAGAATGACATGCTACGGGGGGGCACCAGGATGTCTGAAAACACAGGGCGGTACCCAGGGGGCAGAGTCGGGGCGCTCTGCTCCAACATGTCAAGGACCACCCCTCGCAACTCTCGTGGAACATCACCCCTCACATCCAGCAGCACGGACACATGCTCCTCACTGGGAGATACAAATGTAGACACACATGGGCAAGACAAACTGACATGGGCACTTAACAGAAAGAGAGGGGCATTTAAAGGGGCAATAGCATACACATTTACACACAGGACAGGACTGACAAGGGATGCTTAAGAAAGAGAGATGGACTTTTAAAGGATGATGACACACACATTGTATCCCCGGGGGGGTGAGCAGGGGTGCAGATACATGGCCTTTCACTACTACTGGTTTTATTTTTATTGGATCCATCTTGAATTTATTTTTTATTTGTTGACTATTCCAGGAGTAACGTGAGGTGTTCCTTAATCTCCCTTTTGGAGGCTCATTCTGCAAGAGCAAGTCGGTCTGTCAGTCTGTTCTTCTGTCCCACCTTTCATGCTCAGCATTAAACGTTCTGTTACTTGTTTTGAATCTGTGATATTTCTGCAGCATTCCGCATTAAACCTACTGAGAATAGCACAATGTAAGAATAGATCTGTAAGTTGTAGCCTGTGTAGGATAATCTTTGCCTATAGACTTCAAGGCTATAACGTGCATAATTTCAGACTATGGGAACAGGACTATCTTTGCTTATTCAAGACACGCATCTTGTTATAGTGACAGTGGGGAGTGTATATATACTTTGTGTTATATTAGATTTGGGACAAAAATGTAAAAGATACTGAGAAATTGTCTTTTTGTAATATCGGTTGTCATTAATTGAGTGGTGGCCTAATTCAGTGGTCATGGGCCTTAGAGTTAACGTTCAATGGCTGTCTGAATTACACCTGAGGAACTGTCTCTGAGGGTTATTTCCTTAATATTTTCCATCTCGCCATGTAACGCTGAGATTAAATAAAACCAACACTACCTTATGGTTGTTGAGGATGGGGATTGCCCACCCCTGCAGGCTTTGCAGGAGTGTTACCCTGATGCTTTGGAAGCTCACCTGACGTCGGGATACTTGGCTACCAGGCCGGACACCTCCAGGATCAGCAGGCTGGGGTCCTGCAGGCGGATGATTTCAGCCAGGATAGGCAGCAGCACACCGGGTGTAACCCCGCCCACTGTGCCCTCTGCCTCCTAGACACGGACAGATTGTCAGTTACTGGCATACTCACTGTGCTCACAATTAAAGCAATTATAGCATTTACACTGAAACTACCAATCACCTTATCTGGTAAATTAAACATGCATTACTGTAGAGATTACAAAAATCTAGTCACATATTCACATACTCACCATGTCCTGGAAGACATCCCGTAGCAGCTGAGCGTCCTGCACTATGCGCTCAGCCACCTGGTGGCGCTCTGCTGCTCCCCGGCACACCAGTCTCCTCTGCATCAGCACGCGCACATACTCCACCACCACCAGCCGCTGGCACTCTTCCTGCAGACGCTGGGAGCATGAGGAGAGGTCATGCCAAAGGGAACCAAAGGCCTGGGCTCGTGTTACACCGCAGTAGGTCCAAATGATGTGCGGCTCATTGCTTCTGTCAGGTCACAAATGATCTGTCTCACTGTTTCTTGTGAACGTTCATGTTTCAATCCTGTTTCCCAGCAATCACAACTCATGGGGCAGGGGGCACCCTGGGGGAGATGCTAGACCATTAAATTTTGAGTCGCTGCTCTTCAAGAACCACATGTATTTGGATGGTGGGAGAGACCCAGAATACTGACAGGAAACCCATACAAGCATAGGACATGCAGACTTCACCCACAGGGGCAGAAATCATACCCACAGCCTCAATGGTGTGAGGCCACAGTGCCGTCCTGGCTGTTCACAGGGAGAACAGGCAGACTGCACATGTCATGCAGCAGGGCTGAGACTTGACCCTGGTGACCAATGTGAGGCCATCCTCAGCTCTCTCTGTGCTTTATAAAATAATTAAAGTGATCGATGTGTGGTGTCTTGCTTGAGCCCCACAGCCTTGGAGCCAGATACTGCGTGGGAAGGGGCTGACCTGGCGGCAGGGCGGCCTCACGCGGCCGTACAGCTCACAGTGGCGCTCCAGGACCCTGCAGAGCAGGGGGGTGACCTCGCCATGGGTCAGCCAGGAGCTGGAGAGTAGTCTCAGTAGCAGTGGCTGGAGCTCCAGGAGCAACTCGTCCATCGCCAGTCGGCAGGCCTTCTTCACAGCGCGGTCCAGGGCTGCCAGGGGCCCAGGGGGTGGCCAGGGGAAGCGGCCTGAGGGGCATGCAGTGCACTGCTGCTGCAGGCTTTCTGTGGAGCCCCTAGGCAGGAGGAGAGCAAGGAGCAGGACTAAGAAGGCTGTAGGGTGCTGCTTGACAAAGCTGAGCATCTACCTTTAGGAAAGCAGCAGGGCGGCCAACTCTCACACATCTGGCGTGACACTCACCCTTTCAGACTGTCACGCTCACACAAGAAATCTTACGGCAAATCCATATTATCTCATTATAAAGCTAAAATTAGCTACATCAAAAGCGTTGAGGTAATTTGCACTATTTACAAGGAAGTAAAACTCTCACATACATGTAAATGTGTGTGCATGTACATGCAGATTTGTCTAGAAAAACTTCACTCCAGCCAACTAACCAAAGTTGGCAACACTGAATCGTCGTTAATGACCAGGTATATACACAGGTAAGTTGTTCCATTCATTTGTTTGACACATGTCTACTTGGTTAACTGTATTGGCGTGACCATGATTTTTATGGGTTTGGCACAAGAACCATGAGCACCATGAGCATACAGAAAAATCCACTTTTTAAAATCCTGGCAAATAAAAATAATTTTGAACCATTAAACTCATCTAATTCAATAAGTCTGTCTTTCAGTTTGATGCAACTAGCAGATGTTGATAGAAAATACTGCCTTGTTATGTGTTTAAGTAATTAATAGTGCATTGCCCTTGTGTGTGACATCATTCAGTGCTCTCCACCTCTTCATATAATGATAGTCGCAACTGGTCTCTGCGCTCTTTATGAGGTCTGGCACCTCAGAATTTACAAATAAGCAGTAATGAAAACTGTAACTTCGGTAAACTGCCACCTACTATGTTATAGTGTGAATCATATAGTTACTGGTACTGGATTATATATGATATTATCATATATGTGTTATGTGCACATTTAATTTTTTTAATATCATGGTTACTGTCAATGCCAATATACCTGACCCCCCCTAACTCGCACTAGGCCCAGCTGCCTTGCACTGTGCCTGAGCATGTTTGTTCCCCCTCCCCAGTACCCTGCTGGTCTGCGCGCATGTTGCACTTAACGCTCCGAGGTGAGCATGCTTTCGTCATCATCATGCGACTTTTTTGTGTTGAGGAAAGCATAGGAAGGAAAGCACCATTGCACAGCACAGTGGAGTTTATGATTCATGCCCTTATTTTGTGACTTATTTGTCATTTTGTGTCATTTTGGGCATAATGACACATAGCCCTCCTAAAGATTAATCGAGTATGCACGCAGTGATTTTAATTTAATAGTCCTGCACAAATAGTCCCATATTTTACAAAATATCTTGGTGTTTTTGTGTATTGCATCAAGTTGTTCCTGTGTGGCGTTGGTGAGCAAACGCTGACTTTGCATGATTCCCCGTTCTGCATGATGCACGTGTAAATAGCCCCTGTCTATGTCATATATGTAATTAATTTGCTTTGTTCCGTGTGTCGTGTATTCCTGTACTTGTGTCCTGTTTTGTTTCATGCTCGATCCCTGCATGTTTAACTGCATGTAGATTACCCACCATGTGTAGTTCCCACTGTTTGTGCAGTGACTTCCCCTCTGTTTCCCCAGTCCGAGGTAGCCTTGTGCAGATACTTTCATTCTTGCATGCCTTGTTTGTGCCTATGCAGTTCAGAGTCCTGATAAGGACTATTAATAAAAAAGAGTACTTCGCCTCTGAGTTTTGTCACTGCATTATGCCCAAATCTGGGGGATACCACAGTGGTGACAGAAGTGAGATCCAAAGGATAATCCCATTTGCTCCAGCGGACCCAGAGGGACTATCAAGAAGGGATTGCTGAGCTTGAGTGGGAGGTCTCCAGCGGTCTATGGGTGAGACGTCGGACACAGGTACCCAAGGAAACCAGCGGACCCAAGGCTCCCAAATGGAAGGGAAGAGCCAGTGATCCACTGCACAGGGAAAAGCATCTCTCTACGGCTACTGAAACTGGCCGTTGTGTCAATGTTTACACTCGTGAACAACTAATGGTACAGATGTCAGAAAAGCAGCTTGGAGTTCTGGCTGCCGACATCAGTGCACTAGTCCACCAGGCAAATCCTGACTACCCTGCAATGGTGCAGGAAGACCAAGCACTGCAGGCTTTCCTCTTGACCCTCCTCTCAGACAGCCTACAATAGCAAGTGCGGCTGTTAGCATGAGCTAGCTTAAAGCAGGCGCACGCCGAGGTATAGAGGGTGGAGGCAATCTTCAGCATGGCACCTCCTGAAGATACTGCAAGCGCTCAGCGGCCTGGGAGGATAGTGACCATCCCCCGGGCAATGCAAAGATCATCTGCTGGCGCTGTGGAAAGAGAGGACTTGCATCTGCCCCAAGACTGCTCCTAAGCCATTCGGAAATGACCATTGGGCGATGTAGTGAGGACGGTGTCACCCCAACCGTCCAGAACCCCTCAGGCCAGTAGCTCCACTCCAAACATCTACCCTGTCAGCCAGCTTGGCGACCTGCAAAGCCCCTTCCTGCCCTGCAACTTCAACTAGGTACGCTGCTATGCTGTAATAGACAGTGGCTCCACCATCTCCATAGTGAGGGCAGGCCTTCTGCCAAGGACAGAGGGGTCTGTTCCACCAGGCGGGGGAACTGCCAACGCCCAGCTACGCATGGTGATGAGGGAGCTGTCCCCAGAGGCACATGAGAAGATGACCTTCACCCTGGGGCAGGGCCTGTGGCAGTTCCGGATTCTCCCTTTCAGGCTCTACAACACTCCTGCAACCTTCGAGCAGTTCATGGAGTGCGTGCTTGAGGGGATCCCAGAGAGCTGCTGAGTCATCAACTTGGATGGCCTGCTCATACTTGCACCCAACTTTGGTGATGCAGCAGCCAACCTATGGCAGGTGTTTGGGCCCATCCAACAGTCAAATCTGTAGCTCAGTGCTGTTAAGTTCCTGGGCCATGTTATTAGCGAGAGAGGCGTGGCAATGGACCCAGACAAAGTGAGGGCAGTGAAGGCATAGCCAATTCCATGCTCCATTGCAGAGCTGCAGAGCTTCTTGGATCAGGCCTTCTACTACAGAATGTTCACTTGAACCTTTGCCGACATCGCCGCCCGTGTACACCAGCTGACCAGGAAGGAGGTTGCCTTCTAGTGGGGTCCCAACCAGCAGGCTGCCTTTGACTGGTTGTGGACCGCGCTCTCTCAGCTCCAGTCCTGGCATGACCTGACCCTACCCAGCTGTTCATCATAGATATGGATGTCAGCAGCAACAGTAGGGTGGTATTGTCCCAGTTCCAACCAGATGGGGAGAGAGCCATCGCCTACTTCAGCCACTGTCTCAATAAGGCAGAACGGAATTACTGTGCCACATGATGGATCTCTCGGCCACCCAATACTGTGTAGCTCCGGTTCGACCCCAGCCTCTGCACATCTGTGGGTCCTTGAGTAAGGCCCTTAACCTCCAGCTCCCTGGGTGCTGCTATGGGTGGCTGCCCTTCACAGCCACTTTGCTCTCACCTACAGAGAACAAGTTGGGTTAGACGTAGAGAGAATTTCCCCACAGGGATCAATAAAGTATCTAATTTGTCACCGAGTCTATTCATTACCTTGAAAAAACTTGGAGATGAAGTCAGAAATAGAATTCAGAAGAAAAAAACTACATTTAAACACAGGAAAGGCATTTATTTATACTTTGATTACTGTTTTCCATACTGGTCAGCTCACCCTGCAATGGGAAAAAGCATGGGTGCAATTGACCGCTATAACTAATTTGCATCAAACTTGCCGTAAGCATTCTTAAGACCCTTGTTGGTAAAACTGCTGTCTCGGACGTTTTAAGTCTATAAGTAGAATGGCGTTCTTAGCATAGAGAATACAAAAATCAATTCTTGCAGAACAGGAACTGTGCAGTTCCAGGGTTGTTTACCGGCATAAAAACACATTTAGTAATTGGGTTGTGTTTGGTTAACATCTTGTGACTGTTCTGATTAAAACAACTCCTTGTCTGTGATTGTGGAACAAGTGGTTCCAGTATAAGCACTTTAAACAAGTAGTGGCCCACCATTAGGGGGTGGGATTGAGATGGGGCTGTTGACGCTGACTAAAATAAGTTGTTTAATGTCTACTTCAGATTTGTGAAATGTGAAATGCTGCTTGGCAAGTGTTTGTTACTATCTAATGATAAAGAATAGCTTAAAACCACAATTACCCATCTGGTTTCTTCAATTTTCATGCAGCAGCAAGAATCAACCTGCAAACTGGAAAGAAATGATTTGACATTTATCGTGATAATTATCTGTATCGACTGATATGGAATATTTTATTGTGATAACATTTTTGGCCATATTGTCCTGCCCTATGTGTCCAGGCCCACCTCTTCAGGGGACTAATGATCGCACTAGTTAAACAGATTGGACTTTGGAGGTGAGACGTGCTCCTGCATGATACAGGTCACCTAGGGTGAGCACACCGTTAAATGGTTTTTGCACAGGTGTGTGCCTAGCTGTAGCGTGTTGCAACTGCTCTGTGTCCTTTCTGTGTTTTTTAAGCTTTATCTATTTATTTTTGGCTTAGGTTAATTGTTATTTGTAAATATCTTGTTTAGGAAGTTGAGCCCTCTCTAACCATGAGGTCCAAGGGAGTTCTTTGGTTTATGTAGTCTGTATTCTATGGCTACTGAAACTGGCCGTTGTGTCAATGTTTACACTCGTGAACAGCTAATGGTACAGATGTCAGTTGGCACTGCAACATACAACAAAGACAAAGTTTTTGACATACCCCTGGAGAAAACAGGACAAAGAGGCTATACTTCCTGAGTAGGATCAGTTCCTTTATAGTCTGCAGCACCATTTTGCAGATGTTCTGTTAGTCTGCAGTAGCCAGCACATTTTTCTATGTTGTCGTGCACTGGAGCAACAGTGGAAAGGGAGCGGATGGCAACAGACTCAACAAGCTGATCAGGAAGGCTGGGTTGGTGCTAGGGAAGGAGCTGGACACTATGCACACAGTGCCCGAGAGGAGGATGTTATCCAGACTTCGGCCTTTTTATATATCTGCATTTTTGTATTTTGTGTATCTGTGTACTGTGAAGTCTATAACTACAAACAATGTTTTCCAGGATAATGTACAGCTCTGAAAAAAATTAAGAGACCACTATGTTGTTAAGAGAATCTGCATATGTAAATCTTGGTTTAATCTTGGTTCTGCTGGCAGAAGGCTACACTGAGCATCATGTTGTTTCCAGGTTCAAATTTTCTAAGACAGCAGTTCACAAGAACAAGGTGAAGCAGGAGGCACTGGGACAGAAACCAGCCAGGTAAAGGGCAAAAGCGACTTTCTAATGCCAGAGATGACTGTTAACTTATTCAACAGTTTCTCATGAATTGGATGATGACATCAGGTGACCTTCAAAAGGAATGGGAAACATTAAGTGGTGTGAAGTGTACTGCTAAGACAGTTTATATCAGGCTCCTAGAAGAAGGGCTGAAGTCCCATAAAGCAAGGAAGAAGCCCTTCATTAATTAGAAACAGAGAAGAACCAGGGTGCAGTTTGCAAAAAAATATATTATTCGTAGATGCACAACCATCAATTGAGAAATGAGTGAAAAAAAATATTGCTGTGGTCTCTTCATTTTTTCTAGAACTGTATGTATTTTGATACTGATTCTGAACTCTTCCCCATCCTTGAGGGGCAATCAAATCTTTTCTGATTGACCATAGCCTCAGATTTGGAGGTGCTGTTCCTCCTCCTGGCCACTTCACACTCAGCTGCAAACTGCCCCAGTGCACACTGGAGGTTACAGCTCGATGAAACCAACAGGAACACACCATCCGCAAAAAGCAAAGATGCTATCCTGAGGTCACCGAACTGGACACCCACCACCCCTTGGTTGCACCTAAAAATTCTGTCCATAAAGGTTGTGAACAGAGTTGGTCACAAAGCACAGTATTGGCAGGGTCCAGCAATTCATGGTTAATCTGATCCACCCCTGAAGCCTTGCCACCAAACAGATTTTTAATTGTCAGTGGTGTGTCAGTGGGATTCAGGAGGTCCTAGAAGTGCTCCTTCTACCATTTGACTATATCTTTGTGGGATGCTGTTTACATTTCTGCTGTAAACAGCATGGGCAAAGCCCCGCTTCCTTCTCCTGCATTGCCTGACGGTTTGCAAGAATCTTTTGAAGGCTCACTGAAAGTAATTTTCAGTAATCACACCGAACTCCTCCAACATCCATTTTTTTAGCTTCTACAACTGTTAAAGCCACACTTTGTTTGGCCTGCCAGTACCTGTCAGCTGCTTCCAGAGTCCCACAAGCTTACCAAGCTCAGAAGGCCTCCTTCTTCTGCCTGATGGCTCTCTTTACCATAGTGTGCTCCACCAGTTTTTGGGGTTACCACTGGGACAGGCACCAACAGCCTTACCACCATGGCTCTGCACCATGGAGGCACAGAACATAGCCCATTCAGGTTCAATGTCTCCAGCCTTCCTCGCAAGGGCATATATTTGGGTATGGACAGTAGGGACATGTCCCACCCAATATTGTGGAAGTACTGTGTGTGTTTAGGGGGGCAGGGACATTTATGAACACCTTTATGCTCAAATAACTCCTCCTGGATTGGGACCCTGGTCAAACCACATTCAGCAACAGATTCATACAACTGCACTGCTCACATGGGCACTATCTGAGGTCTTTTCTCCCAGCTGCCATTAGATTCTACAACAAGTGTCTCCCCTGACATCACCTCACTCAGTCACCAGCCCTTTAGATTATTATTGTACTTTGCACACTATACAATGCACTGTATGTTGGTTAATTTCATTATGTGTATAGGTATAGTCTTGTATAGTATTGCATTTTTGTATAGCATTGTGTCTCTTCCTACTGCATATGTACAGTTTGATGTTACTTTTGTGTATGCTGCTGTAGCTCCTTTGGAATTTCCTTTGGGCTCAATTAAGTACTACTAACATGATGTTTGATTTGGCCAAACGATGGCTAGCACCTGTGATGGGTTGGTGCACCATGCTGGGTTGTTCCCTGCTTTGCGCCTGTTGCCTCTGGGACAGGCTCTGGACCTCCCATGACTCTGATTAGGACAAGCAGTTTAAGAAAATAGCTGGATGGATGGATGGATGGATGTGGCTATCCCAGAAGAACAACAACAGACCATTGCTTGGGTTTAGATCAGGTAGGCTGTTCCGTCCAGTTACACCCTTCAAGGTTCCTCGTGAGAGATAAAGTCCCCCAGTGCTCAAGGGGGGCACTTTCTAGCATCCCACTCAAGGTTTACAAGAAGACCAGATAATCTGAACCAATACTCGATCCATAAGCACAGACAACAGTCAGGGCTTATCCTCTGACTTGAAGTCAAGGGGAGGTGACCTTCTCAGTAAACCCACACCTGTCCAGTGCCTCTGCCCCAGGGCAACTTTAGAGTGGAAGTCCAGCCACGCTCTAGGAGTGGTTTCAGAGCACATGCTGTGCATTGAGGTGAGCCTGACCATATCTGCACGGAATTTCTTTACTACCCGCACCAGTTCAGGCTCCTTTCCCACCAGTATTGGTCCACGAAGGCCCCTGCCTTTCATTACTGCCTGATCCGCATTGCACAGGATCCCCACAGCCCCTCCAGCAGGTGATGGGCCCACGCGTATGCAGAAGACAGTGTCAAGCACACGCACACTCACACATATGCAGAAGTGGTGCCAGGCACATACATACACACTCTTATGGATCTATAGAAGAAGGCATCACACACAGTCATGTACACTCAGTGACAAAAAAAGTGAAGCACACAGAATTAATGATTTGGATGTAATTTGGTGCACGTGCAGACCAGCGATGGGTATGTAAATGCTTCAATTTTCAAGGAGCTGGCAAGTCTAGTCACCAGACACAGAGGATGCCCCGTAGATACATTAGACAGCATTGCCAGCACTTGTCGGAGTTTGATAGGGGTCGCATTGTGGGTTTGCATGAGGCTGGGTGGTCGTATCGTGCAATTTCCCAGCATGTGGAGCATGCAGATATCACAGTCGCCCGATATTGGAACCAATGGGCACGTAAGGGCACCCACGCACGTCCAAGGTTCTGGTTGCCCAAGACAGACCACACCAAGGGAGGATTGTCGTATTGTGTGCCAAGCATTACAGAACCCCATGACATCTGCTCCTGCCATCCGGACACAGGTATTGGACTCTCAACAATGATATATGTCATATGATATAACTTCAGGTCATCTCTGGTAGTGATTCAGGGGACCCGGCGGCACAGTGCTACATCAGTGACATCCTGCGTCCGCATGTCTAACCCTTCCTGAGACAGCACCCTGATACAGTCTTTCAACAAGATAACGCCCATCCACACATGGCACATGTGTCTATGGACTGTCTACGTCATGCTGAGGTCCTCCCATGGCCAGCCAGTTCCCCCGATCTTTCCCCAGTCGAACATGTATGGGATCAGCTCGGATGTCAACTCAGATCCAGCACCAATCTGCAAGATCTCGAGGGCCAGTTCCAACAACTGTGGGCCAATTTGCCACAGGAGAGGATACAACGGCTGTACGACTGCCTTATGCACCATATCGCCACATGTATCCAGGCCAGGGGGGCTGCCACACCCTACTGACATGGGACCAGCAGTGTGCCCATACTGCCAACTCTGTTTGATCTGATATTATAATAATTGCGATACAGTCACATGACCTTTCACCATGTGCAGAGTCATTTCATTTCCACCACTCCAGCTGGGTGCCTAACTTTTTTTGTCACTGAATATATATGCAGAAGAAAGCATCATGCACACTCACACATCTGTAGAAGAAGGCGTCATGCACACTCACGCATCTGCAGAAAAAGGCATCATGCACACTCATGCATCTGCAAAAAAAGGTGTCATGCACACTTACGCATCTGCAGAAGAAGGCGTCACGCACACACACTCACTTCAGTACAATGCAGTTGCTGATGGCAGCCAGGAGGTAGTGGAGGTAAAACGGATTGCGGCCATGATCCTTACGGTGTGCCTTCCCAAACTCCACCAGGGCCTCGCGAAACCTGACGGACAGAGAAGAAGAGGAAGAAGACCTGGACCTCAGAACGGCCTGAGAAGGACAAGTGTATGGCGGTCAGCATGCAGTACCAGGGCATGGTGCCTACCTGTTTAGGAAGCTCTCCAGCTCATAGAGTCCCATGTGTATGGTCTGATCCCTCAAAGATTCACTGATCATTAGTGCCACCTGAGCATTCTCCTGTAACATCTAGTAAAGGCATGAGGCACAACGTGGCATTGGATGGATGAATAAAGGTTGGATGCCTAATGCTATAGTTGCATTATTTGAGTACCTACATAATTTGAGCATGTGTTCAACTACTTGTTATACAAATACACAGACTATGTGCATACCTGAGCGATGATGGTGGGCAGGCTGGTGTGGTAGAAGCCCTCGTGGTCCACGTCGGGCTCCTGATCCCTTTGCCAGTCTGTCAGCTCCACCTCTAAAGCCTTGTGCATCCAATCAGCCACACTGTTCTACAGTGAAGTCACCACCCCCACTATGACATCACGCATGATGATAGTCGCTCCACTCATACAGGTATCACAAACAATACGATCCAGTGAAGCAATATTTTTAAATATAAAATATTAAATACTAAATTTAATTTATAGCAGCACTAAATATTTATGGGGGGCTATTTACTACTGTGGCCTATCTTGAATGTCAGCCCATGTATTGACTAATGCAAAGTCTTTCATATGGGACTAAATCAGAGGTGATTAATTGGTAGCTCTGTTGTTCCACTCCAAATCTTTGTTCTGAGGAATTTGCATATGTGTTTCGCTTATACGTTAGCTGAAGGCCACTGTTTATGCAAACAGCCCTATGCATGCCTACCAATATATACCTTCACTTTCTGAAGCAAGGCAGCATGGGAAATATGCAACGCAGACATGTGATTGTTCTGACTCAGAGATCAATATATATCGTAGCGATCTCGCTCAAGGCGAAGGAGATTTTTTGAGATATTGATTTAAATCGAAATCACCAGTAGGGACAAGCACGTGTAGAGGCACGCAAGCAGACAGTTGGTCCACTGTCTCACCCGAACACTGTGCACGTATTTGCTCTGAAGCTTTTCTAGGGTCTCAGGGGAGATGAGGGGTCCCAGCTCATCTGGGTCCATTTCCGATACCACATCTGGATGGCCCATCATGTCGCGGCTGGAAAAACAGAGAGAGGGCAATGTTAACGTTGGTGGGGGGAAGGGGGTGTCACTCATTCACACCACCTACATACACGCACCCGCTCACCTGCCGTAGACGTGCAGCACCCAGTTGAGCACGGCGAAGATCTCCCCCCTCTCCAGGTCCCAGCTGCTCACCTGGGCCAGGTGCACCTGCAGGCAGCGGTGGGCGGTGGCCACATAGACACACACCAGCCGGTAATGAGGTGGCACACACTGCTCCAGCAAGTGCTGCACGGTGGCCACATCTCCCATGATGCTGTGCTGCAGGGCAGAGAGGTGGCTGGCCAGGCCGGAGCCTCGAGTGTGTAGGTAGGAGACACTGCAGAAGCGTGAGGACACCGTCTCATCCATCACCTGGGGGCCCACACAGCACACACATATATACATACATATATATACAGTACTGGGAAAAAGTCTGCGCAGTCAAAAGAAATGTTTAAAGCTATTTATCTAGGTAGTAAATGCACTTTTGCTCAGAACACAATTTAATATTAGAACGCAAAAAACACAATTTAGTATTAGAACATATGCCAATCAAGAGTAACGATAAAAACAAGTAAGCATTTCATCTGCTCTCCAAAAAGTCACTGATATCTAGTTGGATGGGTAGATGAACACCACTTCAGTTCTCAAATCTCTCATTAGGATCACCTCAGACATTCCATTAATTTATTAAATTTCATTCACCAGCTCACTTCATTAAATTAATTAATTAATTAATGTTAGCCAAACATGGTATGCTAGTGGTTGACTCAAAAAATACATCAATGTATTGGATGGTTGCTGTAAATCCTGACCTGACTATGAGAGGTTTTGAAAGTGCTAGTCTGACAGACAGAAAATCATAGCTTTACACCAACATGAAGATCATTTCATCCTCATTTCCACTTTAAGCACCATTATTAGTGCCAGTGGCCATTGTTGCCTCCAGAGCCACTTCCAAGGCAGAGAAGTTCATTCACAGAGGCCTTTCTGCTCACCACTGTAGCGCTGAGCAGTTACTTTTGCACTTTTGACCTTCTTGACAGTTTTAATGAGTCTGACCTGAGGCTCACTCTACTCTGAGCCATGCCGTACTCTGCACTGTATCGTACTCTGCACTGTATCGTACTCTGTTTGTGTGATGGTCACCTGAAAGAAGCGTTTCCTCCAGCAGCGTGGTCGCCCTGGGGGGAGAGGCCTGGTGGAGCTCCCCCCTCCCCGTTCCTCCAGCAGAGCGCGGTCCAGTGCTTCCTCCCGCTCCACTATCCGCACGGCGGACACAAAGGATGTAGGGTTCTGCCGAGCCAGCGCCAGCCCATTGCCCACAACGGCCCACAGCTCCCTGGCTAGCGCCTCCACCAGGCGACCCACATCAGAGAAGTATGTGCGCACCAACTCCTCATCTCGCGGGTCCAAGGCCACGACCCCCCCACCCAGCTGCCACAGCACCTCGTCCTGCCAGCGCTCCAGCTCCATGAGGTGGGCGTGAGCCTCTAGGAGGTGCCGAGATTCCAACAGTCTCTCTGTCTCCAGGACCATGCCTCGCACTGGGAGAGGGAAAGACAGAGCCAGACACAAATAGATGGTAGGATGAAGGAGAGAGGGAAAGGGAGAGACCAAGGGATGGTAGTAGGGAGGAACCAGAGAGGTAGAAACAGAGCATAAGGAGAGACAGGGATGGTAGGATGGAGCAGAGAGAGAGGGAGAGACAGAGGGAGGTAGGATGGACATAGAGTTAGGGAGATGAAAAAATAAAGCAATGGAGAGATGATATTAAAGCAGAGAGATACTTTGAAATGTCAATAAGTCACAGACCAGTAATACCTGTGATAAGAAAGGGATGCTGACAGAAATGCTAGCATTGTATTCCCCAGACAGCCCCATCACCCACTCCACCCATCAACTCATCAAATGTGTACTCCTCACACACCCACTGCAATTTCTAGAAGCACTGGATGGATCACCATGAGAAAGTTAATGTTTTTACCCAAATGTTCTGTCCTAGTGATGACCCGTAACTCTGAAACTAGACCTATTCGTTTATTGCACTTTCCACTTACATGCCAATTTGCTGAATATTTCGCACTACTTAGGTGGTTTACTGCATTTCTTTGTGTATGTCTTAATGTCCATGTCTGAAAATGTCATTTATATTATTCATAGTTTTACATTATTTATATTCTGTTTTTTTTCTCAGTTGCACTATAACCAGCAGGGACAGGCACGCGTGTATAGAGACACACAAGCAGACAGCACACTGTCTCACCCGTGACATAACAGGATGAACTGTAACAGATACACTAATGGTACATACAGAGCCCTGGGGGGAGCACATGATATCCACATAAATCCCTGAAATGTGCACATGATTTAATGTTATGTGTTCTCAATTTCCAGACCACTTATTCCATTTCAGGTCACAGGGGGTCTGGAGCCTATCCCGGAGGCTGTGGGCGCAAGGCAGGGAACAACCCAGGACAGGGCGCCAACCCATCGCTGGGCACACT
>JAAGVU020000019.1:12197396-12211684 GCA_011763525.2 Mormyrus iriodes
CATGGAACCCGGGCGCAGATGTGAACCCTGATCCCAGAGGTGTGAGGCAACAGTGCTAACCACTGCACCACCGTGCCCCCCCGTATATATATAACAATGCATAATGTCCCTCCCATCCCAAATTTCGTCTCCTATACTTTTTTAATGGACAAAAGCTATACTTTGTCATCATATAGATATCATTTACATATTTATGTATCAGGAAGTTTTTTTTCAGATTTTGACTTATACTATACTTATATATTATACTATACTATAATTATACTATACTATAATTATACTATTTTGATGAGTAGAACACACAGCTGTCATGTCCTGCCTGCCATGTCCTCCTGGCCCTCCTGTCTCCTCCCTGGCAAGACCCTAACAAGTCATGCTTGTGACTCATTTGTCTTACCTCTCATTCCTGACCCTCATGTTAATCACTTGCAGCGGTTCCTATTTACAGTATGCACAAGGCATTAGCTACAATCAACAACAACAGTATTTACAAATCAAAGTATTTTTACCTCTTGGCTCTTTCACTTAGAGTATATCAATTATTTGCCCACCAAACAAGAAGGAATATTGGTGAACAAGTGACTTTATAGTTCCTGATGGCTAAACACATGTTCTGAAAGGTTAAATGTGGTTTATCGTTCTCCTTCTTAGACATATGTACACACCAATGCATACACGCATATTTACACAGATAAGAAACACTTGGGATTTGAGAACATGGTAAAGTCATTTATCTGGCCACCCTGGAGCACTTTGTGTGACTTTTCATAATGTAATTAGGTTCACCAGATCTGTGCCTGTTCTTTCATGTGCCACCACTGTCTAGACTGGACTGGACTAGAGCGAAGAGACATAATTAAATTCTTCTATGAAAAATGATGATGAAAAAATATTCAGAAATTTATCTTACGTCCCACAGTTTGACAATCGCTGAACTGTACAATGATCCTAGGAAATTTGCAAGAAGATACACAGAATATTTTTCTATGCCAGATAGCTGTGCTTACAAGATGGCAGCCTCCATTTTTTCCCACAGCTGCCCTCTGTCCTGCAGTTCCAGTTTTGAGTTGATTTGTGTTCTATCATTTGAATTATATCCTGGTGTAGATTTTATTCATATAATGTTTTTGTGAAGTGGTAATATGATCCATCGAAAATAAAATAGAGTAAACAGAGTAACAATAACAAATAATTGTCCAGTTCACCAGATATTTACCCATTTAATATACTTGCAAAGTTTGGGAAAAATTGGACAAATTATTTTTGAGTTATTCTGCTGAAAAGATCAAGTGTCTGAGGTGCCCTTCCCTTTGCTATCATTATGCAGTGCTGCTTCAGTGCAATTTATCTCAAATTTTATGAGGTCCAGATACATGTCTGCAAAGCTTGAGAAAGATCTGTCATACTTGAGTTATTACATTAACAGAATCAAATGACTGAAACAACCTTTTATTTTGCTATTACTATGCGGTGCCACTTAATTTTGGGGCGTCTGTCTCAAAATTTGATCACTTCTAATTTGTAATGTCTACAATGTGCCTGCAAAGTTTGAAAAAGAACCGTAAAATATTTTTAGAGTTACTGTGTTCACAAGACCAAGTGTCTTCTACAGCTGCTGTTTCCCTCCTTTGCTGCCACACAGTGCTGCTGCTTCATTTTTGAGGCAACTTGTCTGAAAATGAAACCAGGTGTTCATCTTCATTGTTTTGTTCACATTGTTTTAGTGAAGCAGCAATAAAATCCATCAAATATCTTTTGACTTATCAGATTCAAAAGACCAAATGTCATCTTCGTTTTTACCCTTTGCAGCCACTAAGTGGTGCTGCTTCAATTTTGGGAACGAGCTATCTCAAAATTTAATCAGTCCCAGTTTGTCACCCATACAATGCCCCTGGAAAGTCTGAAAAAGATCCATCAAATGTTTTTTAAGTTATCGTCTGTGGTGGTTGCGACGGTGGTGGTGGCAGCGGCAGATTGGCTGCAAAACTATATGTAGTCCCCGTCGTCCATATGTTTGTTATTGGAATGTTTAATTTTAGTCATGTTTTTATTGTCAATATAGCAATAACTAATTTAAACCATCACGGAGAGAGAGCTTAGCTCACCTGAGTGAAGCCGGGGTAGGTTGCTGACAGCAGCGAGCAGCTGGGAGTGACTGAAGGATGCCCCCCGCAGGACAGCCAAGGCCTCGGCACCCTCTGCATTTCGGACGCCTTCTGCCTTGGCCTCAGCCAAAGAACGTGACACCTCCTTCAGCTCCAGCTGTGCCTCCCGTAGCTGCTTGAGTCCACGGTCTATGCCCTCAAGGTAGGTCTGCACCATTGACTTTGTGAAGGGAAGGCACGTAATGTCATATGAGACACACAGGACAGGGGTGCCTGAAAGCAGCTGAACAAGCCAGGCTCTGGCTGTAATGCCAGTGCATATATGGCACTTGTTAGTGTATAAGTACCATGCAGACACAATGACTGGGGAGCAGATAGATACCAGACCAAATGTCCGCCATCTTGGCTCAGGGGTGGGGTGGGGTGTGTGCATGTGATCAGACTACTCACAGATCTGTCTGGGTGCTACCTTGAGTCTGGAGTGGATGGACTCAGTACGCTGACTCTCCCTCTTGCGGTAGTGCCCTAGCTTCTCCAGCTGCTCTGGTCGCGAGAACACGCCAGATGCCCATTTTAGGGCGGCACCACGGGCCAGCTGCTCTGCCCTTTCCAGCTCCGGCCATACCTCTGCATTGGGCAGGGTGTCTGTCAATCAAACAGTCAGCATGACCCTGAGGCCTGTCACCAAAACAGATAGGGCCAGAATGGTCCAGAAGGAATGGTCATGTCCGCAGGGGGAGGGAAAGCCATTGTAAGCAAGCTTGTGTGAGTGTGTGTGCATGACTCTCTGGTCATAAGACCCTGGTCCTAGCTGAGCCTTTTGTGCAGGACTCCTGAAATATTCTCATTCCTCTGTTAATTGTTCTGTAGGTCCACTGTGTCATAAAACTAATCTCTGTCAGGCAGCACACTGCCCTAAATAACTCGAACCAGCAAAATCCTGGACGTTTGTACAAGTGCTCAGTCTTCTGAGGTAGTCACATGGTAGGAGACATAAGCATAAAGTGAGATTTCCAGCACAGGTTACCTTCTTCATCCATCAAAGCGTGCCAGTGAGATTCCTAGCACAGGTTACCTTCTTCACCATCAAACCGCGCCTGTGAGATTCCCAGCACAGGTTACCTTCTGCACCATCAAACCGCGCCAGTGAGATTCCCAGCACAGGTTATCTTATTCATCATCAAACCACACCGGTGAGATTCCCATCACAGGTTACCTTCTTCACCATCAAAATGCGCCGGTGAGATTCCCAGCACGGGTTTACCTGTCCACTATCAAACCGCGCTGGTGAAGTTCGTTCTCAGCACAGGTTAACCTGTTCATGTCAAACCGTGCCAGTGAGATTCCCAGCACAGGTTAACCTGTCTACCATCAAGCTGTGCCGGTGAGATTCCCAGCACAGATTAACTTGTTCACTTCAAACTGTGCTGGTGAGATTCTCAGCACAGGTTAACCTGTCCATTATCAAACCACCCCAGTGAAATTCACAGCGCAAGTTAATCTGTTCGCTATCAAAAGGCGCCGGTGAGATTCTCAGCACAGGTTAACCTGTTTTGACCGATAACTGCATTTTAATGGAACAGCTTAGGACAACTATTGTAAACAGCAGTAAACAGTGAATGCCAGCTCTGTTGGCAGGGGACTTCATTTGTAAACTTCCCTCATTTCTAATTATATTTAAGAAAAAATACACGGACCCCATCAGTATGACGCAAAGGCAGCAGACCACGCTGTGTCATTTCAGACCTTCTATTTCCTCTTGGAAAAACTTTGGAGAGCAGAGAACAAACAGAAGTTTCTGCAACTGACATCCTGGGCACCACGATCCCTAGGTTTCGGACGGTATGTAAGGAGTTTGCGGGTTAGTATACGGATGTAATTGGTGAGTAATAACACCACGCTTTCAAGCTAGGGTGCCATTTGTCAGAGGGGGAGAGTGTTACCTTCAGAGTTCCCATTGCCGTCGTTCACTCCGTCGACCGACATTCACTTTTGGTTTAGGCGTCCGTCAACCCGTCACCAAGGGAGACCGCGGTTGGGTCCACGAGAGTTTGACGCAGCTCAGACAGAGGGAAAAGGGAAGATAGAGTGAGGTAGAGAGAGAGAGAGAGAGCGAGAGCTGGGCAGATATCCACACTGACAGCCCCCCCCTTCACATCCTCTACAAACCGGCAGGAAGGTGGGGGGGACTGTACAGCCTGACAAGGGGGGGAGGGGGAGATGCAGGACCAGATGGGCAAGGGTGTAGATGAAGGGTGAGGGGGGGCAAAGCAACACTATCTGTTACTCAAAAAAATGCTTTTCTGTCCTTGAAAGCCCCCTTCTTTCCTGCGAGATAATTTCCTATGTTGGACGTGGAACAAAGGAAATACCGACCAGGTCTGAAAGGGACGGTTCTCTTGTAAGGAGCAGCAAACCACTGATGTCATCAGCTAGAGACGGGCAATGTGCTTCTGTGTCAGTAGCGGCAAAGTGGCCAGTACCAGGCGGATAGTGCTGAATCACTAGATGTGGATGCCGTAAGTCCTTGGAGAGTGATCTACTCGGACTGGGTCACTGAGCTCAGGAGGTTGAGTGTGTGTCTGCAGTAGAGAGGTGCCTATATCAATTTTTAGGTGTGTGTTTCTTTATGCAAGCTAAACAATAAATCCACACATCCACTCATAACGCTGGAGTGTCTGTGTTTGGGATCAGTTGGAGTGTGAGGGTTCAAGCTTAAGGGCTGAATATTATCGCTTCCTCTGGCATAGTGACAACTGGACTCTGGACGCTCAATTACAAAGACCCACAGGGGCACTTAGCAAGTGTTTTGTTAATTCATTGAGAGCACAGAGACACAGCAGCTGACTGTGCACAGCTGGCCAAAAGCATGTGAACAGCCAGCAGGAGGAGTAGAGCCATTCAGAATATCTGCGTCAGCTCAAGCTGTATCAGTCACTGAAACAAAAGTCACTTTGTCTGATGTGCTGATAGATTCCCTCCTATTGGCTTCTGGGTGTGCGTGATGTGCCAGGGTCTCATAAACAGGGCACAAAGGTGGGTGGAGCCTGCCCGATACAGCCCCCTTCTGAGCTCACTGTCCCTACAGAGGTCCCTGATTGGCTGGTTGAAGTTATGTAAATACCGCAGCCCAGGCCACATGTGGGAGATGCTGGGTGAGGGGGTAGGAGTGGCAGTGTCAGGCAGGCGGGTCATACACCTGTGTCAGCTCAGTAGGCAGTTGGGTGTGTGTGGATCTGGGAGCATGGGCGGGGCCAGGGGTGGGGCCAGTGGGTCGGGCAGCTCTACAGATGACAAGCTGCAGATCTACTGGTCGCTCTGGATCAGCTCCAGGTAATCATGGCTCACCCCATAATGCCACAGCAACTCCCAGATGCTCATCGCTGAGGGGATAGTTGGCTGAGGCAGCCCTGCACCCATACTTTAAGGCCTGGGCTGGGATCGCACAGAATGCATGCTCCTGCTCAACCTGCTGGATGAAGGTCCTGGACTCCACCCCCAGCAACTCGGCAATGTCGTACAGGTCAGAATGGTGGTCCAGTGGAAAGTGATTGTTATGTCTGCGTTTCAGTAAGTACTGTTCTCCCTCTGCATCGCTATGAACACAAACCAAAGTATAGTGACACAGATTGGGGATACCGTAATCCCAGAAAGGACAATGCAGTTTTACCCTTAATGAACATGTTATTATTAATTCTGTCATTACTAGTAATATGCCTTATTGTGGCAGGGGCTACCTCTGGGTATTCAGGGGTCTGCCCACAGTCCAAAGACATGCAGTGGGTGTCTCTAAAATGCCTGTAGTATATGTATGTGCGTGTACATAGGCAGGTGTCCCAGCCAGGCTGTACCCCAGCCTCATGCCCTGAGCTCCCTGGGATAGGTCTCAGGTCGCAAGACCCTGACTTGGATAAGCTATTGGAAGTTGTATGGATGGGTGGATGGATTCTGACAATACTTCAACCTACACAGTAGATATGACACTGATAACCCATATTTATAAGCAGGTTCAAATAAACTATGCCTATATTCTGTAAGTAGGGGCAGCATTTACTGAGAACATGCCCAGCTCCCCTTCAGCAGATCTTACCTGATGACCCTGTTGGTGGAGATCATAAAGTCTGACTGGCCATCCCTGTAGATGAACCCGGCTGTGGATTTGATCCAGATCCAGCAGTTGCCCTTGGTGTCTGTTCCTGATGACTGTGTGTGGGACAGTCCAGATCAGATGCATTTCATTCTGGGGTCATGTGATGAGTGTGGCAACAATTCTGTGGAGTTTAACGGCCTCCCAGGCCTCAAACTTGTCAATTAGATGTCTGTGTGCCTGGCTTCTGCATAATGAAGAAAGTTTTGACCCCTTCAAAAAACACAAGGTGATAAGGTGCTATTTTCTACCCACATGATGACTCTTCGAAGCCCCAACCACAGTGCCCAGGCTGCTAACTTGCAGCTTGTAAGAGGAAGGAAGCCCATAGCTGCCCTGGAGGTGCTGGATGCAGAAGAGTGACCCCAAGAGAGATGCTGGACAGAGAGGAGTCCATCCCAACTGCACACAAAGCCATTCAACCACCATTCCACTAATGAATTACAGACCCCCCTGTTGATAGTACTGCTCTCTTATTTGGTTGTTTATCTTCGGCTGTCATAAAGTGGTTAGAATAAAAGCCTTTTCTCTGCATGGTGCCTGTGTGTGCGTGTGTGTGGGTGGAGGAGACCCAAGAACATCGCTGCTTCAACACAGGATGTGGGCCCCACCCTCTAAGGGAGGGCTCTGGGGAGCAGGAAGTCTATTTATGTACCTCCCCAGAAAACAGACCTTCCTTTCTGACATTCCTGCTTTAGGCAGACTTCCCCCCCCCACCCACCCTCACTAAACAAAATCAAAATAAGCTTCATTAGCTGAATAGGAAATCTGCAGATTTGCTGTGTAGGCAAAAAAGTGAGTAGACAGTCAGTAAATGATATAGGGGGCATTTCTCCCCTTTTCACGCAGGCTACTGCCCTGCCCTAGCTTTAGGGCATTATGTCATACTTTTTTCTATGCTTTTCAAATAAAATGAAAATGATCTAGCCCTCTGAAATAATGATTAAGGCATGGCCTGGGAATGATTACGGAATGGTCAGGGAATAACACCAGCTGTCTGTTTCCAGGGACGGCAGGTGAAGCTTTTGAAGCTGTTCTCCGTGAAGCTGCTTGATCTGCAGCACCCCCTGCAGAAGTAGTACCTGTATGGTTGTTCACATATATATCTTTATGTGTGCTCTGCTGTGCTGTGTGTTATTGATTAGACGCCTATCCCTCCATGGGTGAGTATGTATGCAGCTGATGCAGATCTAGGGAAGGCTGAAGGTACTTGTACACACATTCAGGGAGGCAGGGCGTATTGAGGAGGCCTCAGTGGACCACCAGGCCCGTTTTCAACATCACTGTGCTGATCCACCATGGGCCCATCATGGAAATCCATATAAGGAGCATCATATTCCAAACTAAAAGTCGGATGGACTTCAACCCCAACTCACTGGGCCTTACTGCAGTGGCACATTATTTGGCACACAGAAGCCACCCAAGCACGAACCCACTGCTCCCCCCCTGTCCTTTCTCTTCCTTTTTTTAGGGGGCAGGAGATGTTTGGGTGGAGCAACGCAGATTTTGAAAACAAAACAAATTACTTCTGGAGGACCTGATGTTCTGCACCAAAAATCATATTAATGGTAAGAATGTAGCCTATATTGAATTTTACAGTATATCGATATTCTTTCAAAATGGATGATCAAATACCATTTATAGCAATATACATTTACTGGATGTTAAAATCAGGACTTTTGAGTTAAGAGCATGGTTGTCAGGCTTATGATTTTAGAGCTAAGTATTGGTGGACATGGTGGAGTGAAACCGAATTTGAGTTATGTTCAAAAGAAATTACATTGTTTGGCAGTGTAACCGAATTAAAATATGTTTGTATTAATAAACATTGGCAATTGTTGTCATTATTGTGGATACAAGAGAAAAAATTGCATAACCTGTGTAGACAGGCCCAAGCATGTTTTCCTTGATAAAAAAGGTTGAGAACCACTTCTGTAGGTTGTGGAGCTACAACACCAGACTTCACTCCTTGTTCAGTCGGAATGCTACCATTATGAAACAGGTCAGATTTTTATGATGGTTGCCTGTCTTGCCCAGAGGGGGTATGTGTTAATCTACACCCATCCACATGTGTGTGGGTTCTGCGATATGCAAACATATGGAAATATGTAATATTCAATTCAATTCAACTTATTTTTATATAGCGCCTTTCACAACAGAGTCGTCCCAAAGCGCTTTACATGATGTTTGAGAAAATGCTAAGACAAAGAATTTAACTAAAGAAAGAAGGAAGGCCAGATGACAAGGGAGGAGAGCAACCAAAAGCTCCCAAGTAAGGAGAAAAAAAACCTCTGGGGGTCCAAGGTCAGCTGGCTGCCCAACCCCTTTGGGCATGCTAACATTATTGCACAGACAAGAGTGGGCTTGCTTGCTAAAAGCAAGGTGCAAGCTGTGATTATGGTCATGCCAAAGTCCAACAATGAGTTTGTTCTCCATGCTGGCCTGTGTAGGGTGGCAGACTGGAGGCTGCACCCACAATGTTACAGTTCATAATTCATATCCACTATGTCACCCATCCATGGGACCAAACCAGGACTCCAGCTCAGATGGTGCCCGCCCCGGTGTCACGCTGGTGGGGTTGACGGTGAGGCATGACGCGGGTGGAAAGGATGTAGCCAAGGACAGGAATGGTGGTGCTAGGAAAACCCCGTGTGGGGACTTTATTCTCCAAAAGGAGCGAGGCACACAAGGACACGACTGGCTACTACAAACAACCACAATGACTGACAAGGGAATATAAGACATGGGAGTTCTTATACAAGGGAAGAGCCAAGAGGTACCAGTGGCTGATTAATATGGGGAAGAACACGAGGTAACCATTGTTCCTGTGGGGAACAATGGGAAAAAAGACCGGTGGGGCAGAGCTGAACGTGACAGAACCCCCCCCCCCCCCAAAGGTGCACACTCCGAGTGCGCCCTTCGGAACCAGTGGAAGCTTGAGGGCCAAGGAACAGATGGACACACAGGGTCAGGACACAAGGCAAGGACCAGGATGTCAGACTCGGACAGGACAGGACGGCAGACACCGGATGGAAGACCTGGGGAAAAACCAGAACAAAACCCAAACAAACTATGCAGTGGAACAACAACAGACATCAACAACAGACGAAGAGGCACACCCAGGAGGCCAGCGAAGGCTGACAGGAACAAGACGACTCTAGCAATGGACTGAGGGAACATCAACGGGGACCTGCAAGGACACACAGTAGGTGGGACAACAGGGCCCCGGACAGGACAGACAGGCAAACGGACCACAGCCGACTAAAGACCGATAGGGGGGACAAGAAGCCCTGGGGAATGGACCCCAGCAGAGGGAACAGGTTAAGGGGTCCAGGGGACAACAGAGATGGGACAGAACAGGAAGACGTAGGGACCGGACCAGGGACAAACATGTTCGAGACAAGAGGTGGAATCTAGGGGACACAGACAGGGACTGGAGGGACCTGCAACGTAACACGGGGAACAAAGGTAGAGCCCGGAGGCGGAACATGGGGAGCCATGGCAGGGACTGGGGACGGAACATGGGTACTGATGGTAGGGCCTGGGGGCCACCAAGGGACAGGACCCGTGACCCACGGGTCGGGGCCCGGAAGTGGAACACGGGGAGCAGTGGCCGGGAAATGTGACGGGACCTGAGGGACTGAGGCAAGGAGATGAGGAGGGACCTGGGGCGGAGCCCCCAGGGCATGAAGCTGGCTCTGAGGGTAAGGGCCAGGAGCTGAGGACAGGGGCCAAAGAGGAGGAAGGAAACCAGTGGGCAGAAGACCAACATGAGCTTGTTGGGGTAGCAGGCTCAGGAAATGAGAAGGATGGGGCCATGTAGGAACAGTGCGGGGAGCTGAGGAGGAGACTGCTGGACTGGGACGTGCTGGAGATGAGGAGACCCGAGGACTGGGACTGGAGGGAGACGAGGAGATCGGAGGATTGGGACCGGAGGGCAACGAGAGGACTGCAGGACTGGAGGACGATGAGGGGATGGTAGGACTGGGACCAGAGGGCGATGAGGAGGCTGCAGGACTGGAGAGAGACGAGGGGACCGCTGGACTGGAGAAAGATGAAGGGAGTACAGGACTGGGAGGGGACCACAGGGTGACGCGGAGGCTGCGGGCACGGAGCCAGGGGGCAACGTGGAGGCTGCGGGAATGGAGCTAGGGGACGACACGGAGGCTGCAACACAGGGGCTGGAGCCAGGGGGCAATGCGAAGGCCGGGCCCAGGTGAGCACGGCGTCGGGCGTGCCCCTTCCTTCCCCTTTTGGAGACCGAAGACCGGCCTAAAGCTTGGCCGGACCCCCCAGGGCTTCGCCGTTTGTAACTCCCGGAACCCGTGGGAGCCAGGAACATGGGACTCAGGTCCCAGGGGTCCCACTCCAACTCCTCCAGGGGGGTATCCTCTAGGTCCCCTTCCTCCTGTCAGGATAGGCGCCCAGGGGCCCGGACGGGCTCGGCTGGGGTCCTTTGTTCCCCTAGGCAGGACTCAGGGGCCACGGCAGCAGCAGCAGGTTCCCCTGGGCAGAGCTCTGAAGGTGCGGCAGCGGCGACTAGTCTACCTGGGCATGCCTTGGACCTGCACCAATGGGATTAAGCCCTTGGGGACACAGGCAGGAGCTGACTGGGAGACGATGGCTGACAGGTAAGCCTGAACCGTCCAGGTGATGGCGGCTGACTTGCAGGCTGGAGCTGTCCGGGCGACGGCAGAAGACCGGCGGGCGGGAGCTGTACGGGTGACAGCGGAAGACTGGCGGGTGGGAGCCGTCTGGGCGACGGCGTAAGACAGGTGGGCAGGAGCCTTCTGGGTGACGGCGGTGGAGAGCCAAGCAAGAGCCGAGCAGACGACAGAGGCGGAGAGCCGGATGGCATGAGCCGTCCGGGCGATGGCGGCGGACAAGCAGGTGGGAGCCATCCGGGCGATGGCAGAAGACCGGTGGGCGGGAGCCGTCCGGGCGATGGTGGAAGACAGGCGGGCAGGAGCCTTCCGGACAACAGCCGCGGAGAGCTGAGCAGGACCCGAGCTGACGACAGAGGCAGAGAGCCGGATGGCGTGAGCTGTCCGGGCGACGGCAGTGGACAAGGAGGCGGGAGCCGTCTGGGCGCCGGTGGCGGAGAGCCGGCGGGTGTGAGCCATCCAGGCGACGGTGGCGGAAAGCCGGCTGGCGTGAGCCTTCCAGGTGATGGCGGCAGAGAGCCGGCTGGCGTGAGCAGTCCAGGTGACGGTGGCGGAGAGCCGGCTAGAGTGAGCCTACCAGGCGAAGGTGGCAGAGAGCCGCCTGGAGTGAGCCGTCCAGGCGACTGCGGCAGAATGCTGGCTGGCGTGAGCCGCCCGGGTGACGGTGGCTGACAGGCGGGCAAGAGCCGTACAGGTGACAGCGGCTGACGAACGGGAGAGAGCTGTCCAGGCGATAGCAGAGGGCAGGCAGGAGAGAGCCGTCCAGGCGATGGTGGAGGGCAGGCAGGAGAGAGCTTTTGCGGCGACGGCCTCAGGTAAGCCAGTAAGGTGCGAGCCCCTAGGAGTGAGCGCAGCTCGGTGAGGTCTCCGGGGATTGAGCGCGGCTCTGTGGGATGCCTGGGGAGTGACGCGGCTCTGCAGGACCCGCGGGGAGAGAGCGAGGCTCGGCAGGACCCTCGGGGAGCTGGCGCGGCTTGGCGGGCCCCTCGGGGAGCTGCCGCGGCTCGACGAGAGCTCTGGGGAGAGAGTGCAGCTCGTCAGGATCTTCACGGAGCCAGCGCGGCTCAGTGAAAGCTCCCTGGGGGAGCAGGATCAGTGCGGTGGGACTCTCGGGAGGCTAGATTGGCTCAACAGGACCCTCGGGCGGCAGGATCAGCTCAATCCCTCTGGGGCTAGGGCAGCAGCAATCCGGGATGGTGGCCGTCATCTGCGGTAGGGAATCAGGGCTCACCGTCGTAAAGTCCCGGGCCAGCGCCTGGAACATTGCCTGTAGATTGGGAGTATCTGGGACTTTGGGGCTGTTCCACAACCTCCAGAACCGCCCCTGGAGGTTAAAGAACTAATGGACAAGGTCTGGGGAATGCCGAGGGGGGTCGCTAGCAGTGTCCACCGGGCTGCTTGAATCCCGCTTATCATTGTCCACCTTCGGCCCCTGCTGTTGGTCTCGGACGGACTCAGAGACAGACTCCCTCCTCCTGAGGAATTAAACCCTCTCGGAGGGAATACCTGCCACAATGGTTTCAGACCCGAAAATGCTCCAACAGGTGTGCATTTTCAGGCAACCGCAGGACGCGTGGATCCAGCTCCACCATGGGGTAAGGTGAGGTGGAGTTGATGGTGTCGGTCGGTCATTTTGTCATGCCAGCGGGGTTGACAGTGAGGCATGATGCGGGTGGAAAGGACGTAGCCAAGGACAGGAATGGTGGTGCTAGGAAAACCCCATGTGGGAATTTTATTCTCCAAAAGGATTAAGCTGATTAAGCCCCGCCTGCAGGGAACAACGGGAAAAAAAGACAGGTAGGGCAGGGCTGAATGTGACACCTGGGCACCACCTGGACATGTGGGAAGGCAGAGAGCATGAGTAATCAGAACATGCATTGACACATTAATAGTCAGCATAGCATAGTAGATAAAAATGGCATGTACAGCAGCACCAGCAGCCATAGTTATGGTTTGTTATAAGTTAAATTGTGGGTAAGCTAAATTGAAATAATAGGTTTTCAGTCGAGATTTAAAGACTGAGACCGATTCGGCATCTTGAACACAGCTTATTAAACTATATCACAATATAGGGGCCCTGTAGCAGAATGCTTTAGCGCCAACTGTCACTTTATTTATATGTGGAATGACAAGGAAACCTGCATTCCGTGATCTGAGTAGGCGATGCGGCTTGTAAACTTGAAGTAACTCTGTTAGGTAGGCAGGTGCTAGACCTCTAAGTGCCTTATATGTAAGTAGGAGAACTTTGAAGTCAGTCCTGAATCTAACAGGAAGCCAATGCAGGGAACTAAGAACAGGGGTTATGTGTTCAAACTTCCTGCTCCTGGTGATGATTCGAACTGCAGCATTTTGAATACGCTGCAAGGTGTTTAACATGCAGTGTGTGCTCCCGGAGAACAGAGCATTACAGTAGTATAACCTACTGTAAACAAAGGCATGTATCAATTTCTCTGTGTCTTGAATAGTAAGAAATCGTCATAGTTTGGCAATTTTGCGTAGCTGTAGGAAGCATACCTTCAATACTGCATCCACATGCGATTTGGATGAGAGGTTTGTATCTAAGATGACACCTAGATTATGGGCTGAGTTGCTGAGGGAAAAGTTCCGCCCTCTGGAGTGGAGTGCGGACATTATGGCATTCCTATCTATGGACTATATACACCAAACAACAGAACATCAATTTTCTGAGCATTTAATAATAAGAAGTTTTCAGCCATCTAGGTCTTGACTTCATTGAAGCACTTAGCTAGAGTGACAATAGGTGCGGAATCATTAGGCATGACCGAAATGTATATTTGGGTGTCGTCGGCATAGGAATGATAATTAACATTATGTTTTCTCATTGTTTTACCTAATGGCAGCATGTAGAGAGAAAACAGTCAAGGATCAAGCACTGATCCCTGTATCACCTGATCCCATATTTGACTAATGACATAGACGACGGAGTGTAATTTTTTAGCACCTGATCATATTGATAACGATTAGTCAAATACGATTTAAACTACTTCAACACCAATCCACACAATCCGACCTCAGATTTGAGTCTTTGTAATAGGGTGGAATGGTCGACCGTAACAAAGTCTGCACTAAGGTCCAGAAGCATTAGCACAGTTGCGCTGCCAGCATCAGTTGCCATTGTTATGTCCTTTATGACTTTAGTAAAGGCAGTTTCAGTTCTGTGTCCTGGACGCCAGCCTGACTGGAAATTATCCAGTATGCTGTGTCTTCAAGTATGATTGAAGTTGAGCAGCCACTATCTTCTCCAGAACTTTTGATGGTACATTAGAGACCGGTTTGTAATTACTGAGCTCCTGTGGATCCAAACTTGGTTTTTTCAGTAGTGGTCTGATTACTGCTACCTTAAATTGTTCA
>JAAGVU020000019.1:12213016-12228644 GCA_011763525.2 Mormyrus iriodes
AGGCATAACGGGTTAGGAAAACACACTTTGTACCCAGGAACAAAATAAAAATAAAAATTTGTTACATAGTGTTATCTAAGGTTAAGCCATTTTTATCCCCTAGGGATCTTGAGAAAGCCACTCACATGTTTATCTTTTCCAGGCTTGACTTTTGTAATTAGCTATATTCTGGGATGAACAAATCTCTGATATGTAGAATGCAATTGGTTCAAAATGCTGCTGCTCGCTTTTTGGTTGGGGCAAAAAAGGTTGAATATGTGTCTCCAATCTTAGCTTCCCTACCCTGGCTGCCAGTTAGTTTTAGAATTGATTTTAAAATATTTTCATTAGTTTTTAAAGCATTACATGGGTATGCTCCCTCATATATTGCGTGTGATGCAACAGCCACCTAGGGAACTCAGAACTGCTGGTCGGCTGTCACTTCTGCTCCCTTGTACCAAGTGCAACACAAAGGGGGGCAAGGTGTTTGCGTCCTGTACACTGCATTTGCAGAATTTCTTTCCTTTTTATATTAAGGAGTGAACTTCAGTTGAACTGTTTAAAACCAGACTGAAGACATTTTTATTCACTAGCCTTTCATGACTATCAGTGATTCTACTTTTTATTTTTGTAGCTACTTATTTGTTTGTCCTTCCTTTCTGCTGGTTGTTTTGTGCCTTATTGTATGTTTATTTATTAATTTTATTGTATGATTCTTGTAAAGCACTTTGGCTACAAGATTATTGGTGTTGTTTGAAATGTGCTATATGAATAAATTACTATTGCTATTGCCATAAAACACGACCAGTAGATTTTATTGCTGGGTGTTTTCTCTGACTGCCTCACTGTTTGCTTGAGGGAACCTGAGTGATGTTGATGGCAGAGTTGCCACCTGTCCTGTATTGAAAAATAAAATTTGCTGTCCTGTTTTGAACCGATATGGCATGTGATTTGCCAACCCACTTGGCAAACTGGTGTTCCATATTTCTTCAGATTGAAAGTGGAAACCTTAATTGCTGGTGTCTGTGACTGTAAGCACTTGCATTCTGTGTGTTCTACTGGATGGCAGTTCCTCAAGTGGTGAAATAATTTCATAGTGTTTCCAATTTTAGTTGATGCGTTTTGGCAGTCCACATTAGACAGTGCCAGTCTGTTGCATGGCCGGACTTTAAATTGCCAAAGTACCACCACACCACTGATGTCTTTTTAACTTGTTTGTCCACAATATCCATCCATCCATTTTCTGTGACCGCTTGTCCTATACAGGGTCACGGGGGGTCTGGAGCCTATCCCAGAGGCTATGGGCGCAAGGCATGGAGCAACCCAGGATGGGGCGCCAACCCATCGTAGGCCACATGCACACACCATTCACTCATACATGTACACCTACAGGCAATCTGATAACTGCAATTAGCCTCAGCGTGTTTTTTGGACTGTTTGGGGGGGGGGACACACCGGAGTACCTGGAGGAAACCTCACGACAACAGGGGGAGAACATGCAAACTCCACACACATGGAACCCAAGCTGAGATTAAAACCCAGGTCCCAGAGGTGTGAGGCAACAGTGTTAACCACTACGCCATCGTTCCATCCCCCTCCACAGTATCTCCTTTTCAAAAAGATGTTGATGTTAAGCTCTTGCTTTCTTCATTGATACCCAAAGTTTCCTCTGAGTGCTAATCTCTCCCATGACTCTCATATAGTACCAAAACAGTAGCATGTGGTGCAGTCTACTACCTCAGTTAACCTTTAAGAGTGCATTTACTGGGTATAGGTTGTCCATACTTAAAAGACTACCATATGATTGCCTGGAATTATATTTGTGTAATATGTGCTATCAAGAAATGTTCCTTATCGACAGTGTATTGAAGTTTCTCATCTTCTTATTAAATTTTATATGACAAGTCAATATATCATTTATATCGCCCAGCCACGCAGTGACACCAATAACCAATTAGATCAGGTGAATGTATAGAAGTAATCTAATTGTAATCAGATTAGATTACACATTTCAAGTAATGCAAAGGATTACATTTATGATTATATTTTAGTCATGTAGTTTATAATCAGTGCTGATTTTGTTGTGGAATGATTTAGATGTGTCTCAGATTGGATGCGTTTACTGTGGTAGCGGAGCCTGCACTGTTCCTTCTGTTATATGCAACAGGACAGGAATGGTAGGGATACTGGGGCCCAGCCTGATCTGAGAACAATGGGAGGTGGAACCCACATCCTATTAGTAGCTGTCTGTAATTACTGGTCTGCTGTGCGTATCAACACTGGTCGCTGAACCTACCTGCTGATGCTGAGGGAGAGGCCATGGGGCCCTGGTACATGGGAGGGGGGAGGATCTGAGGACGTGCAGAGAATGAAAAACTCTAGACAGCAGTTTCTTCATCTAAGTAATTTACAAAATACTGTTCACTGCATGCAGTGCAGTCCATCTATATGTGAGTGGAGAGGAGTAATTTCACCCAAGATGTTTTACGGTGAACCAAAATTTTAGTATAATTTATAGTCAGGATTGGGTATGTGACTTTAAAAATGGAATCCAGTACAGTTACTAGTTACCTGTTGAAAAATGTAATCAGTAATGTAATATAACTATCTCACAATAAAATAATGTAACTAATTACTTTTAGGTACTTTAGGATTGCATGAATACCAACTAAAGACAAGAGTAAAAAATGGAAAACTCACTTTTTTATTAGGCAACATAATGTTATTACTATTACTATTATATATATATATATATATATATATATATATGACACACACACACATTATTATGGAAAGCTGTCAGGATAAAACCAAGAGAGATTGTCGCCACGTGGCATTTTTTCCCTTCTAGACACGATAAAGAACAAGCAACACTCGTACTCGTACAACGGAATGCAGTTTGGCCTCATAATAATAATAGCAATGTAAATAAATGTAAATATCTTAATCTATATGAAAGTTTAACAGATGGTGTCCTATGTCTTGTCCATGTGATTTGGGGCTCTACAAATAAAACTGAATTAATGTGTTTTCGGCTATACAAAAACACTGAACTGAAATACGGTATAGTACTGTGTTGTAGTATTAATATTTTGGTAGCCTTTGTGCCTGTTCAACTTTGCGTAAAGCACATAAAACTTTGCTAACTAACTTTGGAAATTGATACCTGGATCTCTGTAGTTAATGTTTGTATTTGGTCTTATAGTCTTACTTCTAAATGTTTCTTTCGAGCTCTCCTCCTTAAAACCAAAATAACCGCAAAATTTGCATGAACTTAACGAATTTTTACAGTCATCTGTCTGGCACCGCAGCGTAGCTCTCATCAAAGAAAAACAGTCAGAAAAAAACAACAGAGCAATCAAGAAAGGTACACCTGCAACCTGCAGCCAGCCGCGGGTAGGAGAGATTGATTACAGGATGTACGTCAACCCATCTCGCAAGAGCTGCTATGTACGCAAAAAAGACGTCAGTCTCGCGTTCTTTATGAACACCATTCTTCGTTTTCAGATTTATGATGATGTATTCTTGAAGTAATCCTGATTTATTACAAATGTAACTGTAATCTCGTTTCTTTTTCACAGTAGCTGTAACAGAACTTATGTAACTTATTTTTCGCATCCGGATTACATAACACAGTTACTAGTATTCGGTTACTCCCCAAGCCTGTTTATAGTTATTTTCTTATCATGTAAGGCTAACATTGAAAGTTTCCTGTACATACGTCACAGTCATTTATTTTTCTGCAAGTCACCCCCTTTTCCCATTGGTAGTGTCCCTCCAGATGCATTATGGGTATTTTGTTGGGTGTTTAAGAGAAGTCAGTCTCTCACTGGGGGAGAGGGGTGAGGTGTGTTGCCATACTGTGGTAATGCCTAAGGTAAAATTTGTTTCCAAAACAGAAGTTTGGTAACCGGTGAGAAGTGATATTGAGGTGGGTATTACCCACCTCCTATCTATCAAAAGGGCGGCTCTTATTCTGAATCATTAATTTGCTGAATGTGCCATTTTTATGCAAATGTGCACAGACAAACCCAGAATTAACTTACTGAGCTAACCACCGTCATAGTACCATTTAATACTGATTGTAGTAACCAGGGTTAGTGAACCTAGCTCTAGTGAGTTAAATCTAGGTTTGTATAACTTTATTTGGAGCACAACCCAGATAATACAGCATATGCAGACACTATTTAACAGTTAACACAAGTATGCTTTGCCATGCCACATGATTACAAAGTTATGGATCACAGCTCAGCCTAAGACATAATGAAGTAGTACTTCTTAGAGAATTCTGCCCCTGGGACTGGAATGGTGAATGAATGTCTGGTTCTCTAGTAGGAAAAAACCTTCCATCCACAACGGAGTCTGTGTCTTTATGGGGACAGTGCCCTGTATATGAAATCTCACCACTGGATTCCTGGAAATGGTTACTGGCATTACAAAAGCATAAGCTGGGGGCAGTGAAGGCTCAGTCAGCACAAAGGACTAACCAATCGACATGTGGCCTTTGCATAACCTTCTCATCTTTAATATTAATAATGTACAATTAAGGAAAAGAGAATGGGTGATAAATGGAAAAAACAGTGAACAAACCTTTAAAACTATACATATATTAATAAAAATAAAAAAAATCTTAGCAATGTATACTATGGAAAAGAACCACTTTATATGGAAAAAGCAGGGGAATGCTTGGGAACAGCGAGATCTGCACAACAAACAAGGAACAATGTCACTGGCTAACAGCGACCTTCCATTCATAAAGTAAATCCTGCAGGAACTTTGAAAATGAGGTCTACACGATGACCAGCGCGAACGCGTTCTTCACAAAAGCGGCATCTAAGGGCAAAGCCCCACCTGACTGAGGACTGCTGGGTGAGACGTCTGTCCATGACCAGAAAACCTGCTGCACAGGCGTGACGGTTACAGGAACATACTAGACCGTCTGGGCTATCAGTTAAGATCTGAGCGCACACATGGTGACTTTAAAAAAAATAAATAAAAAAGATCCATGAGCTGCAGCCCCTCTGGTGAGCTGGCACCAGCGACTGATACCCAGCAACATCAACAATAGACTGCAGGGAGGGGACAGGTGCAGGAGGACTTGAAAAGGGAGGCATCACTGTAAGAGTGGAATGTCTCAGACGTCCGGACAACACCATCTACTCAATTGTCAGAGTAACATCAACTGTCAGTTTTGGATATATGTCTTAATCAGTTTTCTATTGGGCTAATGTCTTGTGTGGCAGAGAATGTCATCGATTGAAGGAGGCGATGGACACAAGTGAGGTCACGGACACACGAGGACGAGTGCGCCACACGGATACAAATCCACACCACCTCTTTCTCACACACACACACACACAAACACAAACACACACACACACACACACACACACACACAACTTCAGCTTGACTGCATATTGAGCTCACATTGTTCAGCCAGTACTCAATGTGTAATGCATACTCATAGGGCTGTCTATGCACTCACGTTCCCACTGATCTCTTCAAAATCCATAGTTGAAAGTAAAACTTGCCCCTGGGGGGAGTAAACAGACACATGTGCTGACTTTAGCTGGGTAAGATGCCGGCTTCAGGTTCCTTCCAACTCCTTGCTTTCACCTCCGTCAAACCTATTAGTCACTTTCTTTTCTGGGACTGACATGAATAAATGAGTGTTTCTTGTCAAGAGTGTTCAATATTACCAGCCCCAAGTGTGGTGGTGTGGATTTGTCTGCAACTGTGAAAAATATCCCAGCAACAGCACCCTCTGGTGGCCGCCATGGGGCATGTCTGTCTGTAGTTCGGGCATTCTAGTAATCGCTCCCAGTGTGTCAGCCATAGCTGTGGTCCTGCCTAACACATAAAATGTCACTTCCTCTCGGTTCAGAGGAGTTCTCACAGCTCCTCATCATCATAAATGCAGAATTTAGACACACTTGCATCCTGGAAAATACATAGACGAACACATTACTTGGGTTACTGGGTGGTATACCCTGTCTCTCCTCCCTGGAACAGGTGGAGTGTGTGTGTGTGTGTGTGTGTGTCTGCATGTCCTGAGCAAGTGTGCATTTTAAAATGTGTGTGTGTGTGTTTTTGATGTGCAGGTAGCTGTGAATAATTCTGCTTGACTGAAGAGGTATATTGTGCTGTGCGTGTTTTTTTTCTGTGTGTCTGTGTGTGTGCATGCATGCTTGAGTGTGAGTGTGTGTGTGTGTATGAGGCTTGGATGATGTAATCAGTGAGGAATGAAAGCTTGCAAAACAGAGCAATTGAGGTCAAGCAAAAGAGCCTCAGAAGATCTTGCCCTTCTTCTTATTCTTCTCCATGGTCCTGCAGAGAAGGAAAGCCGTTATTCTGGTCACTCGTGAGGCTTTGTGAGAGTGGCCGGGCATTCCCCCCCCGTTTATGCCAGACTGACACTCACTTTGAGGCGTCCAGCTTCTGCTGCTCCAGCAGACGCTGCTGAGCCTCCCAGTTGGACTTCTCCTCCTCAAACTGACGCCTCTTCTCTTCCAGCTCCTTATACTGGGCCTCCAAATTCTTCTTCATCTGCTCATGGCGTCGTTCCAGCTGAGGAAGAGGAGGAATGACAGGTAACATGTCTGTGGCTGTCAGCACGCATATACATTTGCATATACATGCTGAAAACATAATCACTCATGTAATACATAATCCCTATAGTAACACACAATCCTCTAATGTAATACATAATCCCTAATGTAATTCATAACCCCTGCCATCGTGGGGCCTGATGCAGAGCCTCGTTCTGATGTAACACATTATCCCTTCCGTCCCTGCTAACCTTCCCTTTAAAATGCCCACAAAGCCAGGAAAACACACATATCCAGATGTGTGGCTACCTCAGCCTCAGAGTCCTTCAGCTTCTGCTTCTTCTCCTTGACCTTCATCTCAAAGACCTGCTCCATCTCACTCTCCATCTTCTTCATCTTCATCACATGCTCCCGTCTCTCCTCCTCCATCTGGGCCAGGGGGCTCCTGACAGGGACACAGAGATTCCTGAATAACATCTGATAAGTCAAACTCAAGCTAAATGACAAACACCATCAAGGTGACTACAGAAATCCTGATGGGAAATTTAAGACTTTTAAAGACCGTTTTAGTGGCAGTTCAAGCCAAATTTAAGTCCAAACTTTAAGCAGCATTATGCTATACTAGAATCAATACCCATACATTTACACTACAGTGACTACACCCACTGTTCATTCAAGTTTGTATTTAAAATTATCTAACAACTGGTGCATGAATAATAAATCAAACATAACGTGATGATCAAGGTATGGGTGCCTCAATTATGAGAAATCCCCCTACCAAGAAACTTCCCTCAAAACAGAGGAACAATGGTTCTTACATTCAATGTCCCATTCTCCATCATTACGAGCATATTTAGTGGCAGATTTAACATAGTTTTATATCTGAATTTACACTTTCCCATAGACTGCTGCTTTAAAGATAAACGCTTAGACAAGATAGTTTCTTGATTGCAGTCACAGATTTTTATAAAATTGAGGTTATCCTCAATGAAATGGTTTTTATCCACCAAAAATAAGGTTATTATCACTTTGGTCCCCACAAGGTAATATATACATCACGCACACACACACACACACACACACACACACACACACACACACACACACACACACACACACACACACACAGAGTGTGGACATGTGACCATGACAATGTCAAAGGAGTTGATATACTTTACGGCATCCATGCTCATTTATGCACTCAAAGTGTAAAGGGTAGAATAAATGTATCAATAACTATAAAACTAAATGTGATAGACATGTCCAGCAAGGTGTGGTTTAAGCAATGGGCGATGGGGGACAATGCACACCACTCGGTTTTCTGATTATGTATTATCATACATCTTTATTAATAATTGCACTGTGTCCATTAACCACCAGTGCCTGCAAGTGAGTGAACATGAAGTGCAAGTGTGAACATTGTAATATTAATTCAAATTTGCCCGTAATGCGACTGGAAATGCTGAACAAATATCTCGTTATGGCAAAGATTGCCTGTTTTCGTAGGTAATAATTGGATTTAGCACAGATAGCAAAAGGGCTTGAAGCACAAAAAGTGATTGATATGTGCATCTCTGCCTGTGGACATCAAAGGTCTGTGATTAGCAGATATGATTAGATTGATATTGGTAGCATACTCCTTAAGAGTCAGTCCCATTTAAACTTAAATGACAAATTTTTCGACATCAAACTAAATCCATTAGCCAAGCCTTAAACACGGGGGATATGTTCCAAGACCCTCAGTGGATGCCCGAAACCACGGATAGCACCGAACCTTATATATACTATATTTTTTCCTATACATACATACCTATGATAAATTTGATTTTATAAATTAAGAACATTAAGAGATTAAACAATAGAACATTTATAACAATACACTGTTGCATAAGTTATGTAAATGTAGTCTCTTTCTCAAAATCTTATTACACTGTACTCAACCTTCTTCATAAGTTTAGTTTTAATTATTCTAATTATAATATAAAAGAACAGTTACTTGAACACAAGCATTGCCAAACCGCGATATTCGATCTGACAACCGAGACGGCTACTATACAGTGTGGAAACGCTGGAGGAAGCGATGATTCACATCCCGAGCAGGTCGATGTGAGAATTCATAACATTACCCAGAGTGGAATGCAATTTTAAACTTATGAATTGTTTTAGGAATTTTACATTTAATATTAGCAGGCTATAGGTGACAAACCACAGAAAGCAAAACCACGGGTAAGGGAGGACCAAAGTGAAGGTTTACGATCTCAAAAAATTAAGACCTAGTAAACTTAAATTTAAGGCGTTATAAGACTCTTCAAGTCCTTCATTGGTTCACCTTGAATTTAAGACATTTTAAATGTTTTTCATGCCCTGCAGACAACCTGCTGATTTACCAGGCTTAATGTCAGCACAGTAAGGCTCTTACTTAAGAGTACCTTACTCTGCCTTCTTTATTCAGGCTTTATGCATCAGGCCACAAGACATCAATAAAGCTTTATCTGTGGCTAGCTCAGTCGACCTGTGTCAGTCCTATGGGTCGCTTAGCCTGTCTGTGCCTGTCAGTGTTGACCCATGTCGATCGCAATATCATCTTATTTGATCCAGCCCCCACCCCCCCAGTCAAGGGACGCTGGTATCCTACTTGGTCAGCTGGCCCTTGGTCTTGGTGGCGTCAATGCCATTGCAGGTGACGGCCGCTAGCTTCTTACTGCGATAGTTCTCATAGTGCACATTGTTGGTCACGTCCTTCAGGTCCTGCATGTGGGTCCTGGAGATGGAGAGAGGAGCAGGAGGAGAGAAGGAAAAGAAAAAAAACCCAGCCTGAGTAAACATGCACCTTCCAGTGTCCCCAAAATGCTGAGTATACATTGCATCACCAGCCAAGCCCAAATAAACCAATCAAATGCCGAGCTGGTGAAGGGATTGATATTGGGCCAGCTGTCTCACCTGATGAGCATGTTACGAAGTACAGTGAAGTCACAGTGCTCCCCATTCTCAACTAAAACAAGAGAAAACAAATAATTAGAGCCAGGCTGGACCAAACCAGGCCAACCCTGCATATGGGAAACAACTGCACGCTAACATGGACGGGCAGTTCCCTAGACGCACAGGATTCTGGGAAAGGACCCCAGAGATACCTCTGAAACACTATTGTGCACAGAAAGTAAATCACTCCTCAACACAAAATGCTGATACTCTCAATTAGCAAAGAACAGTCCATTTGGGCCTGAGTTTCTCTTACATAAGCCTACTGGACTGGCTGCATGAAGCTCCACCCCATCTTATCATCATTTTATCAGTAACATTGGTGACATGCAGAAAGTTTATTTAGCTAAAGCAGATACTGGGCAGAGTTGGACTGTGCAAGTAGAAAAAGCCATTGGTCCACTTGATGGGCATTCGGCGGTCCCTAAGTGCTGCCTGCCGTCACATACCTGAATGTAGCGCCCCCTGGAGGAGAGGAGGGGCGAGACCTCCGAGAGCAAGCTAAGGATCAGGGCCGCAGAGCCTGAACCTCACTCAGCTCTGACTGTGAACTGTGGCTGCGAACGGCCAGTTACATGACACGCTGATGACAGGGAGGGGAAGGCATGAGAGCTCGCAATGAATGGAACGGGAAGGGGCAGGGTCAGGGCAGCGTCACAGGGCCGAGGGAGTCTGCTGTACTTCTACTAGGACAGGTGGCCTGGGGGGAATGGCTTAAATTCCTGATTAGTGAATGTCTTGATTTTCCCACTCCGTATGGGAATGGAGGTGAGCCAGGGATCTATACATACGCTGAATGTTTCTTGGGAAAAAAGGCACCGGTATCCAGACATTTCTTTGGCAAGAATTTAAGACCATTGTTTTTAGAATCAGCTGTGAAGCCTAATACTGTGAGCGTGTGCGTGATGTCATCCAGAATAGCCCTGTCTGTGATTGGCTCTGGGCTTCAAAGATGACATGACTTACAGATGTTCTATGGAAAATAAAGCACTGGGAATAAGAGCTTCAGAGAAATGACTGAAAGTAACACATAATGTGGAAACAGCAGAATAATCACATGGGCAAAATACGCAAATGAATCTTAAAACTTACAGGCAATTCATTCAGCACAAATAAAATCAGCTATCGACAAGGAAAAAAGACTGCAGACACTTCCCATATTTCACAGTAGGACTTGGCTTTGTAATGTTCTGGTCCTCTCTGTGATGTGATGTAAGGTGTTATATGATCTTAGCTCTTGCCTGCCCCGTCTAATATGAGAAACTGTACAAGCGTGTTCTGTGTGCCAATGTGAGGCACCCCACTGAGTGGAATTGCAGGTCCAAGATAACCAACCATGCAGGGCACCCAGTGAGAATGTGTGGCTGTCTATGTGTGTGTCTGTCTATAAGATTAGCAACTTTTCTGGGGGGAAATTCTGAGAACACAATTAGTATTCAACCATTTTTTCTTAAACATGCCGATAAGACACTTTATTATTATATTATATTATAATATTACACAATTATTTTATCAATATTCTTCAGGAGCTTTGCAAGCTTGCATTACATTTAAATGAGGGGACATCCTATTGGCTCCCAAGCACAACAAATAGGATGTGTGTGTGTGTTGGGGGGGGGGGGGTGCAGGGTGCTTATGAGGCTGTGACATTGTGGCTGGGTGTAACTAATACTAGCAATGAACATGGTTCTTAAAGTGATGTCTTGAGGTATGAACAAGGGATTGGCAGAGATGAGTTAGTGCGTGACGTGCTCTGCTCTAAGGGTAGCGCTGGGACCAAACTTACTGCTACTCATGACTATTAAGAGCATGGTGTTGACCTTTGACCTTGGGTCAGATGAACAAGAAAGTGACAAGGGGAGGGAAGCCTGAGGAAAGGCGTAGAAAATAAATGGATCAATAAATTAAGCAAGAGATGGTTTTGTTTACCGAAAACGCCCTCTGTCAGTCATGGAACAGAATAGACAGGAAACAGAAAAAAAAAGAGAAAAAGGGAATGAAAAATGAGAGCCTGGTAAATGTGTTTACACACCAGAACAAGAATTAAAAAAAGTAAAAAGAGACCTTTCAGAGGACTAAAAGGAAACAAAAAAGCAAAGTGATAAGAACAATGACGCCACTGTGGCTAAGGGTGAGAGAGAGGGCTGTACGCTGCCTCACTCTTCAGGGGGAGGGGGAACTTAAGGAAGGAACTGCAATACCCACAATGCACCACCACCACCCCCCTTTCCAGAAATCCCTCCACTGGCAATCTGCCTGATGATGATGGAGGGGTTTCGAGTTTGTTCTTCTGATCCATACAGAGCACCACAAAGTTCCTATAGTCCCTGCAGCCATGATATTAACACGTTTTCAGCCTTGTCACAGACGCTTTTATCCAAAGCGACGTGGTTTATAGTGCCATGCCAGCTGCAGGAGAAACAGCTCCCCATCAAACACCCACTACCCTCTCCCAACCCACAGCATTCCCCATATAATACCTACCCGGCCAGTAGCATTGCCCACATTAATGCCTCCCACCCCTCCTCCCCAGCAGCACCCTGCATTTGGCCCCTGCGTACCTTCTGCGACCCCCCAGGGGTACTGTCGCCCTCGCACTTTGCGGCCATTCACCTCGATGACCACGTTGCTGCCCACCACGGCCAGGGGCATTTTCTCCTGGGGGGAAGGAGACACACACCGCCAGCACCTGGTCACTGCCTGGACAGCCTTTCATCACAGTGCACCAATGTGGTGCCTATGCGTTCTCAGGGCGCTTTTCCACCACCCCAGGTACCATGCTTTAGTACTTCAAGAAAGTACCAAAAGTGCAGTACTTCAAGGTGTTGGTTTTCCACTGGCATACAAACCGGTACCACTGCTGAATGACATCACAACACGAGGTGGGGTATTGCATTTGAAAAATGGCTGCAGTATATTATAGGGCTGGTCGATGAGCAATATTACTACCAACATCACATCTTATGCACATGCAATTCTTACAATCGCTAGTCAGCTAGATTAAGATAAGACTTTTTTCAGTTCTAGTAAGGACATTATAGGGGACATGGGGGTTTAAATTTCGCTAAAACATTTTTACTTTGTCATAGGACACAAAACTTAGTAAGTTTTGTAATTTTAATGATTGTTCTTTTTCAAAATTATCCAGTATATGTTTAAAAATCAGTATAAAGTTTACCGCCATGGCTTTTGCATGAGTGCTACATGCGCTCGGAGACAATCTTTCCAATTTTCATCCTTGCTGTTTAAATAACTCCTGGACTGGTTTGTGAAGAAATTTATTTTGCTTTATAAAATTCACAATATTTATTACAACAAAATCACATCACAATATCTGAATTTTTTCCAATGTCATGCAGCCCTAGTATATCATCGCAAATACTTTATTTCTCGTCATGTCATCTAGATATTTTTCTGGTTTGTCCGACCAGATCGCAATTATAGCTTGGGTCTCCATTTGTTCATGCAGACATTATTATTACTTTTGTTTTTACTTTGTTTATCGTTGCTTTTGGACTTAAACTTTTTTCAAGACTGCAGTTGAATTGTTTTTCAGAAGCAGGCTATTTGCATAACCAATCGACAATGAACACGTTTGCAAGTCCCACCCCTAAGTACTGAAGTACGCAAAACTTACCCCAACTGGTTTGGTATTTTAGCTATTGGAACTTTTGGTACCGGTACTCCACCAGAAGTAAATGGAAAAGGGAAAGTACCAAAAATACCGTACCAAAAGCGCCCTCAGTCTCTGCTGTTTCCCTTCCTGTCCATACATAAAGAATAAATGAAGGTGATATACTTAATTTTCTTGCCATTTGCCTGAGGCAAACTGAATTCTCTGGTTTCGGCATCCCCATCCAGCTCTCCTCATGGCGAGCCACGCGGGAGGCACATGGACCTGAGGAATCCTCACCCGGCAGGCCATACTTCTCTCCATCATCAGACGCTAAAGCATAATTTTGATGTCAGCATAAAAGCTCTCCCAGCTGCTTTCTCAGTGCTTCTTTATGGAAGGCCTTCCTTTTAGGCATGGAGAGGATTGGGTGCCGTGCAGAATTCAACCATGAGCCCTGTTTGCTATAGCTGGTCTGGGGGTTAGTCTAGATGCTGTTCTTTGGGCTTAACGAACAGACTGGGCCTGGCTGGGTCTCTCTTGTTTGCGTCTCAACAGAATGTATTACTCTGACTGTGTGGTCTGAAGGCTGGAGCCCCCTGGAGGTACCTTGATCTTGCGAATGAGCTTGTTGTCCTCATCATCCTCAGTGTCAGGAAACTCGTAGATCTTGATCTTGTGTTCCTGGATTTCTTTCATAATCTGACAGGGGAGGGGACAATTCTGTCACACAGCAGGAATTAGACAGACATTTCAGTTACACAGAGATACAGAAAGAGTACACACATACACACACACATTTGTATTCATATCATTGTGGGGCCTGTCCATTCATTTCTATGAGCATAGCCGCAATCCCAACAATGACAACCTTAACCTTTTGGCTATGTTAGGTTTGTTTTTTTTTTGTTGCATTCACAAATTTTATAAAATTCAATTTTTCCTTGTTGGGACTGAACAAATGTCCCCACAATGTCAGAATAACAGGTTAACATGACTACACACACATATAGACAGACATATAGACACACACTCACCTGCTTCTTGAAAAGCTGACACTCCTCAGGTGTCAAGGTGTCCGCCTTGGCGATCAGGGGAATCACGTTGACTTTGTCATGGAGCCGCTTCATAAACTCGATATCCAGGGGCTTCAGGCTGGGGGGAGAGAATATACACGCAGTAAAAGGCAGGAACGAGCACAGTGCAGACACAGGTGCACTGGGATTGGGGGGTGAAAATTTACACACAATAAAAGTCAGGAACGAGCACAGCACAGACAAAGTTGCACAGGGATCTGGAGGGTGAGGATATACACATAGTAAAAGGTAGGAATGAGCACAGCGCAAACACACATGCACAGAAATCTAACTTTTGCGCTCACTGGAATCCCAGCAAACAGAGAAGGGTTTCTTTTCCAGTGGCCCTGAACCATTATGTCACTGGGAAGTTTGTGTGTGTTGGGGGGGGTGTTTTCTCACTCCCTGCACTGGCAGATGGACAACAGGCAGGATGGCAGGAATTCAGAGAACGCAGACAAAGGGCGTTGGTGCACAAGGGAAAGGATTCGGGAGCTGATTAGCTGACAGCTGAGGGCCATCGGTCCATGGGCAGGGGCCAGGGCAGTGCTGCGGCCCTGGTGTGTCGTCGTCATTTAGCTCTGCAGCAGCACTGGGTGAACTATATACTATATGCCGGAGAATGCGGCTGGTCCCAGGTGGCAACACAGAACCGTCCAGAGCCGCATCTCTGACCGATTAGCCGGCATGCCATCCAGAGAAGGCCCAGGATGACAGCGATGCCCTCCATACTGTGTGAAGTATGTCAGCTCTCACAAGGATCCGCTTCACCTGTGGAAGGACTGGCTGTGTGATGATGGCATCACGTGATGAGTGAGGACCCAACACCCCCGCCAAAGACTCACTATGTGGGAAAAGCAGCAGTTGCTGGAGGGATTTAGGAACTGTAAGCACTTCCCAGAATATTGCATAACCATCACTGTGAGCCTATAGCCACAAAAACACAAGGATGTGTCGCCCTCAGCAACCGGCAATCTTTCACTCGCACACACACACAACACAGACATTCACAAACAGCTCAGGGTTACTACATCCTGGTCTTCTGGATTGTTTTCTGCTCTCTCTCTCTCTCTCTCTCTCACTCTCTCACACACACACACACGTTTGTATTCATATCATTGTGGGGACCGTCCATTCATTCCTACAGGAAAAATCTAATCTAAACCCAGCAATGACAACCTACCCAGCCCTAACCTTAACCATAAGTAACCAAACAAAATACAATACTTTTGACATTTTTAATTTTTTGATTGGTGTCTCAGATTTTTATAAAATGAAGTTGACCAAAAATTAAGTTAACTGGTATTTATCACATTTTGGGGACATTTGCTCCCCATAATGTAATATATACCACCGCCCACCCACCCCCCCCCACCCCCGCACCAACTCCCCACCCAAACCACAGACAACCAACACAACAACAAAACGAAAAC
>JAAGVU020000019.1:12245779-12255819 GCA_011763525.2 Mormyrus iriodes
ATATATAAAATATTTCTTGCATGATTGCAGGACAAGCTTCTTGAACTAGCCAGCAGACAATTTGACAGACCTTGAGCTAGCAAGCTTCATTTGCAAATCATAAAACTATTCTCAGACATGAAATGACTATATATCATTAAATTATTAATAATAATATGCAAATTGATTAAATCCTAAATTGTCCTGAGGCCAGATTGTACTTAAGGATAATTGTGCCCTAGAATGCGTGTTTAGCAGCTGTTTTCTGACCTCTCCCACACCACTGCCTGCTGGGGAGCAAACACCTTATGACAGATTCTCCAAACAATTTTTTTTAAGTGTTTGTCCCCCAGCTAGTGACAGTTTTAAGACTTACAGGTGACAACAGATGTTTACTTGTTTAAAAAAACACTGGCTTTAGCTTATTTAAAAGGTTTGTTGACGTTTTATTCATTTGGCTACCTCCATTCAAGGCAGGGAATAACCCAGGAGGGGGCGCCAACCCTTCACAGAGCACACTCACACGTGCACACCTATGCGCAATTCGGTAACTCCAATTAAGTAACCTCAACCTGTTTTTGTACTGGGGATGACCAGAGCACTCACAGGAAACCCGACACGGGGAGAACATGGAAACTCCAACCGTGGAGCCATGGCAGAGACTTGAATGCGGGTCCCAGAGGTGTGTGGCAACCGTGCTAACCACTGCGCCACCGTGCTGCCCTGCATTGTGAGTTTGTCACTTTTTAAACTAAGAAATAAGGCAATAAATTAAAAAATGTCAAAAGTTTTGCTAGATGTGATAGAAAAAAATGCGTATGGTTTGGCAACTTTACAAGTGGCCGGTCAAAAATAGAAAGACCAAAGACGGGGACATGCATTTAATGCCATGTAATATACACAAAGGACTCTAGAGCAAATAATATAAATACAAAATTACAACACTTTCTAATGAAAAGAGATTCCACTTACATTTCGCGAAAAATAAGACACGAATTGCCCTACGAATTCAAAAGATATGCGCGGTAGCAATCAATGCGAGCTGAGAAAAGACGGGGCCTCAAGTCAAGTTTCTTATGCAACGAAACATTTAGCACAGTACTGGTACTGTATCGGTATCATATCTGCTTATTGTACCAGTTCGTCATATATAGATTACTGTATGCATACTGTATTAGAGCCATATATAGATTGCTGTATGCATACTGTATTAGAGCCATCGGTATCCAGGTCTAACGCTACTGTTAGGGTGACCTGACGTCATCTTAAGGACATTTACTCTTTCTGACATTTAAAATATGTGCGTTTGCTTCCCAGTCTCCCTAATGAAGCATGAGGGGACCTGAGATGGAATTCTACACTCATAAGATTTTATGATATAGGCCTACATAAAAATTACGCTTTACTTTTAAAATGAAAAACCATTGTAATAGATTGACCGGACCGCGTGAAGCCGATAGGCCTATTCAATAGTTTCTCATCCATACAGTTTTCATGCGTTTTATTTTATTTTATAGACTATATTTTTGAGTGTACTTAAATTCGTTGCTGCAGATGCGTTCAGTGTGTGTGTGTGTGTGTGTGAGTTTCCATTTGGACTGGTGGGCGCGGCTAGCAGTTTCTATTCCTCTCCTTAATCAGCAGAGGCGGTATCCAGCAATGAACATCATCCCAACTCGACTAACCGCAAACATCTTTTGGATTTTTCAATATAAAGCTGGTGGAAAATGATTTTTTCACAACCTATAATTACTGCGCTGCACACCTGGCAAAACCACGTTAACGAATTCAAAATATACGAGTTAAATAATTATTCACCCGACCGATAATTGCTATACCAATCATAAAAGAAGGTAAACCCGAAAAGTAAAACTTATTCACATTGGAAAAAAACATCAGAAAGGTAAGCCCGCTTTCTAAGCATTTATACATTGTCGTATATATAAGTCGTTCTTTAAAAAAATGCTACATTATTATGTTCTGACGTTGACCACATTGGCCATAAAGCAATCATGATTTTCCGTCTAATGTGCCAGATATCGAATTTATTCCCTGAGTCCATTTAACGAAGCTGTTGAACACAACGAAAGAAAAAAATGAAATGTATATCCTTTTTGGATGGGATAAAGAATCTAAGATTTGTTTAATCATTTTTTACCTTGTTACAAACCTTGTTTGTGGGTGTGGTTATGGATAATACAAAAAAGATATTCTACATAAATAATTTAACTCTGAGGTCACTTGTAGTTTGAAAATATATCCAATTTAATCATAGCTATTTACTCTATATGGATCATTTTATATCAGAAACCTTCTGTACTGTGTTGTTTTGTGTCATTGATTTCTGGTGGTTCAACAGATAATTTGCTACTGTATAAATTTCATAAATGAAATGCTGTCAGTACTTTAACCAATTTACAATGATGTATAAAATCAAAAATTCTGAACTTTCTGCAATTTATTTACTGTAAAGTTGAGAAGCACATTAAATACAGCAAAGTTTTAAGAAATGGTTTCCTTCCATATGTCGTAATAATCTAATAACTTGGCAATACTTATTTTGTATGATAAAGTATATTTATACTTTTTTAATTAGAATTATTAACTGTATGTGTTACAAAGTATTTCATTTGCAGTAAACTTGTTGCACATTAATGGTTGCTAATATCTGAAACTAATGATTTAATAAGACTGAGTGAGAAAATGTTGTTAATTACATATATGATGTATTTGTTGCAGGTGCGTAAAATGGCAGTGATATACCTCTGCTGGGTTACACTGTGGACGGCTCTGCTTGGTACCACGCACAGCTGCCCCAGGCTATGTGCCTGTCAGAAGACATTAAACCATCATTCTGTTAATTGTGCTAATAAAGACATGCTCATGGTGCCTGCAGAGCTGCCATCTAACATAACAACACTCAATCTATCTGCAAACAAAATTACTGCACTTCAGTCGCAGTCATTTGAAAATGTCACCCATGTAATGTCTTTATGGCTGGCTCACAATAAGATTGCTACCATTGAGGCGGGGACTTTGGCCCCACTGGTCCATTTACGCAACCTGGATCTCAGCTACAACAAAGTGGTGAATTTTCCTTGGAAGGATTTAAGAAATCTACCTGCACTGCATTATTTGAAAATGGACAATAATGAAATGGTTAGTTTGCCAAAGGATGCTTTTTCTGCCCTTAAGGATTTGAGGTCTCTCCGTATTAACAACAATAAGTTTACGACACTTGTTGAGGGGACATTCAGCCCATTGATACTAATGTCCCACCTTCAGATCCATAACAACCCATTTATCTGCTCCTGCACACTTGAGTGGTTGAGAGATTGGCTGTTGGGGGTGGAGACGTTTATTCCAGAGCAGAATTACATTACTTGTGAAGCCCCAGCAGAACTAAAAGGTGGATTGGTTGTTAGAATGCCCATATTGCATTGCTTAGCTCCTACTGTACATGTATCATCCCAGCCTGATACTTATAATATGAAGATTTATGAGGGATTCATGTTTATCCTAAACTGCGATGCCACAGGACATCCTGTGCCAGAGGTAAAGTGGAAAATACTTGCCGGAAACCAATACTCTGAGTTCAGTGTTCCAAGTACAGTTGATGAGAAAAATAATTTACCCATAGATGAGGAAACACCTGGCAGACGCTTTGTCATGTTACAGAATGGTACCCTCATTGTTCTTAATATAAGCAAGAAGGATGAGGGAAACTACAGTTGTCTGGCCATTAATGACATGGGCCAAGCTGAGAGCACAATTGAAGTTATCGTTACAGATACCCAGAGGCATGACATCAAATCTGTTCCAGATACAACAGCAGAAAAGGTCCATCCATGGGTCCATTGGTCTGGGTCTAAAACACCAGAAGACAGCATAATCAACTCCGCTGAAAGCAAATATAAAACCTTTCCTACCAGGTCAGCTTACATCACTCTAAACAATACGCATGACTCCAGAGAGCCGCTAGTTGGCATGAAATGTGGTGTGCATGACGGGACACAGTACATCTCCAACTATGCATTTAACCAGAGCCTTTCTGAGCGCAAACAATATGCATTTGATTTTGGAGTCATTTCATTGGAAGCGTCGGAGACTGAAGCGAAGGTCCAGCTGATTCCTCTGTGGCTATCCAAGGTCAGTCTACAGCAAAGTCACTCTCAGGAACATAGAACTGTGAATAAAGAGTTGTTTAATCTGTTTCCAAAAGCATCCATTAATTTGCTGTATTTGTGTGTAAATAATGGCAAAGGACATACAATAGTCCAATGGTCCAAGATTGAAGATGGCATGAATACATACCATTTTATGGGTTTGCTGCCTGGAACTAATTATACACTTTGTCTAACATATGACAAGGAAGACTGTCAGGTTCAAGTTGTCTTTGCAACTAGGAAGAAAATCCCTTCTTTATTGATCATTGTTGTTGTCAGCCTATTTTTGCTGGGTCTTGCCACTGTCCCCCTGCTGGGGGCTACCTTCTGCCATTTGATGCAAAAATATGAAGGTAAAACATATAAACTGATTATGAAAGTGCAGAATCCAGACCAGATGGCGCATACAGCTTCCGATTTGGATCATAGAGTATCATTTGTTGAATCAGAGAAAGACTCCAATATTACTGACCTTGGTAAAGAAAAGAATGTCACAGATATTGCTGAAGGGGAATGGGAAGGCAATGTCATAACAGAACCCATCCCTACCTCACATTCCAAAACTAAACAGGAGGAATTTGAGGTGGGCTCAGAATACAGTGACCGATTGCCACTGGGAGCAGAGGCAGTGAATTTATCTGGGGAAATCAATGGCAACTACAAGCAACCGGTTCTCTAAAGCATTTCTTTTCCAGTTCATAGTCAACTAGTTAGTTGGTTATGACAATTTCTGTGATTCCGTAACCTGAGTCTTAATAAAAAGTAAATGGTATATAACATATGGAATATTTGTTTTATTTAGGTGTAGCCTTGCTTTCATTAAAAATATGCAAAATATCACAGGAAATACTACAATTTATGGAAGGGGAGGTAAACCGTAGCTTTGCGTGTTCTGTATGTCCAATCTGTTATCCTCATTGTAAACGAAGGCACTTTTTGGCAAATGTGCTAGAAAGGACATAAGCCATTTAGATCTGATTTTATATAAACTGCAGTGATATTTAAGATTATGACTTGCCAGAAAATGTACTGTATTTCCTCAAATAAAAACCAGGATTCAAAAGGTCTCAGATAATGGCTGGGGGTGTGAATGACATGAAAAAACAAAGGCTGGGCCTCAAATGCAGGCCAGGGGAAAAAAAATCAAGGACGGAAAAGCTCCCAGGGGCTGATCTATACAGGCTTTGTATGAACAGGATAAAAGAGACATTTATATGAAGATTTTGTGATTAATAAAGAATTGACTAAACAAATAAAAATGCGTGCTGATAGATACAGAAACATTCTCATTATATCTGATAGACAACTAACATTCAGCATTTGTTTTATCAAGGTAAGCTGCAATGTTGTTTCTGTTTAGGTAATATCTTACTTTTTCAGATTTTGTTTGTAACTAAATCTGATGATTATGAGGTTATTTGATTGCGCTGTAATAAAAAAAATGTCTATTAATGTTAATATTTGAGAAAACTTCAAATTGATTTTTAATGTTTTCATCTGGGCATATTTACGGTTAAGTCCGGTACGTGACTGCATGGTCAAATGGATAATAAATGGAACATATGTATGATTTACATGGAATTGATAAAAAGTTAACTACCGTTATGCAGTTTAAGAAAACTGTTCCAGTAAATGTACCCAGTATCTTTTGCATGGTTCAAACTAGCACAATGGTGGCATTTGACTCATTCATATTGTATTAACAGCGTAATGCAGTAACAGAGGGAATTAGAAATAAAGGCCTGCCTCTAAAACAAGTCGGCCTCAAATAAAGGCCTGTTACTTCTGTAGCTTAGGTTAACGAAGGCCTGTCTCTATTACAAGCCTGCCTCAATAAAGGTCTGTTACTGTTGTATGTCGCTCTGGATAAGAGCGTCTGTTAAATGCTGTAAATGTAAATGTATTTCTGCAGCTAAAGTAATAAAGTCCCCGGCCACTATATGAGGCAGTATGGCATTTTCTGTTTAGAGGCTGCACTGGGTAGTACACATATTTTCAAGATTTTAAATAAACATATTAAGCCTTTTTAGTAAACCATAGATAATGATTTAATACGCATAACCTCCAAGCTATTCCCTATGTACATTTTAATTACAGTATGCTGGGGACTCACAAATTTTCCAGTGAAGTGAGAGATGTAGGCAAACAGTGGATACCTAATGGTGCTAACAAATCTGTCAGGCCTACCCTATTTTTTCAGGGGGTTGGCTTAGCAGGTTAGGCCTTAGTGCCTGTGATCAGAAGGTTGCAGGTTCAAATCCTGTGCTCAGCAGAGTAGCCACATCTCCGTTGGGCCTTTGAGCGAGGTTCTTAACCACCAAAAAATACACCAGGGGCGCTGGATGGACAGCTGAGCCTACACTCAGACTCCAAGCTTCACTCTCACCTGTATACATGTGGATATGTCATAAAAAAACAGCAATATGGGCCATATGAAGAAACACATTCCAATGAACACGTCCTCCTACTTGTACAAATGGCAAATTAAGCTTATTTTAATTTAAAGGTGCATTAGGCGTGGATATGCTGGGAAAGATTAACAGACTTGCATGCTGCTTTATTGCAAAACTGGAGTTTTAAAAACGTTACAGCAGACAATGGCGGGGTGGCACAGTGGTGCAGTAGTTAGCCCTGTTGCCTCACACCTCTGGGACCAGGGTTTGAGTTTCTGCCCCGGTTCCGTGTGTGGAGTTTGCATGTTCTCCCTGTGTCATTGTGGAGTTTCCTCTCTGTACTCTGGTTTCCACCCTACACTCCAAAAACATGCTGAAGTTAATTGTAGTTACCTAACTGAGGATGTGGTGTAAGTGTGCCCTGTAATGGGTTGTGGTCCCTTGCCTTTAACCCGTAGGTTTTAGACCCCCTATGACCCAGAACAGGACAAACATCTACAGAACATGGATGGACTGGACATTTGTAAACATTAACATTATCTGCATCCTGTTCACTTTTAATATATATGTATTCAAATGCAAGTGTACTTCTTTCTGTGTTCATAAACATTGGTTATAACCAGAGACTTGCTAAACACGGTACTATGCGTCAGGCTGCATCAGTTATGTGCCGTCAGTCATCATTGTATCAAGGTGCTTTTTGGAGCCGCCCCTCGGAGGTGACATTCATCTGGTGTAAAACAGGGCTCCCGAGATACTCTGTCTGTGGGACAGACAATGTCCGCACCTCATGGAGGTATGAATCATCTGTAGAGTCAGCAAAGAGTCCTACTGAATAATAATAGCATTGCAACGAATTAGGCATTAAAAAAGCCTGTTACTCAAACAGATTGCTTATTTGCTGCATCCTCCACTTGTACGTCATGTGCACTGGTCTAAATATAATGCGCAATTGTTTTCTTTTTTTAATTAATATAAAGAACATGGCCCATGTTTGTTATGAAATATTTTATAGTTTTTTTTTCTGAAGTGATATAGGTTCTGTCAGTATTACTATGCATTTTAATATTTAATGACATTGTTTTGTAAATCATTACTTTGGTGTAATGCATTGGCTGCCATGGCTGTAGGCATCATTGTTGATAGCGTTTGGTTTGGTACCCCCTCTACCCTGAACACAAATAAATGTTCCAAGACATTAAAACTTACTTTGATTGAAACTGAACTGTCAGTGCTGTCACTCTAGCTTCACACTCCCTTGTGGAATTAGAGTGCTGACATCTCAGGGACTCCCCATGCCTGTGTTCCCACTTGCCTCTCCCTCCTACTTATGCTACCATAGCCATATCTGCCAGAGCTTACATACTGCACTCATCTAACTGTTCTCACTGCCTCTTGTCTCCCCTGCTTGGCTAATTGCACATTTTTTTCCCCTACTCCTCCTTGGGTGTGCTGCCTGGAGGCCCCAAATTATCAAGATATTCTGCCTATTCTACTGCCTGCGACATCTCTACTGTGGCATCTTTTTCCAGCCTTCTCATCCTTCTGCCTGTGACGTCTCTCCTGCCTGCCCTGCTGCTGTACCGCCGTTTGTTCTGCCATCTGAAGAAACACCAGCAACTGCCTGCCATCACCTGCCTGCCCTCTGCTTCAAGACTTAAATGTTAAAATTGGGACAGTATAAACCGGGACTCATTTCACTTCCTCCACCGGCCCCTGTAGGATGGGCTCCCCCTTTGGGTCTGGTTCCGCCCATGGTTTCTTCCTTCTAGGGAGTTTTTCCTTGCCAATGTTGCCTCTAGCTTGCTCATTGGGGGCTTTGAGCAGGAATAATGTAAAGCGCTTTGAGACAATGTAATGTTGTGAAAATGCGTTATACAAATAAAATGGCTTGTGTGCAAAGCCTTTACACTTGTCTGTTAAACATACATACCTACATCTCACCCTTGCGTTATGTGTGAAGTTGTCTGCTGCCATATTTGCACTTATTCCAACAACTATGTTGTGCCACGATATTAAGCAAGTTGTGTAAATCTGATTTAAAGAAAGCTGTTATTATGGGACATAAGCAGTATTGGACATTTCAGGTCCAGAAGGTAGAAATTCAGACCAAGATTTTGTTTCTACCAACCAGCTCAGCATAAAAAGTCACAGAGTACTCAACTAGTTGGTAGAAACAAAATCTAGGTCTGGATTTCTACCTTCTGGACCTGAAATGTCCAACACTGGACATAAGATAGATTCCACTGCAGTGAGGAGCACTGTACTCATTTAGAACTTAGATGATGGTAAATCAATGCTTGGAATTGCTAAGATAAATTTTGGAGACCATTGTGCTCTAAAGTATGTAAAGTACAAAAAGTATGTAAAATTTTGTTTATAAAGCACACTCTTAAAAATATTAAGTATTTACCAAAGTACTGTACAAAAAGCAAAAAATAAACAATGCACACACAAAATATATAATGACACGAGTAACCGCTGTAAATGGGTATCATGAACATTAAAACAACAAAATGTCTCAAAAGCCCTGGAATACAGATATGTTTTAAGACTGGATTTAAAAAGAAGAAGTATTCGGAGAGGCTCTAATATGAGATGGTAGACTATTCCACAGCCGTAGACCATAAACTGCAACAGCACAATCCCCTTTACATTTTAAGCGAGACCGGGGGACAACCTGAACAAGATCATGCGATGACCTCAGTGTTCGAGGGATCAATTTGCGGTGAAGGAGTTTGCCAATGTAAGATGGCGCCAGTCCATTTAAGGCCTTAAATACAAACAATAAAACTTTAAACTGGATCCTAAAGCTAACTGGAAGCCAGTGGAGTGACGCCAGGACTGGTGCAGTATGTTCTCTCCTTTTGGTACCAGTCAGCAGTCTTGCAGCTGCATTTTGTACTAACTGTAAACAATATAATGATGACTTACACAAACCTGAGTCAAGGAAATTGCAGTAATCGATGTGACAATTCTGTGAAGTTGTCCCCTACAATCTGCACAAATAAAAAACATTGTGTTTGGTGAGTGCTACATTCGCGCTGTTTTATGACACAAAAAATAAATTTGTGCTGCTTTCATTTTTAAGATAATAGCAAATATGTTTTTCCAGACCATGACGTCACTCAGTCTCCCTACAACAGCACACGGACATAAAACCAGGCTGTTCATTTGTGCCATGTTTGTGCTGCAAAAATTAAGATTTGTGCGGCTTTAATTTTTAAGATAATATTTATTTTCCCAAAAGATGACGTCACCGAGCAGTACAACGGTACATGGATATGAAACCAGGCTGGTTCTTTGGTGCAGAGTTTGTGCCCAATTGTGACTCTTTTAGTTTTTGAGATATTTACGATGGAATATTATCATACTTTGCATATATACATACATATATATATATATATATATACATATATACATACATATATATATATATATATATATATATATATATATATATATAGACACACACACATACAAAGAACCAATCTGGCTCAAC
>JAAGVU020000019.1:12255919-12266077 GCA_011763525.2 Mormyrus iriodes
CCGTGGGTGTGTATCAGTGTGTCAGTATGCCCCATGCCTGCCGTGGGTGTGTATCAGTGTGTCAGTATGCCCCATGCCTGCCGTGGGTGTGTATCAGTGTGTCAGTATGCCCCATGCGTGCCGTGGGTGTGTATCAGTGTGTCAGTATGCCCCATGTGTGCCGTGGGTGTGTATCAGTGTGTCAGTACTGTATGTCACGTGCATGCCGTAGGTGTGTGTCAGTGTGTAGGTATGTCAAACGTGTGCTATGCATGTGTGTTTGTATGTCAGTATGTCACATGTGTGCCAGTATGTCACATGCATGCTGTGTGTATGTGTCTATGTGTCATTATGTCATGTGTGTGTCGTTGATGTGTGTGTCAGTGTCAGTGAGTCACTTGCGTGCCATGGGTGTGTGGCAATGTGTGTGGGCTTCTGCAGTGACTTCCCAGCAGTGCAATGTCCCCTAGGTACTAATTCCACACTAATGCTAATGTCTTACTCCTCCCTGTCGAAATGAATGGTAGGGTTCTCAATGCATGTCACCATGCTAAGAAAATTCATGAAAGACAGTAAGTGTCACAGTCTGCTTTTGTTAATATGATTGTTAATGCAATGTCAGCTTGCAGAAACTGGCCTTCCCTTCCTCTACGTCCTCAGGATATTGAATCCTACACTATTTACTGTTTATTACATGATGTGACAAATTCACACAATTATATATTAATAAAATTAACGACAGAGGAATTTATTTCCTATTCTTTACAATTTTAAGTTTATTGTACATAATGTATATATAGATTAAATCGTTTAATTGAATGTCTTTCAGCTAATCACATCCACTTAAAAGAATCAAACACCCAGTTTTACTTCACAGAGTCTCCACTACACCTTTAACAGCTATAACATGTGTTTATAACACAAAGATTCTGGCATATTGGCATTTTATTTCTATCGTAACGTTAAATATACCTTGAGAGATACTGGAAATACTTTAAAATAGGAAATTCACTTTTGGATCATTTCCGTTATAATGAATATCAACTTATTTTTTATTGACTTTTTTTAGGTTTTTCTCATTCTCTTGTGTGGCTCAGTGGGTTAGGGTTAGCGTGCTGTGTTTGTGATCAGAAAGCCGCTGCTGTTGCTTTTTCGTCTTACCTCTTGTTACAGCCCTCATGTGATGCTCTCCACCTGCCTCTCCTTATGGTCCCTTCTTAGTCCTATATTTAAGTTCCTCCCTGTCTTGTGAACCCCAGTCATTAACGTTGTGCTTCTGTGTTGCCTTGCCTGGCCCTCTTTTGATTGTCTGTGATCCAGTTTGCTTGTAAGTCCAGTTTCTTCAATAAACCTTCTCGTTTGCCCCGATACCCACTTCTGTGTCCTCTGTTCTGCCCCATGCCCTGACAATATGGCTTCTAAGAAAGAGCTGTGCTGAATTTATTTCTGCTAAATGTTAGAAATGCACATTGAACTGTTTGCTAAATATCTGGTTTGTGTATTTACAGTACATTCAAATCTCAGTCATTGTTCCTTTGTAATGATTGATTTAGAGTGCTTCAGAATTGTTTAGGAGCATCATGAATATGTAAATTATATAAACAAACCCAATAATGCCTTCTCACTGACAGGAAGAGAAGCTTTTAGCTCTAGAATGAAGCCTTGCATCAATTCCACTCATTAAATTAGCTCCATGGAACCCAGCCAGCACACTGGTCCAACTCAAATAACCCCAATGGAAAGCTGACCTGCTGGGGGAGAGGGTCGATTTATGGGGGTGGACTTCCAGTCCTGGAAAAGGGGGGGGGGGGCTTTTATTTCCTGCCCCACTATAAAGCATTAAAATATGTTAATATGTTCCTATAAAAAGCTTAAATGTGCCAGGAGAGTTCACAAGTTTCATTTTATTTAATGCTTTTATTGTTCGCTGTGGAGATATTCTCTTTTGACAGACCTTATCTTGGTCTCAATGACACACATATGTAGGTGAGAGCAAGTGTGAGAGCAAAGGGCAGCCATTGGCCACCGCAGCCACAGAGCTGGAGGTTAAGGGACTGAAAAGGGCCCACAGACATGTGACTAGTCTGCCAAAGTCAGGCAGAGCTGAAGTTGAGTAAGCACGACGTTCTCTAAGATTTCTGAAAGAAAGGGGAGCTTGGAAATTGCTGTAAAAAACTGAGGAATCGAGATTGTATTTTTTAATAAGCGGCTGCACTATTGGCTGTTTAAATTGTCTTGGTACAATATCGCTAGTCATACTACTATTTATAATGGTTTGAATAAATGGTGCAAGTGTATCAACGATATCTTTAAAGAGACGAGGAGGGACAGGATCAATGGGACCTACTGATAAGAAAATTATTCGGCAGATGAATTTAAGCTGGATAAAAGACACAGGCTCAAATTGAGCAAGTGGCAGTAATAGATGGGCCATGAGATGGGATTGGAAGGTATAAGCTTTTATACTTGCAATCTTATCCACAAAAGAAAAATCTGAAATTTCTCACAGATATCTCAGGAGACATGAAGGCAGATGGGGTCAGGGGTATTGATGATGTTGTTAATAGTAGAAAAACCAGGATTCTTGGATTTATTTTTTTTTCTTTTACAATAGTTGAGAGATTTAATCTTTTAGGCTCTGACAGTACTTTGATAATTGTGCCAGCTTTCTTTTAAAATATCCAGGGACACCTGCACCCTGTCTTTCCTCCACTTGCGCTCTGCCCTCCTGCAATTTCATCCAACTGCTAAATTGACATCATTGAGCCACGGCTCTGATTTCAGTTTTGAATGCAGGGTTTTAAAAGGAACGACAGTATCTAGGATGTTTTTACAGGCAGAATACAATAAGGAGGTTAGCTCCTCAGTGTCAACGTAAGAAGTGAGCTCTGAAAACGACCCAGCAGCATTATTAAAAGCAGTCACAAATTGAGCAGCAGTAGTAGAATGAAGCAGTCGAGAGCAATGGGCATTTGTGCGATACTGAGGAACATGATAGGGTCTCGCATAGGATAGGATAGGATAGGTGAATGATCAGAGAAGACTGCACCCCAAAGTGTATATTCAAAACAGACCGTTTTTCATTTTATAATCTATTTACGTAAATTCTATTTTGTTTTTTTCTGTTTATATTTTCTTTATTTTATATTCCATTCACCTTATTTTTTATCTGTATTTTGTATCCTTCCTCTCTTTTCTCTTTTCTTTCTTGCATCGACAAGGATAGTGTTCCAGTTTCATTGGACCTTGTAAAGTGACAATAAAGGCATTCATTCAAATAAGAGTATATGCCTCTATTTTCAGTATTCTTCTGCTGATTTAAAAAAACAGACATATTGATGACAGTGTATTTGTAAAGTACATTATGTGAATGAATTAGTCTGGATGTGTTTCTTTGGATTATTTTGCTAACTTGATTTCATTAGTAGTGATGTGTTCAAGACCATCCGTTTCAAGATCAAGACTCATCCCAACCAAGACCAAGACAAGTCAAGACATTTAATCAAGACCAAAACAAGACCGAGAAAATTCACAATCAGAATTTAGATTTTTTTTGGTAGAGTGCACCCATATTGGGGCTATGTTTTCATTTATGTAATTCATTCATTCAAAAGACCCTATTACTGAAAAACCTCAATTCTCTAAAACTCTAAACAATAATGCAGATATATAAAAAATAAAAACACACAATATAATGAAATCACATACACAAAGCCTGCCCCCAGCTCCCTGGGGGGTATTCCATGAAGCAGGATTTCTTGCTTATCCGGATAACTAGTTGAATTTAAGGTAGTCTGGACTAAAACTTTATCTTTGTTCCCTTACGTTTCGCTCAGACTACCTTAAATTTGTTGACCAGCTAAGCAAAAAATCCTGCTTCGTGGAGTACCCCCCTGCTTCGTGGAGTACCCCCCTGCTTCGTGGAGTACCCCCCTGCTTCGTGGAGTACCCCCCCAATGGCGATAGTAAATTACGACTCTAACAATCAACAATAAACACTACCAACAATGTCCAAAACAGTCTGCAATAACAGGGGTAGTTGATGATGGATGAGTGAAAGAAATACCTTGTGAACAGCTCTCTGAAAGGAAAGTACCAGTTCCTGATGCAAAGTGAGGTGACTGGGAGCCGTGGCCAGGTCTTGAAAAATAGCGCGGTCCAGGACCTGGGGGTGAGGGGTTCGGGTCTCAATCACACATTACATACAGGAGGCTTGTTTTCTGGGGGATGGGCAGCATTAAATGAGAGTTTGTGTCAATTAATTGATAGTTTAGGTTACAGCAAGTTATTTGGAGCTATTATAGGAATGTGCCTTACTGAATGAATTTAGGTCTATATCATAAGAACATTAGAGAGTAGTAAAATATTATGGGTATGAAGCATGTAATTTAAGGATATTTGTAACCATATATAAAGATAACCATGAAAGAGAAATGCTTGATATTAACACATCATTACAAGCCAACATCAAATACACTTTTTTGATATACAAATTTGGCTTTGTTTTTATGGATACTATTACTGATACCGTCCCCTTCATAAGTTATTATTTCTGACGTTATGTGAAACGTTAGCAGGGTTGCCGACACTCACGCTTTCAACCACACACGCTCATTAAAGAAATCTTACAGCACATCTATATTCTTCCATTATAAGCCTAAAATTAGCTACATCAAAAGCACTGGGCCAGTTTGCAAACCATACAAACTATCTGTAAGGTAATAAACCTCCTACATACATGTATATGTGTGTGCAGACTTCTCTCTAATTGAAAATCTCACGCCAGCCAGCTGACCAAAGTTGGCAACCCTGCGTTAGTTAGCCTAATCTAGCACAACAGCGTAATATGAATGAAACCCAACCTTTAACATGGCCAGAGTAGCCTAGCGTAGGACAGCTTACGCCAAACGCTGTAGCAGGTCGCAGTTTTGGGACGTTTTTTAACAGATAATGATCATTGTTGTTGTTTTTTTACAGATAACGATTATTGATACCTTACCGAATGATACGTGCGGCGTTCTGCTCTCTCAGAACGCTGCACGGTCACGCGCACACACAGTGATCACGAGCTGCTGTCAGTGCAGTGCACGCGTGCAGCTCCCGAGTCGCGCGTCCTCTATCATGCAGATACTGAATGCTCCAGCTTGCTCTCTCACACACAGCAGACAATATTAATAACACATTCGAAATGAATTAAGAATGCACTTGGCCGGCAGACATTTTCGACTCCTGAGTTTTTTTTATTCAGCTGAATATTTAACTTCAAATTTTATGTTTCGCTCTTTAAAAAATTACCAAGAACCGGACCTCGGTGCCCTCATCTACGGCCCTGATTGGGAGTGATCCCCAGACGAAGACGTATCCACTCAAGACGAACTGGCAGAGTTGTAATCCGACTGAGTGTGAGAGATCTACAAGCAAACACAGACGATCATGATCTTCCCGACGTATTTTAAGTTCATTTTAAAGGGCCCGCTTGCTCAATATCTCGGCATTCCCAGCACCCCCTGCGCCCTCTGAAGCTGCCCAATAGCGTCATACCGCCGGGGCAGTGGGGAGATGTAGTACATTTTAAGTAGCGCTGCTACTCCCTACCTGTATTAGGAAGCCCTGGCCAGGGGAACACTCTGAACAAGACTGTCCCAGGACTGCCACAGTGAACCTGGACTGTGTATCAGGCAGCACCGGCCAGGGGAACATCCAGAAAAGGACTAGCACAGGACTAGGATATGCACACGTATTTACCTAACATTGCGTTTTCAGACTGTGGAAGGACACTCTCATGAAAACAAAGAGAACCTGTAACACTCCACATGCACAGAGCTGGGCACAAGGTTCAAATCACTATCCCTGAAGATGTGACATTACACCATCTCCATATGCATGCCATCCTTCCATCCAACCATCTTGTAATTACCTATCCTGGTCAGAGGTGGCCAGGAGCCGCTACCAGTGAGCTCAGAGCGCAAACCTGGAAGACAGTCTGGAAGGGATGCTTGTCCAACACAATACCTATATGCATACCAGGGAATCTGAAATACACTTATCTGGTTTAGCATGCAATTTTAAATGTAATTAATTAATAAAAAGGCACAATCCATGTGTCCTTATTATGTGACTTGTGCTCATGTGATGCACACTTGACTGGTCCAATAGCAATACTGGTGCAGCGGATGTCATTATACATGATATTTCCTTCTGCTCTGAGCCAGTATTCTACAGAGACCAGGTAATGAAGTCGAGCCCCAGTAGAAACTGTTCAGCATATGTTTATGTTTGTAAGCCTGACTGTGGTGCAGCAGTTCTGTGTGTTTCAGTCTTTGCCTCTTTGGGGCTTTGCAGTAATACGAAAAACAGGGCAGACCACTCTCACTCCACCCCTGTGGTGAGGCATCTTGATGAAATATGTGAGACTCACATGCTGAGTCTAATGGAGCTGAAGACATATACTGTTCATCTAATAACATCTATTAGAGTTACTCAGACTGGAACCATTACTGAACATAAAAAAGACATAAAAGCCATTGCTATATGGGAGTTTGCTATATGTTTAATTTTGTACTGGATTAAATTCAATTAACTGGGCTGAGGCTCACATTGTAGCATCCTTGAGATGACCGAGCAAGAGAAACCTAAAAGTACTTAGCAAATGTTTATGCTAGCATTCAGAGAATGGGTGTAGGAGAACAGTGCATTCTGACAATGGGCATATACTAAACAATGCAATGTACAATGGGTGTAGGAGAACAGTGCGTTCTGACAATGGGTACATACTAAACAATGCAATGTACAATGGGCGTAGGAGAACAATGCATTCTGACAATGGGCATATACTAAACAATGTAATGTGCAATGGGTGTAGGAGAACAGTGCATTCTGACAATGGGTATACACTAAACAATGTAATCTGCAATGGGCGTAGGAGAACAGTGCATTCTGACAATGGGCATATACTAAACAATGTAATGTGCAATGGGTGTAGGAGAACAGTGCATTCTTATAATGGGTGTGCACTAAACAGTGCATTGTGCCAGTTGGTGCAGGAGAACAGTGCATTGTGCCAGTGGGTGTGGGAGAACAGTGCATTCTGACAATGGGCATATACTAAACAATGTAATCTGCAATGGGTGTAGGAGAACAGTGCGTTCTGACAATGGGTATACACTAAACAATGTAATGTGCAATGGGTGTAGGAGAACAGTGTGTTCTGACAATGGGCATATACTAAACAATGTAATGTGCAATGGGTGTAGGACAACAGTGCATTCTTATAATGGGTGTAGGAGAACAGTGCATTGTGCCAGTGGGTTTGGGAGAACAGTGCATTCTTATAATGGGTGTGCACTAAACAGTGTACTGTGCCAGTGGGTGTAGGAGAACAGTGCATTGTGCCAGTGGGTGTAGGAGAACAGTGCACTGTGCCAGTGGGTGTAGGAGAACAGTGCATTCTTACAATGGAACAAACAAACAGATATGACAAACAACAGAAATATTTTATGGATAGGGAAGATCATAGGCTTGAGCAAAGCTGAGGTTTTAAGTTTGGTTTTGAAACTGAAGACTGTGTTCAAATGACAAATGGCAAAAGGGAGGGAACTCCAAAGTCAGGGAGCTGAAGGGGAAATGGCACGATCACCAAGCCAGAGGAGGTGGATCTGATTGCAGGGAGGCTGGTTGGGGAGAAGCAAATTAGAGAGATATGGTGGAGCTTTGCAATGAGAACTTCAAGTCTTTGTATAATGACCTTTCTTCAGAATAAAGGTATGTCAGGCTTTTTGTATACTGTGCACTGAGCAGTTTTAGCAATGCTGATACATAAATTGCATAAGCCGGTGGATATGGTATTTGTCTTGATGGTTGTACCTGTTCAAGAATTATCAGTCAATCATGAGTACAAAGCAACAGTAATATTGAAACTAAATTGATAAAAATATGACATGAGAGATGGTATACAAATACATTTTCCCTAACTACATTTTGTTTTGGAGTGTGTCAAAATCCTTATTCTTTTATGATGGAAAATGAAAATGCACTTGGGGTGGAGTGTGTAAGACTGAAATGTGATTGTGGCATACTGTTAGATTAGCCTTAGTGTATGTAATGTATCCACTGGTAATGAAGTTAGTTTGCACTCTGCAAATGGTCTTCTGTGATAGACACAGTGATAGAGTGAGGCTAAATAATGCAGTGACCTGCAAAGGTTCTACAGTCCTAGCAAGAACTTCTGGTAAGTCAATAGTACTGGTTAGAAACTGCTCATAGTTAACTAACAACAAGGCATAGAAAGGCATCTGTCTCCAGCGTTCAATGTGGGACAGAGGTCCTGTGAAATAGCCTGGACAGGCTGCCAATCCACTGCAGGACATACATTCAGAGATATCAATTCACCTGCATGTCTTTGGACTGCTGAAGGAAAGCAGAGTAACTGGAGGAAACCATCACGACACAGGCAGCAGATGCCAAGTTCCCACACAGAGAGCTGGGCTGGCATGTAAACACCAAACCCTGGAGGTGTGAGGGAACGGGTCAATAAGCCACCCCTACTACAGACATGTCTAACCAACATGATTCATTCTAAGCAGAACTAATTTTTCAGTTTTGCTTTTTTCTGCAACATTTATTAAAACAAATACTTTGCTATACTTTGTTATGCTTAATTTAAACATCTATTTGTGTTTCACAAGCAATGATGCATGGTGCAAGTCTGCAGTCTATTCCACGGGAGCGGGGGGCTCTCAGGATCTTAGGCCAGTAAATAACAAGGCACATACTCACACACTTTGTACAATTTATGAACAAAAAATCACCTAACTATTATACACCTATCAATGAACTGCAAATGGAAAGTGTCACAGGGAACATGCCAAGATCAGACAGACACAGAGTCAAGAATCAGATGAGCACCATGTTCCCTTATCGGGACAGTTTAATGTTGTGTACCTGCCTCCCACACATTTGAGTTTGAGTTTGTGCTTGTAGATTAGGAGATGTGATTTTTAGAAACATAGAACTGCAAACACATATATCCCCAAATACTTCTCATAGAAATGTATGTTCATCTGCATATCTAAAAAAAAAAATCAAAATAAGAGTCTGAAATACTTAATAAGTGACCTACAATTTTCCTGAATATTCAAACAAATTTCTTCAGCATGAAGAGGGGAATGCTATGTGACAAATGGCATCCCATCAGACAGTCCTGCTGATGACTTGTTTAAACCAAGTACACCCAGCAGATAGAACATTTACTGGATCCTAGATTCATGGTGGTTGCATTTCATTGAACTCTCTGAATTGTAGGCTACTTAGTGAGTAGCAGTCAAAATTTATGGCTATTGACATTTTAGTTAAATGTTTCTGAGGAGGTTCACTGCTCATTAATTGAACACATTACTTTAAGCTATTCTAAGAGATATAACAGTGAATTTTTATCAGCATATGTTCCAAAGAGCATAATGAATATCTGGCCATTGTTAGTAAGTACCATAAAATTCTATCTCAGCAAATCTCATTGTAAGGCTTGCGGCTTTTGTTTCATAATCGTGGTAGAGCCTACATACGTGGCGTGTGTGTGTGTGTGTGTGTGTGTATATATATATAAATGATATTCATGTTTGTGTGAGACTATGCCATTATGTCTGCCACAATTGCTTAACCATATCGAAACGTCTCCCCAAGTCACCCCAATATTTGCCACACCCTTCCAATGCATCCATGTATTTTTTGACTCGGCCACTAGCACATCTTGTATGGTTGATCAATACCTCATCAGATTATTTAACAAATTTAATAAATTAATTGAGCTGGTACTGAAATTTAACAATTACATGGGATGGCTGAGGTGCCCCTGAAGAGAGGTTTGGGAACTGAAGCGGTGTTCATCTAGTCATTGAACTAGATATCAGTGACTTTTTGGAGAATAGAAGATTTCTTGTTGTTTTTTATATTATTATTCTCAATTTGCATTGTTAAACTGTGTTTTCTGTTTGGAGCACATACACATATACCCAGAGAAATAGTTTTAACAGATTTTTACTTTGTTTGCCTAAAACTTTTGTACAGTACTTGTGTCTGGCCTAGTGACAGTTTCCGGGTTTATGGCTCTATTACACTATGTAACAAATTTTTATTTTTATTTTGTTCCTGGGTACAAAGTGTGTTTTCCTAACCCGTTATGCC
>JAAGVU020000019.1:12266177-12283945 GCA_011763525.2 Mormyrus iriodes
ATCAAAGTTTGTGCTGAATGTAGTCGTTTTTCGATAGGCTTTAGACATAAGCAGTTGAAATATAACACTTGGAAGCCCGGAACAAAAATTGTGTTACATTGTGTTATTTAAGTTGTATGCGTTGCTTTGAAATGAAGTCTTGGCAAATAGTTGAAGTAGGTGGCATATCTTATGTAGTACACTATATTCTAACCAAAGCTGAATACTTTAAGCACATAAGAGCATACTTTATAGATATTAACCGATGTTCAGAAACCTTAGAAAGGTTTTACAAAGGAGCCGATCAATATCAGCAGTAAGTGCACATTTTGGATTTAATCTGATCTCCACATGGCATTGATTTTTTTAAATGGATCTCTGAAAATGAATCCAATTGCACTTTTTCTCTGCAAGAAAGAAAAGGGATCAGGTTTCATGTGTGGGCAGATGAAGTAAATTGGTACGCATTAGAAAGCCAGTTTGACTAGTTTGTGTGGTGCTGTTACCGATCCTGTCTCTTAACACGTACTCTTAAGATGAAAATATTTAAATATGAATATGACAATATAGCACTCTGATATCAATGTCTATCAAATAATAATAATGTATGCATTGATAAAGAAAGAGAGCCAAGCTTTAATGGCGATCTGGTTAGAAGAACATATTTTCTTTGATTTGATTTGATATTGAACTAGATCTGGATGGCATGACAAGAAATAAAGTATTTGCTATAATATACTTGAGCTACATGATATTGGAAAAAATTCAAACATTGCAATGTGTTTTTTTAAAACTAATAAATATTACAATATTTTAGTGGTGTCGATCGATTAAAAAAAAAATCCAGTTAATCATAATAATAGGCTTTGATTAATCATGATGGTAGTAAGATGTTGGCTTGATATTTAGAGATCAGAAAAGGAGTTCTAAACAAATACATTTCTCACAAACCCATCTGTGAGTAATTTAAATAGCAAGGATGAAAATGATTATAATTGACTCGGAGAACACATGCAGAACTCAGGCAGAAGCACAGGCAGTAAACTTTAAACTAATTTTTACACATATACTAGCTAATCTTGAAAAGGAACACTCATTAAAATTGCAAGGTTTGTTAAGTTTTGTGTCCTATGACAGAGTTAAAAATGTATAGCCCCCACAATGAATTTCATCACTAAGACTTCAAAATAACAGAACTGTATTACAAATTAACGTTGTTTTTGAAAGTACGGTATATCTTGGTAGGCCAGACAGTATGAAGGTATAAAAAAATTTAAATAAAAAAATAATAATAATAACAACAACAATAAGTCCTATTTATACAGCGTCTTTCACAATCCCAAGGTTGCTTTACACAAAAAAAAATAGTAATCAGTACAGGAGGATGGGACAGAAGGAAAATATTCAAGGACAAGAAATGTCTTTACTTCAGATTTGAAGGAAGAGAAAGAAGAACAGTCACGCAGTGATTGTGGAAGAGAGTTCCATAGTTTGGGGGCAATGGCACTGAAGGACCTGCAGCCCATGGTGGAAAGTCTAGTGTGTGGAACAGCCAGGAGATAATTGATAGAGGATCTGAGAGAGCGAGAGGGTAAGTAGGGAGTCAAGAGTTCACTGAGGCAGTAAGGAGCAAGGTTATGCAGAACTTTATAAGTGAGAAGAAATATTTTGAATTTGATACGAGACTGAACCGGTAACCAGTATTGCTGAGAGGGGATGGGTGTGATGTGAGCGGATCGTTTAGTGTGAGTGAGAACTCTGGCTGCTGAGTTCTGAATATACTGAAGCTTTTGTATAGATTTTGCAGGAAGTTGCAGTCGTCAATATGGGACGTAATAAAGGCATGAACCAGTGTTTGGGCATCAGTACTGGACAGAAATGGGCGTAGACGAGCAATGTTACAGAGATGAAAGAATGCCATTTTGGAGATAGATTTTATATGTAGGTCAAAGTTGAGTGTAGAGTCAAGGTATGAAAAAGCCTGATTTCAATCACTAACAGTTGACTGTGGAAAATTTAATAGTGAGGAAATTTCACGAATGGACTTATTGCACAGGTGGCATCCTATCATGGTACCATGCTTGAATTCATGGTGCTCCTGAGAGCAACCCATTCTTTCATAAATGTTTGTAGAAGCAGTCTGTATGCCTAGGTGCCTAATTTTATACACCTGTGGCCATGGAAGTGATTGGAACACCTGAATTCAATGATTTGGTGGGGTGTCCCAATACTTTTGGCAATATAGTGTATGTTATGTACACATGTGCCATATGTATTAATTAGCTGTAGTGAGGCTGCAGAATTTTTCCCTTATTTCTTTCACCATTATGTTCGAGATTTCTTTTCAACATCCCCCAGAATATGCAGGAGATACAGTGAGACAGACACAAATTTGTAAATGTGATAATGATGCCCACAAGGTGAAACTTCTAAGAGCCAGACCCACCTTCATAAGCTTGTTTCTTTTGAATGACAGTGACATCCGGTGGTTAGTGCAGCAGTGGCTTGCAAACAGCTTAATACAAACACTATAATTGTTATGTATATGAGGATATGAAGGTTATACCATTGTTTTGCAATGTAACCCTGTCCTGGATAAGCACTATAGAAATGTATTGATAGATGAAATCTTTTTTACTGCAATTGTGGTCCTAGTTGATGTTTTAGTCAAATTCCCAGACATTTGTAATCGGTGTTTATTTTATTTATATTTTATATTTTTATTTTTATTATTTTATATGAATCCATTTACAGTAATATGTATTTCCAATTTCATTTTCACCTTACTCTTGACACTGATTGTCTTGGTGAAGATTGTGGTGGTAGCATGCGGAGTGGCCTGACCAGGCCTCTGTTTTCAATGACTCCAGTTTGTTCTGAGGGATTCCTCCGTGCGATGTGCCCAGGATAGCCTCCTTGGGAGCCAACCAGGTAGTATCCTTTTGATGTGCCCAAACCACCTTTAGTGAGTCCTTTTGAGCTGAAGGAGCAGGGGCTTTATTTGAAGGTCCTTCTAGGTCACCATACTTTTTATTCTAATGACAGAAAGTGAGCCTAGCAGGAAACCTGGTGAGAAACCTAGTTTTGACCATTTCTTTTTGAGAGCATTATCCTTCGGTCATTATGCACAGCTCATTATCATAGTTGAGGCTGGGGACAGGTTTGGAAACTGACGTTGGCCAGTAGACAATGATCTTCATTTGGCAACCTAATTCCTATTTAACCATCATAGACCTGCTCAGTGTCTGCAAAAGTGCCCTTTCCACCCCAGTTTGCCTTTCAGTCTCACGTTCCCTCTTAACATCACATGGTTTGTATTTAATTGTACTTGACCTCCTTCACAAAAGGCAGGCTCTGCCCCTTCACATGAAAGGACTGACTGATCTCCACCCATCCTTCTTCCACACCTGCTGGTCCAGTGTGGGGTTGTGGTGAAGCCCAGGGGACAGGGCAATGACCCCAACTGTGCCAGCAATGACTGCCTTCATGTATATTGTTTAGTGATGATTATTATTAGTTGTTCCAATTTGTATACTTAAGGAATAAAACACCAAATCAGACAATGTAGTGTACCCTCCCAGAACTGATAGAGTAAAATAAAACTTTTTCATGATTAAAGATTACCTTACAGTAAGCAGGTTAACAATGACATAAGATAAGCAAACCAAAAAGGGGCACAGGCAGCTAGCTCCACACACACACACACACACACACACACACACACAAACATGCACACACACACACACACACATGCACGCACGCATATCTTTGTGGGGACCATCCATTTATTTCTATGGGCAAAATCCTAATTCCAACAATGACAACCTTAACCCCTACTCAGCCCTAACTTTAACCATAAATAGCCAAACAAAATACAAGACTTTTGGCATTTTTAGTTTTTTGATTGCAGTCACAGATTTTTATAAAATTGAATTTCCCCTTGTAGGGACTGAAAAAATGATCTCCAAAACGTCAAAATAAAAGACCTGCCCAGTCTGTGTGTGTGTCTCACAAAGCCAAACACTGTCCTAATACTCCTGAAGCAGATAAAGTGGTCATCAGGGTCTGTGTGCTGTGTGGAGCCAACGTGCCCTCATAGATTCCAAACACTGCTCATACTGTAAAAACATGTGATGCCTGATGACATCGATTATTTTTTGTAAGTGGAACAGTTGTCGCTTTCAGATGCTAGGTAGCATTGTTAATAATTACATGCAGAGGAACAGTAAGAAATTCTGGGCCCACTGGCTAAATGTCACCTTGGGCCCCTCACCCAATTTTATGTATGATTTTATGTATTAATGGGCCCCCGTCTAGTGCTGGGGCCCCTGAATCTGCCAGGGTATCCATGCCCCTCTGATGCTGCCGATGACATGGTTGTACACCCCTTATTACATTTTTTCAGAAACACAAACAGAGCTCCTATGGTAGTGTGTCCAGTCTGAAGCTTAAAGCTCGCGGTATGAACCCTGCAGTGGAACCTTCATCAGTGTGTACGAGTCATGCTTTTGATAAATTAAAGATCAGTTAGAAATACATGTGAGAATTAGACATGCATAAAATCTTTAAGTACTGGCTAATTGACAGCCAATAGGAAATCATTGAAAAAACAGTCACGAAAGAATGATAATGCTAAGATCAAATAATGCTAAGTTTGCCTTCTGCTTTCTTTATCCCTTTAAAAGCCTGTAATTTCCTACAATAGGCTGTCCTTGTTTCAAGTGGAAGCAATGATTTCATTGGCCAGCAAAGTTGCTATGGGAAGCTTTTGTTGTAGCAACAAGTGTATGAGCCGTGCATGTTGTGAACATGAACCCTTAATCTCTTTGCTTGAATTAGTTAAGGATTTTCATGACAAAGATTCACAGTTTGCTCTGCATCATGATGCAAAACAAGGAAACTCACATTGAGGATTTGCTGAAGGTAGGCTGTGGGCTTCTATATAGCCTCAGGAAGACACTGCATTTTGTTCAATTAGCTTGCTAGAAAGTTGTTAGCTGAGGGTTTGGGGTTTGTGTCTATTTGTTAGCCCCCTGCTAACCAAGACCCCCACGCCCACTTCACAACAACAATGGGTAAGAGACGAGTGCATTTTTAAAAATCCATGAGTCTCAAGTGGAGGTTCCCTCGACCTTTAGAGAGGGATTTATCTAGCAGAAGGTTATTATACACCACACATCTTTCTGAAACAACATTCTGCGTAGCCAGGTGTGTTATCGTCCTCTGCCAGGGCCTGCTGCTGTCATTCCTTTCTCCTTCAGCACAGTGTGAGCTAGGCTGTTTGTAATGCAGTCACTGGGGTATAGACAACTCACCCAGAGCAGTGTATACAGGATAAAATTTTTGCTTACAAAATATTTATTAATGAGCAATTGACCTATGAATAGTTCCTATATGTGCATGCTGTAGGTAAGCTGAAATTTTATCAAAGCTTTATAACTGTAAGATTTCTGAGGGCAAATTGGATGAGTATGGTAGTGATATTGAAGGGGGCAGAGTGGGGAGGTGGGACAGGGAGTGATTATACATTTTGTTATGAAAAGGTTGTGAGGGATGGTGATGAGACAGGACTAAGGTCCTGAAGGGCACCCGCTTTGTGGCTGGAAACTGCAGAGGAAGTTATTTGGTGTGAGCTTGCTGTCTGATTGTCTAAATGATAAGATAAGATAAGAAAGAAATTTATTTGTCCCGAGGGAAATTCTTTTGTCATAAACATGCTCAGTGCAACAAGAGGAATAAAGATAAGACAGTTAAGAGTTTAAAAAGAACAGAAGTAATAGTGGGGTAAATGTAGAATGTCATTGGTAGTAGCAGAGACAGACAGGAAATGTAAAGCCTGGGAGCAGCACTCTATCACTCTTCGTGATTAAGAAAAAAAAAAACTATTAATACATTCTCTTCTTATCTCTGCACTAATGTCCTTTTCTTTAACAGGGTTTTTAGGTGCGTAACCGAACTGGCAGTAACTCAGTCGGCTGACAGTCGTTATTTAAGTCTAGCTTTACAGAGTGAAGAATAGTCGAGGACTACCGAGCGCTTTTGTACGTCGCTCTGGATAAGAGCGTCTGCTAAATGCCGTAAATGTAAATGTATTGCTGTTTCTTCCCCGTTATCCATGAGCTGTTGATCTGATTTTAACATCCTACCCTAGACTCAGTAAATATTGTGTGTCTCTCAACCTGAATGTTTGGTAAAAAGGTACCCCAACATCCCTGACTTAACAAACTGCTCCATGGACATGACAGGTCCGAGGTGGTGTTTTTGGACTGCCTTCTCTTGATGCCTTGGCTGGGATCCTCCAGGAGAGGAAGTACGTTTCCAACCAAACCCAGGACATGGTACAAGCTCCAACACAACAGCAGCCTGAGTCAGGCCACAGTCCCCAGAGCCCGGCGCATCTCCCTGAGGCCACGTGCAGGTGGGCAGCAGTCTTCCCGACCTTCTCATGCCTCTTCTTCCTGCAGTTTAATCCTCAAGGTCTATTTTAAAATGACACTGTAATGTTTACTGTCACTGTCATTTTGGCTCTAATGTATATTAGATTAACTGCTCTGTTGGTTTCGCTTTGACCTAAATAGCAGATCTTCTTACTCCCAGGAGTCAGATAATCCAGGTGACGCTGTAGCAGGGCCTGGTCTGTGCTCCCTCAGTGAGCCATACATTGTGGTTAAGGGAGGAAGGTGATGCCCCAGAAGGCTGCCCCATTACCACAGAGAGGGCCAGATCTAATGTGTAATATCTATCTTGCTTGTCTGAAAAATTCATTTTCACCTTGCATTACTGTTGAATATTTCTTCATCTGAAGTCATTATATCTAATAATGTAGGAATACTTAGGTGTCTTCATGTTGTCATGTCAACATATGTTTTAGACTATCTTTAGCTCTCTAAATGTAATGAGGGTGGATGGAGAAAGGTTACAGATTCCATGCATCTCTCCCTTAGCACCTCAGTAACTGACCCATATGCTGCAGATGTCACCGAACATCAGAATAGAGTGAGTACAGAGTCGGCGGTCCGTCCTGCAGGCCAGCAGGGGGCACTTTAGCAGATTTAATGCCGCACAGGCACCTACTTAGTCCCTGCCTGGCCTTCTGTCATGTCCATTCACAGGCCTCACAGTCATCAGCTGTCTTAAGTCCTTCGGTTAAGCGCTCTTTACTTTCATGAGACCCAGGGGAACTGCAGCCATGAGTAACAAAGAATGAAATCCCATAAAATGATCAGGATTGTGGTTCTATTGCCTTTAGTTTTGAGGAAAAACAGACTTTGGTAGCTAATTGCGACTTCATTACTTTGTGTGATATTGCTGCTCATCTGCAGATAAAAGTCAATCATTTTAAAAAAGGTCATGTATGAGCCACCCATCACCCATGAAACAAATGTTATATTTATTTTTGTCAGTGTCCACTCAGAAGGAAATAGTAATTTCATGCAAATTAAATCAGTAACACAAGAATTGCTCGTTGAAACAGAGGAAATAGTCAGCAAAGAATCCTAAAAATATGATGCTACTGAAGTTAGTATTTGGCATTAATTCAATTATTGAAACAATTAATTCTTTCCAATTAGCGAATTAATTGATAACTAATTGGATAATCAAATGAATGCTTTGGCTGAATGGACAGCTATGTATTTACTGGGACAAGGGATTGATGGTTATGATATGACCTAGGAAATGTGTCAGATGACCCCTAGTGGTTCAAATCTGAAATTATTTCCTGTTGCTGGCAGCAAGAAACGGTGAGGCCTGTTTTAAAAGGACGTTGCTTGGTGAATACACATCTTCCCGCTCTGTGGCTACTGAGCTCAACATACACTTTCGAAGATACACTCTTCTTGAAAAGCAAAAACTGGAGATGTGTAAAATTCACTATTCAGGACTCACTTTGATTTACATGCTCGCAGTAATTGTGTAAGTGATAACGGTTTATGACGGCAGTGACTTAGCGACTCACCGGTTATGTGTAGTCTGGAACTTTATGTTCTTTCATGTTTTAGCTACAGCAGCGTGCTTGTGAAGTGATTAACGCGATGCTGATGATTTTGTGTAATTTAATCTGCAATAATGTGCTGATAATAATAATGAGAAGGAGCTGGAGCATTACCACAGGGCCATGAGTCGAATGGCCGAAGACATCCTGGCGCTGAAGAGGCAGGTTGGCACCTTGCAGTTGGAGAACAGCCACCTGGGCAGCCAGCTCAGCCTGCACCACGACCTGGGCCGCACACTGCTGAACAACACTGACATCGACATCCTGACCAAAGTGGAGATAACCGACTACATTGGTAAGCCTGCCTGCTCAGCTGCCCTGCACTTATACTGGGAGCTGGTGCCTCAGACACACATGAGGAGGTTCACTGCCTCATCACTGAGACGCTTATATTGGGAGCTGGTGCCTCAGACACACATGAGGAGGTACACTGCCTCGTCTCTGAGGTGCTTATACTGGGAGCTGGTGCCTCAGACACACATGAGGAGGTACACTGCCTCGTCTCTGAGGCGCTTATACTTGGAGCTGGTGCCTCAGACACACATGAGGAGGTTCACTGCCTCGTCTCTGAGGCGCTTATACTTGGAGCTGGTGCCTCAGACACACATGAGGAGGTTCACTTCCTCGTCTCTGAGGCGCTTATACTGGGAGCTGGTGCCTCAGACACACATGAGGAGGTACACTGCCTCGTCTCTGAGGCGCTTATACTTGGAGCTGGTGCCTCAGACACACATGTGGAGGTTCACTGCCTCGTCTCTGAGGCGCTCCTTCATTTGCCTGCTGATTTCCGTCCCTCACTCAAACCTAGGAGAATATTTATTTATATTACTGTAATTTTTTTAGATAGGTTGAATACATTATTACCATTACATACAAAGTTTCATTGTTCGAAACTATTACCAATTAAGTTTTATAAGGGTGTGGAATAATTTTTGCCTCTTTACATTACAAGTCTGATGCCATCATAATTAGAGCATTCATTCCTGTTTGTTCTGAGAAGGGGTATGACCTTGTTACATATTTCTCTGCACTCCCTGTACACATACTAACACAGAAACACATTTTGAGAATGCTAAATGCTACAAGATTAAACTCTGATCTCCTAAAAGGCCAGAACACAGCCATCACAAAGTGCCGTCTGAGAGGACTCAGTATATTCCTAAAAGCAAACGTTTCCCCACCTATCTATGCAGAATTACAGGATGTGAGGTGTAAACACACAGTTTGTATGTTCCAGAGATAGCATTCACTCCACAGGGAGGTATCGAAGAATAGTAATTATTTCATGGGTCATTGAAAATCCACAAAATGGTTCCTCATGCAGATAGCTTTAATCCAGATTCAGAATGCAGTATTAAAGTTAACACCTTTGTATAGCATCAAAAGTACCTTGGAATGTGTGAAGGATCAGGGTACAATTAACAGAAAAAGACCATGAAAGGTATTTAGTAGGAAATTCAGATGTAATCGTTTGCAGATAATGAATTTATGGTATATTGGGTAAATTAAAAAGCAGGAATACCGAGTGATAATTGTACGCGTCTCCCCCCCTTTTACGCTCAGCTGTTTTTTCTCTCTCTCTCTGTTTGGTTATCGAACAGCGATTATTACTGCCCTTCTGCCGTGGGCATCAATAATACATTACATCAATAGGGAGGAGTGAGGGTGGCTCTACCAGGCAGCTTTATATGTCTAGGGTTTGGATGCTCGCATGGGTACACATAAAAATATGTCCGGAATGGCTTATGGGACTGGCTAGCGCTAATTACTGGAATGCATAACCTGCCTTGCGTTATACCAAGAAGTTTAGACCCCGCTTACTCGGCGAGCGCCAAATACGGCATACCACACAGGTTCGCCATTCGGGTTCAGCCACAACAATAAAACAACATTCCTTTCAACGAATGAAATAGCATTTATTTACAAGGAAGGCAATAAAAAAAACAAAACCCAGGCGACAATATCTTTTACATCCAAATGATCCTTTGGGCGACCCGCTAACACTACACTCCCATTACCTACACGATGGGACAGAAAAAAAAAACCAAAGAAAAATAAGAAACCATACATGAGTAAGGTACGAAGGCATTACCCCCACACTCACACACAGTCACAATCTGGGGAAGCCCTTTCGCCAGCGCGCATGTGAAGGTTTGCAATGCCGGACCAGAACATATTCCCGTCCTTACTCACGAAAAACCGGTCTCCTGTAGCCACCAGGAAGGGTCTTGCTCCCTCGACGACCAAAGAGGAGATGGCGACTTTCACATGAAACAGGTCCCGGTGCGGTGTGCTCCGGCAGGTGGACACGTCCCCTCGGATAATCCGGCATCATCCTTCCTCCCTGGTCTCTTTCCCGCGCCTTCTCTTCCCTCTCCCTTACTTTTTTCCCGCACCTTCTCTTCCCTCTCCCTTACTTTTTTCCCGCGCCATCTCTTCCCTCTCCCTTAGTTTTTTCACGCACCTTCTCTTCCCTCTCCCTTAGTTTTTTCCCGTGCCTTCTCTTCCCCTTCCCCTACTTTTTTCCCGCGCCTTCTCTTCCCTTTCCCATGCTTTTTTCTCGCGTCTTCTCTTCCCTCTCCCTTACTTTTTTCCCACGTCTTCTCTTCCCTCCCTTACTTTTTGTCCTGCGCCTTCTCTTTCCTCTCCCTTAGTTTTTTCCCGCGCCTTCTCTTCCCCTTCCCTTAGTTTTTTCCCGTGCCTTCTCTTCCCTCTCCCTTACTTTTTTCCCACGCCTTCTCTTTCCTCTCCCTTACTTTTTCCCCACGCCTTCTCTTCCCTCCCTTACTTTTTGTCCCGCGCCTTCTCTTCCCTCTCCCTTAGTTTTTCCCCGCGCCTTCTCTTTCCTCTCCCTTAGTTTTTTCCCGCGCCTTCTCTTCCCCTTCCCTTACTTTTTTTTTCCCACGCCTTCTCTTCCCTCTCCCTTACTTTTTTCCCACGCCTTCTCTTCCCTCTCCCTTACTTTTTTCCCCTGCCCCAGCTCCTTCTCCCCATCTCTTCCTGTTAACCCAACCCCACACAATAACCACTCTTGTCCCATGTCCCCACACCCGAGACACAAAACAGAAAACACTGGGAAACACAAAAACAGAACTCCACAAAACCAGCACCCCCTTACCACAATCTATAACCTCTTTATTAAAATAAACACAATGTGATTTCCAGGGGTGCTACATAATAATGCCTATCCATCCATCCATTTTCTGTAACTGCTTGCTCTATTCAGGGTCACGGGGTGATAATGACTTTTAAAAATAATGACTAGTACTGATACATGATTACAGAATCACAATCATGTTATGATTCAGGATTTTCGAAAAATAATACACATTTTTAGTTATACAACAGATTTATTTTCTTTCTGAATGTTCCTGAATATAAGCAAGATCCTTACTGCAGGAAACTTGGACAGTACTTTGTATACACGGGAATGATATACTGCATTCTGGGTTTAATATATTTGGAAAGCCTTTTTGATTCTGGAAACAATCTTTTCCTTTCAGTTACTTCTACCTTGCAATTGGACATTGCTGCTACTTTTTCTGCTGTTCTCACAGCCTCCCTGAAGTTTAAATTAGCCAGTGAAAGAGACAGATCTGCAGTGCAAAGGGTCAAGATTCAGGAACTGCAGAACGAGCTCATTAGGGTGAGAGCCGGTAGGACTCCTGACTATCCATTGGACCCTGATGCTTTTTCTATAGCATGGTGATGCTCTTTCTCCGCAGAATAATGACTGTGAGAAGATGCTGCTACAGTTACAGAGGGCCCACCAGCAGCAGCAGACTGTCGTCCAACAATATCAAAGCGGACTGGTCAGAATGACGGGTCTAGAAGCAACAGTCCGGCACCAGGAGAAGGTACTGTGTGCTCTCAGCACAGCATTTCATTATCTTGCCTCTCAATAGGCATATACAGCCTGATTGTGCAGTCTGAGAATGTTCTCATTATGCAGTGTGTGGCTCCCATCTTTGTCTCATTGTATATTCCCAGAATATGCAGACATGTAAGCTCTGCACTGCAGATGCTCCTAATTTAACATTCACAGTGACTTACAATTACACAGTGTGTTAATTTATGCCCAGCTTGATGGGGGTAAGTGGGGGCAGCTTTTTCATTGCTGCAGGGACCATGGCCAAACAGGAAAGAGGTAGAAAAATATGCACCCTCATTAGGGTGATTGTATTTCACATACCAGAGCGCAGAGTCTGAATACTTATGCAACATATTTTTTCTGTTTTAGCTTTGTTATTGATTAGTACAGACAAATGATTCATTTTCTGTTAACTGCTCTCTGCTTTAGTGTGTGAGGTTGCAATAATAAATAGTCACTGGATGAATATGTTTCCATCATTTTCAATCCAGCAACATTTGCAAGCATTCACAAGGCTTTATTGTGTTTTTAAGGCACTGCATATAGATAACTTACTGTATGTGACACACAGGGTGAAATATTTGCTTCTTGGTGCCGTAGGTCATTGAAAAGATGGAGCAAGCTCTGAGTGGCCAACTGTCTGAAAGAGCTAACGGCAAGGCCAACCTTGTGAAAAAACAAACAGGTGGGAGCTATGTTCAGTACACACCCTAAGATCAAAACATTTTTAAAAGCATCTCTCCGTTTGGGGGCTAATTAAGTGTTAATAAGACACATGGCTACCCTGGGATCTTTTGCAGTTAGGTGGGGTCTGAAACGTTGACTGGCAAACAGTGACACACACTTCCTTGTACCAGTAAACGTAAGGAAGGCCCTCTAGCCACCTGCTTCAGGTCAGTGTTGCTGAATGTGTAACAGTACCAGGGCTAAGACACAGCTGCCCACAGGTGAGCACAACCACAGCGGGTGGAAGGTGGAGCTGGCCCTGGCAGAAGAAAACGCCCGACTGAGGGTGGAGCTTGAGAAGGTGCAGAGGCAGCTAGTGACCATCCAGCCACCGCTACAGGTAGAAGCTCTTAACGCACTTATACTGTATCTACTAGAAAGGTTTCTGTCTGCCAGGTTTAAAATGTTCATTGTGATTAAGGTAAATATTAAATTAATATATTCCTTTAGACTACTTTGGGCATGGTGTGTGGCTCAGCCAGTTAGGACTCTGTACCTGGCGTCAGAAGGTTGCTGGTTCAACTTATAGGCCAGACTGGGGTCAACATCAAGGCCCTGAAACAAGTAGCGTGAGGGGTGCTGCATGCTGACTGGCCCCCAAGCCTACTATCACCTGTCTGTGTGTCACATGAAGAGTGAGATGGGACAGGTGAGAGCCTCACAGAAAGTCTTGTGACACTTGCTTAATTATGCTAAAAACATTGCACATGTATTGGTTTCATAACAGACGTCCACTGACAAGCAATGTTTAACATATCTGCGCATATCTTCTGCACTGACATTTTAATATTAAGAGTCATACATTTCTTGACTGATTCATTCAGTTCTGTTCTACCATTTTATATATTAAATGCAATTATAGTCATTGGCTGCCAAAGGGAAACTAAACACAAATGTTTGGTGTATTATACTATTGCAAAGGTGTTACTAATGAAAAGCACCCAATGATACTTGTCAGTGAACTTTTTACCTCAGAGCAGCTCCTTCAGAACCATCATTTGGGTTTCAGTTTATTACTGCTTGAAATGAATGTTTTACTTAAAACTGTTGGCTGTTTCTAATGTGATGTATCAAATCACTTTTAATGTCACATCGACTAGAACGGGTGAGCTAGTGAGTGAACGTCTTGGGTCACAAGTTCCTGTCAGCACCGCAGCACATTTAATAAATGAGCTGTGCATAAAACCACTTTACAACAGTGTACTGTACATAAAAACTGAATAGAAAACAACTGTACGACAGTATACACTCTACATATGCACAAATGAAATGGTATAATACAATACAATATAGTACAATACAGATGCAATACACTATAGAGCAGACAGACAGAGACTGTAGGTGTTCTGTAAAACAGCTGCATGCGCCAATATGTGTGCATGTCATTGATACTGGGGTAAGCAATGGCACAATAGCCGAAAGTGCGTTACTGTCTTAACATCGTAGAATGTCCTATGTGCTTTGGTATTGACTATTAAGGACTACTGCAGGGTGTCTTTGTGGGGAAATACATTAGACTTACATGTAAATGAACCTGCTCTGTCGACTCTTATCGACCTCGTGAGCCAAAGATTTGATATACTGTGATTCTGGCACATTTAGGGAGGTGTCTGCATTCCAGGGGCTTCGGAAATTGGGGGAACCCCCCCTTCCTAACCAATAAATGCATCAGCGGCGAGTTCCATATCTTTCATTATAAATCCGCGCATTACTGAGGTCAATTCGCTGCTATTCGGCGCGAAACCTAATGGAGACTCTAGTCACATATCAGGCAAAATCGTTTTTATCATATGGATCACTTATTTTTTTGTTAAGTGATGTTTGGTTATGAAACTGTACCCTTAAAGATGTTAGTCTTATTGTAAATGAGCAGTATGAGCCGACGGTGATAGGAGACAGCTGAGAGAGACTCGGACCAACTTTACAAAAGAATATCTTACTGAAGATATACTTAAGAAATTTCTGGAAACACGTCGGAGCGTTAAGAGACAACCTAAGGTAGCACTTACGAACAACGCAGTGTTAAGAAGGTTTCGAGAACCCAGGCCAAGATGAATATTAAGCCGTTGTGATACATATTGAGGCATTTTCATGAGTGGTCTTGACTGGTCTTGAAATAAAACCTCGAGTCCTCTATGTCTGAGACTGAGTGAAAATAAAGTTGATTCCGAGACTGGTCTTCAGTACTACAACACTAGGTGTAACACAATACATTAATATATAAGTGTTGATTTTTGTTATAATACCAATAAATTTGCAATCATTTTACAGAATTAAGTAAGCATCAAGACGTTCTGTGAGCGCTGTAACTAGTCAACTAAAACACAAAAATGGACAATGAATTGACCCCGATCTCAGTCCTATGTGCGTGTTGAGGAGCCATTGAGGAGAGTACAGATACACTATATTGCCAAAAATATAGGGACACCCCTCCAAATTATTGAATTCAGGTGTTCCTTCCATGGCCACAGGTCTATCAAGCACCGAGGCATGCAGACTGCTTCTACAAACATTTGTGAAAAAATGGGTCACTCTCAGGAGCGCAATGAGTTCAAGCATGGTACGGTGATAGGCTGCCATCTGTGCAATAAGTCCATTTGTGAAATTTCCTCGCTACTAAATATTCCACGATCAACTGTTAGTGGTATTATAACAAAGTGGAAGCAATAGGGAACAACAGCAACTCAGCCACGAAGTGGTAGGCTACATAAAATCACAGAGCGGGGGCAGCGCATGCTGAGGCGCACAGTGTGCAGAAGTCACCAACTTTCTGCAGAGTCAATAGCTACAGACCTCCAAACTTTGTGTGGCCTTCAGATTAGCCCAAGAACAGTATGTGGAGAGCTTCATGGAATGGGTTTCCATGGCCGAGCAGGTGCATCCAAGCCTTACATCACTAAGTGCAATGCAAAGTGTCGGATGCAGTGGTGTAAAGCAGACTGCCACTGGACTCTAGAGCAGTGGAGACCTGTTCTCTGGAGTAGTGAATCACACTTCTCTGTCTGGCAATCTAATGGACGAGTCTGGGTTTGGCAGTTGCCAGGAGAACGGTACTTGCCTGACTGCATTGTACCAAGTGTAAAGTTTAGTGGAAGGGGGATTATGCTGTGGGGATGTTTTTCAGGGGTTGGGCTTGGCCCCTTTGTTCCAGTGAAAGGAACTCTTAATGCCTCAGCCTATGAAGTCATTTTGGACAATTTCATGCTCCCAGCTTTGTGGGGACAGTTTGGGGATAGCCCTTTCCTGTTTGAACATGATTGCGCACCAGTGCACAAGGCAAGGTCTATAAAGACATGGATGTGCAAGTTTGGTGTGGAGGAACTTGACTGGCCTACACAGAGACCTGACCTCAACCTGACAGAACACCTTTGGGATGAATTAGAGTGGAGAATGCGACCCAGGCCTTATCGTCCAACATCAGTGCCTGATCTCACAAATGTTCTCCTGGAAGAATGGTCAAAAATTCCCATAAACACACTCCTAAACTTTGTGGAAAGCCTTCCCAGAAGAGCTGAAGCTGTTATAGCTGCAAAGGGTGGGCCCACTCCATATTAAAGCCTATGTATTAAGAATGAGATGTCATTAAAGTTCATGTGTGTGTAAAGGCAGGCATCCCAATGCTATTGGCAGTATAGTGTATATCAGCTGAGCTGTCAGAATCCACCTCGTTTAGCATCCACTTATAATGAGGAAGGCAACTGTGTGACATCCTCTGGACTCTGGCTGCCAGTCACACCAGCACCTCGGCCCCTCTTAGGTTCCTGAACCCCTCAACAGCAGTGAGAAACTGGACCTGCTGGTTCAGCTGAAGAGGGCACAGGTTCAGGTCAGCACCTTGGAGATTCAGGTAGGCTTCCTACATGCCGGTTTGATTGACACTGCAGCCAATGTACTGCCACACCTAGAGGGCATGCCATGACAGGCACCTCATAGGAAGGACAGGGCGTTAGTGATGGTGCCATGTTTTCCCAGAAATCTCCACTAAGCACTCTGCAGTGCGTGTGTCTAGTTATCTACCATCTTTCAGCTAGAAGATAATTCAAGAAAGTGGGGCAGAGAAAGACAGGAACTGTTAACCAGACTGAGGGAACACGCCCATGGCTTTGCACACATGGCCTTGACCCTCCGCGACCCTCCTCTGGTCAGTGCTGTATCTTGCACCTGAAATTTTTCTGAAATTTAGCTGAATTTGAAGTGTATACTTTTTAAATCCAAGCCGCTGTAATATCATTGGAAAACTATTTAAAATTAGGTTAAACCTACCGAAAGGCATGTTAGGGCTGTCTGCTGCACATGTTGATAGGGAGGTCAGTTCTGCATAATTTTATGAGCATTAATAAAGCTATTACCGTAATTATATACAGTCAGGTGAAAAAAGTAGGACACCCCATTAAATGTTTAGTTCTTCATTAAGAAATATAACCATATCAATATTAAATCTTCTTTCAAATTATAGATTGTAGATTATAGATATAGGGGATGCAAATGCATCACCTATGAAAAAACAAGAAACAAATTCACTTATTTAACAAAAGAAATTAACTAAGACGCCAATTCCTACTGAGGAGACAGTTAGGACATCCTATGCCCTAATAGTTAGTATTTCCCCCTTTGGCTGAAATAACTGCAATGAAACGTGTCCTATAACCATCTATCAATGGTTGATGGACGGCGGTGCCCTGAGGAGCTCCATCACCTATTTTAAGCTATTACAGTAATTATATAGGAGACCCTCAGGTTACTGTGGTGCCCTGAGGAGCTCCGTCACCTATTTTAAGCTATTACAGTAATTATATAGGAGACCCTCAGGTTACTGTGGTGCCCTGAGGAGCTCCGTCACCTATTTTAAGCTATTACAGTAATTATATAGGAGACCCTCAGGTTACTGTGGTGCCCTGATGAGCGCCATCCCCTTTTTAAGCTATTACAGTAATTATATAGGAGGCCCTCAGGTTACTGTGGTGCCCTGAGGAGCTCCGTCACCTATTTTAACCTATTACAGTAATCATATAGGAGACCCTCAGGTTACCGTGGCGTCCTGATGAGCGCCATCCCCTTTTTAAGCTATTACAGTAATTATGTAGGAGACCCTCAGGTTACTGTGGTGCCCTGATGAGCTCCGTCCCCTTTTTAAGCTATTACAGTAATTATGTAGGAGATCCTCAGGTTACCGTGGCGTCCTGATGAGTGCCATCCCCT
>JAAGVU020000019.1:12284045-12302047 GCA_011763525.2 Mormyrus iriodes
AATTATGTAGGAGATCCTCAGGTTACCGTGGCGTCCTGATGAGTGCCATCCCCTTTTTAAGCTATTACAGTAATTATATAGGAGGGCCTCAGGTTACTGTGGTGCCCTGAGGAGCTCCGTCACCTATTTTAAGCTATTACAGTAATCATATAGGAGACCCTCAGGTTACTGTGGTGCCCTGATGAGCGCCGTCCCCTTTTTAAGCTATTACAGTAATCATATAGGAGACCCTCAGGTTACGGCAGTGCCCTGATGAGCACTATTCTTGTTTTCCAGACCACCTCACAGCCTTTGATGTCCAGAAGTAGACGGAAGTTGATCCTCTGAAATGATTTTTCCCTATTTTTCTTCCAGAAGCATTTCCATTAAATTATATCAAATAATATGGATAATATCGTATAAAATCATTCTTAATGTTTCTGATTATCCAATAAAAGGTTTTCCTTTGTTATGGTGATTTCAGTGAAACTGGATATATTGAGATGGATGACTAATACAAGGGGGCGGCACGGTGGTGCGGTAGTTAGCACTGGTACCTCCTCTAGGACCAAGGTTTGAGTTTCTGCCTGGGTTCCATGTGTGTGGAGTCTGCATGTTCTCCCCGTGTCGTCGTGGGGTTTCCTCTGGGTACTCTGGTTCACCCCACACAGTCCAAAAACATGCTGAGGCCGATTGGAGTTGCCAAATTGCCCGTAGGTGTGAATGGTGTGTGAGTGTGACCAGCAATGGGTTGGTGCCCCATCCCGGGTTGTTCCCTGCCTTGCGCCCGCAGTCTCCGGGATAGGCTCCGGACCTCCCCGCAAATGGGACAAGCGGTTACAGAAAATGGATGGATGGACTAACACAAGGATCGCACATTTTAGCAGATTATGTCACATAATACATCTCATTTTCCTGTTTTACATGGAAACATGAAATCCATCACACAACAAACACAATATAGGAATAGTGTAAAGTTTTAATAAATCTTTTTTTAATGTTTAATTAAATCTTTTTGTAACAGCCTTCACTAGTTAACTAAACAGAAAATGCAAAATTCTCCAGCAGAATATCGCTACTAAGGCTTGGCCAGTGGCCGTATGCTCAATAAAATAGGCTTTTCTGGCAACAGAATGAGCTGGAAGCTGCTTCTCACCTCCACTCGCCTCTGCTTCTCAATCCGGAAGTTTTCAAGCATCTAAAAATGAAGACCATGGCTGAGATGAGAGTGGTGGTGTGAGCAGGCAGCCTCCTGTCCTGCTTAATATCTCTGCGGCCCTGGTGAACATAAGGGTGCTTGGAAGTGCTAACCTGCACTGAGCCTGAAAGCTAACTGCTGAGCACAGCGTACAGGTGAAGTTCGGCCAGGCGTGAACTTACGTGGATGAGGAAGATCTGCATCTCGGCCTCTGCAATCCTGCGGCCCAGGCACTGGCGGGGCCCGAAACCGAAACCCAGGGCCCGGAAGTAGTGGCTACCGGGGGACAGCCAACGTGAGGGCAGGTACTGCTCCGGCCTGGGGAAAATGCGGGGGTCCCTGCCCATGGCATACAGGCCTAGCTGCACCAAGGTCTGTGCAGAAGCAAGAGGGCTCAGTGGAACTGACAGAAGTGGGGCAACCCAGAGTAATTAGGAAGGAAGCATCCTATGGTCCCGCTGCCACGTGCAATGCAGGGCTGGAGCCTTACCCCAGCTGGAATGTGGTAATTCTGGATCACTATGTCCTCTCTTATGTATCTCTGTAAACTCACAGCCACAGGATGTAACCTACAGGGGAAAGGAGCCCTGTGATCCAATGGTGTCACTGCAGCTGTCAAGCGTGCATCACGAGACACATTTAGCATTTCAGCTGCATAATGCTGTCAGCATCTCAGTCTGAGTATCACATAGAATAATAAACTAATCAGTGGTGATGGCAGCATATACCTGTACCTGTAACTGATGAATTACACAATGCAGTAACGAACTGTCCATTAATATCCGTTATTGCCGCTTTCATTTATGTTCACGGTCCTTTCTTGTATATTTCCTGTATTATTATCAGCAATAATGGCTTATTAAGAAAAGGTCTCTGGTAATATGTCTTTTGAGCAGCTCTGGAGCCAGATGGGGGGTCTGGCAAACTTTGTTGGGGTTTCTATCTTGTCATTTTACTGTCTGGCTTAGTGTCTGGTCAGGATCACACAGATCTCAGGGGGCTTTCAAACCCGTCAGTTTGCTACATGGCCATGTGTCTGCTTGTGAACATTTCACTGTTCATTATGCAAATCATATCACAAGGAAAATGACTAAGTTCGTAAAAAAAAAAAAAAAACAATTCTCAGATGATGGCTTGTATAAGTGGCTTATATTTGTGAAAGATTAGTGAATAGAATAAGTTTAGGGCACTTTTCCACTGCACCAGATACCGAACTTTTGGTACTTTAAGACAATAAGTGAAAAACTGCTACCAATGCAGAATGACGTCATCAACGCACGTGTTTTGTACTGAATTAAAAAATGGCTGTTGTTATAGTATACTTTATTACACGATTGAAACCGGAGTGCGTAACGTGTGTGTGATTTGACCTGAGCTAGAACTGCGCAGGGGAAGCGTGAGGAAAGCTGGGGGACAAATTCATTTCTGTGCAGGATCAGAGATCCAGAACTGAATTTGTGCAATAAATGTGGGATGACAAATTATTAGTATATTCAATGAAACTCGAGCATAAATCTGAACAAAGGTATAATATATTGTGCATCTGAAAAAAGGTTTTCGTGTTGCCACCCCTTAAAATTGTAATGCCTCCTCTCTGCCCTGGTGCAGTGGTCCTTCATTTTGTATTGCTGAAGTTGTCACTCTTATTGTCATAATTCTCCTTGGTTTTCGAAACACAAGCGCCTGTCTGTTGACGATTTCTATGGTAACTTATTGGACTTGCCACTTCCACTGAGTAGCCTGACCAGACGTTCTATCCTTACAGGGACTATATTTTTCAGAGCACATTGGAACATGATTAAATGCTAACTGAAATAATTTTCTTCTAAAGTGAACTATGACATGTTTATCGTATTACTATTTTTGTTCGTTAGCCGTAGTATAAGCAGAATAAACCACGTTTACGAGGTTTGCGGTTATACAAAAACAGCATTACAGGAAGTTGCTGTTAATTATTTTCATATAACCACATTGTGTTTATTGCTTACTTATAGTGCTGGGCAGTGTGTGTTATTAATATCGATATTGCATGTTATGCACATGCAATTCTCATATGGGGGGGTTAAGTTTCATTAAAACATTTTTACTCTGTCATAGGCAACAAAACTTAGCAAGCTTTGCAATTTGTGGAAAGGCGCCCTTATTTACTTTGAATGGAATGTTATTGTTCTTCCAGTAATACTAGTTTAAAACGGCATTAAAGGTGAGCTGGTGTCCATGTTCTGCCATCTCTGATAGACTGTCGGCGGGGTATACCTCAGTGTTTCCTTGATGGCACCTTTGACTAATGGCACCCTTTTCAGCATCTGCAGCATGTCCCCCTGTGTGGAGGTCCTGGCCACTGCGATCTCGGCCCGTAGTTCCTCCTGCAGGTCCGGGTGCCGTGCCAGCTCATACAGCGTCCACAGCAGAGTGATAGAAGTCTGCAACCCAGGCCAATAGGTCCTTATTCACGGCTCCAGCAATACTGTTATAATAGAATGACCTGACCCCATATGTGAACCCCCCAGTGAATGTAATGCCTGGGGCCAGCATCCAGTAATCAGTGCATGACTGGTGTTCGGGATAGTGCATAGGAGAAAGTTACCGTGTCCACACCCCCGGCCATCAGCTCCGTGACACTGGCCTTAATGTCTTCAATAGACAACTTGTCCATCAGTAGAAGGCTGGCCAGCACCCCAGGGTACTTTCCCTTCATGCTGGGCTCCTGCCGCAACCGCCGGTAGATGTTCTGGATGCAATAATCCGCTGCATCACCAATGCAGACACACATTGCTGTGGTTTGGCTATAACTTCACGGCCTCCTCATTTATGTTCATTACACTTATACATTGTTTCTTGTTGTGATGCATGTAAACTGCATCCATAGAGACAGATAATTAGGATGCTTTTTCACTGTACCAGGTACCATACTTTAGGTACTTAAAAAAAGTAACAAACTGGGGGGGGGGGGTCTGTGCCGAATTCGAAAAATTGCTATATCGTATTACAGGGCTGGATGATGTGTGATATTAATACCAATATCACATGTCATGCATGTGCAGTTCTCCTGGCTCAAGGACCACAAAAGTCAGCTGGGTGTCTCAGCATCGGAGACCAAGGACTCAAGGGAAGGTGTTTTTTGAGCCGAAAAGATGTTTTATTGAAGGAGAACTAAACAAAACAGGCACAGGAAATATTCCAGACCGCAAGCAGTCAAAATGAGAGTAGTACACCGGGGAAGGACACAGACTAGTAAGAGGAGCGACATTAATGACGTGACTGGGGAACACAGGACTGGGGAGCACTTTTATACAAGGCTGACGAGGGAGCAAACCGGAGGCAGCTGGAGTGATTAACACTAGAGCAGAAATGAGAAGTAAGACAAACAAGTGCTGGGCATGGCCGTGTTTCAGAGGCAGGCTATCTGCATAACCGACAATAATCGACAAACACATTTGCAAGTCCCACCCCGAAGTACCAAAGTACCAAAAAAGTACCCCAGCTGGTTTGGTACTTTAGGTACTGGAACTTGACTGGAAGTCAATGGAAAAGTACTGAAAGTACCATACCAAGAGTACTAGTTGCAGTGGAAAAGTGCCCTTAGTCCATATGGCCAGGCTGTAACCTTACCATGGCTGAAGATCCCATCCCAAGCTTCCACATGCTCCTTCCACGGCCTAGCCCCCAGCCGCCGCAGCAGACCGGGGGGGATATACAGCATGGGTAATGTGCTTCGAAACATGAGAGTGATGCAGTGGATGAAGCGCTGGGCTTCAGGATCGATGTAGTCTAGCAGCAGCCCCAGCCGCTCTCCATAAAGTACGGATCCTACCGCTGGACAGGGCAGAATGGGACAGCCGAGGGAAGAAAGGTCACTGGACGATGATTGGAACTGAATACAAATACAAATACTGAGCAAGACGTTTTATAACAGAACAAATGCAGAGTTAACATATTGTACCATATCAATAGGTGGCTGCACTTAACCTGTGTCTAAATTAAAAGTAATGGATTGTTACTACTTTGTCCTCTTTATATGATGCCACTGGCACGACACACAGGCATGTCTCACATTCAAGGGCATATTTGAAGAGCTCATGGGAGAGATCCGTGGTCCACTTGTCCTGTCCACTCCTCTCGATCTTCTTATGGACCCTTGACACAAAGTCTTGACCAACCTCATCCAACAATGGTACAAAATTCCCAAGCATATTTGGGGCGATGACCTCTTTGTTCAGGATGATTCGGTTGGACTTCCAGTCTTCTCCTTCCCTGGGAAGAGCAGCAGTTATACTTTTACTAGAGGGAACCCCTAGAAATGGCGGGCGGCCCCTGACAGATGCAGGGGAACGATCACAGCCAGGTGCCTAAGGTGCAAAATCAGAAACAAGGACGAAACCAAAGGGCTTCCATTTTATTTAATATTCCTGCATTATACACCAATTCCACACAACTAAAACAAAACAGAAGGAGGGTTACATGCTACAAAGATGTACAAAGACCCTTGAGATTACTTGAGAAGGACTCCATATTTGCGGTTTCTGTAGTCTCTGTATGCAGTCCAAGGCTCCATTTTCAGTCTCTTGGGGTAGTGGCCTTCTGCTCTGAACAGAGTGGCTGCATCCTCTGGGTTGATAATGTTCACACTCTCATAATAGCCAATTTTCTCCCTGCAAATGTAAGACAACCACAAACTTTATCATTGGGAACACAGCACCCATTTACAATACTGTGCAAAAGTCTTAGGTAGCCATAAAAATGACATGAAGACTATTTAAATGTTAGTGAAAAATTATGCTATTATGCCTTTCAAAGTGTGTTAGCTTAATTGTATCAGTATTTGTAGCAACCATCCAATACACCCATGTATCTTTTGACTTGACCACTAGAACAACTCATATAGCTAATCAACATCTCATTGACACTTTTAATCAATCAGTCAATAAATTCAACCAACTAAATAATCGATCAATTAATTGTTTGATTAATCAATCAATTAATTAATTGGTTAATTAAAAAGTGAGTTGGTGGGGAAATTTAACAATTACATGGAATGGCTGAGGTGCCCATGAGGAGAAGTTTGGGAACTGAAGCGGTGTTCATCTAGCCTTTCCACTACATATCAGTAACTTTGGAGAACAGAAGAAATTCTGACTAGTTTTTAGTGTTATTCTGTATTAAACATTTCTTTTGACTGCCTAAGACTTTTGCACAGTTCTGTATAAAAGTAGCAGACTATTCCACCAATATTAGAATTCTATTAACAATTTAAGATATTAAACAAGAATTACAAAATTATTTATAATTTTGGCAAAAATGCCAAAATTATTCTGAAATAATGAATCTTATGCAACTGTAGCAAAGTATAATGACCATTACTATTATTACTTGTATTTATTTCCATTATATAGTGATGTGGGTTATTATAATATTATTTTATTATTATCTTGCTTTATTGTCTTATTTTGTAAAATATTAAAATGTGTAATATGTTACTTCTCACACTTTGATTAGTTTTAGGTTAGGTGTGTGTGTCATTAGCGCCCTCTAGTGTAGCCAATGCAGACCTGAGGAGTGCCCCCCAAATTTCTCTGCTAGTTTGCTGTATGCTGTCCCAGGGGAGGGCTGTGAGGATTCCACATTGATAGATTAATAGTGATAACTAATCATCAAAGCGGTTGCATGTGGTCCACATATAAGCCTGTGGTGGGTTTTAAGTGCATTTTAATGAGAACATTACTGTAGTTTCATATCTTGCAGTGGCTTTGCCTTCATTGCATCTTTCTTTCATAAAAAATTCCAAAACAAAGTAAATAGCAAACTGTAACAAAATCATCTAAAACGATTAAAACTAAATTGTAGCTAAATTGAAAACAAAGCAAAACTGAAAATACATATTAAAATAAAAACTATTGAATTAATTAAAATTTTATTTAAAAATGGAACTAAAATGACCATGTTTTGCTCTGTTTGCTTGAATTTCCCGCTGAAGTTTAAAAACGTGGTTTGTGGTGTTTCTAAGTTACGCATGGTGTGGGATCCTGAGTTAGTATGTACCCTCAGATAGTCTAGTGGCCCCTGCCTTGGTCCTTGTGCTTCCGAGGATACAGTCCGGCCTTGCTGACCCTGTACTGAATAAGCAAAATGTAGCAGAGCTTACACCCCCCGACAAGTGTCAATGTAAGTAAAATGAAATGTAGAATATTTTATAAAAATTTTAAGTAAAGAATAATACTAAATAATAAATGTAATACTAAAGTAAGAATAAATATAGTTGTTACCGTCCACCTCTGCATGTGTCAATTAAAAAAGTGTACATAAGTGTAAGCAAGATTTTCCCATAAAATGATCAATAGCAACAATGGAAATACAGATTTGCCAACTTGCAAATGCGTCATTACTGAACATGATCCTTACCGATAAATGGGCCCAAAGATGTTGAAATTGTGCACCATCATCCGATGCACGTTCCTGAACCCATCTGTCTTCCAGAAGGCGTACAAGTTGGCCACCTGATTCTTCCAAAGCCCGGGAATGTCGCTGAAGGGTCTGACAGCATCTGGGTATGCGCCCTGGGCGAGTATGGACGTGCTGTCACTGTGGCAACTGCAGCGGGTGTCCATCACAGATGCGAGCGTGTGGCGGGGGCCCACGTAGCTGCAACAGGCACGCCACCTTCCTATCATGACCACCTCTGTGTCCTGGACTTCTGCTCTGCCTCTCATATATAGCATACCCCCCCCAAGCATCCCTAAAGACCTTGGGAGACATTTAGCCTAATCACACACTCATGATGGTCTCTCTGTACTCTGATTTTTTTTTTATTTAGAAAAAAACAGACAAACTTAGCAGCAACTATATTGGTTCTCAGAAAAAGAACTGATATCTTGTTGGATGGCTAGAACAACACGACTTGGGTTCCCTAACCTCTCCTCAGGGGCACCTCAGTTGTTCCATTTTTTCCTTAAATTTCATAACCAGTTTGCTTTAATTAACTTAATTAAATAATTAACTTGATGAGGTATTGCTTAGCCAAACATGGTGTGCTACTGGTTAAGTGAACAAATAAACTGGTATATTGGACAGTTACTGCAAATACTGGGGTGGAGGTTTTGAAATGGCTAAGCGGACATACTTGACATAACATCTTAGTTTGACGTCAACAAGGTGATTTAAACAATTTTCTATGACTTCCTGAAATTTATGCCATATGCAAAAGTTACCCAATTTCCCCCGGGGAAAAATAAAGCTTCATCACTATTCTTTCACTGTTCCAAAGCTTATAACTGTAAAAAGTGAATGGTGGCACACTGACTCTGCACTCAGCATTGTTTGTGTATTTTTACACTTTTCCAGGTCTGTGTATTTCAAGTGAAATTCTTGGGCTACAGTTGCAGGGGGATGAATGTATGGGGGACAATGGGACAAACAGCAGTGCAAAGTAAGAAGGGGAAAATATAAGTCTTTCAGGGATTACCAGAACCAGGGAGATGGGCTCAGAATCATTTTAATTTTAATTTTTAAATAAAAACTCTAAGCTTCTGGTATAGGCTATTCGTAGAGTAATATAAATATTCAGGAACAAACAGCTAGTCCATATATTTTTCATATAATTACTTCACAGCTAAATATTAATTGTCCAGATAAAATTCAGGTAATGAATTTCTAGATTTATACTACCATGCCTTTGCACCTGCAGAGAAAATCTTTCTGAGATAAGGCTGAACAAGGCCGGACAGACTAGTGAGCAGTGAGACCTTGGCACTGGAGTGCTTTCTCCCCAAACAGATGTGGAAGGACAATCCCCCCGTCAGAAAGTGAGTGGCCATGTGCAGTGAACAGACAAGCTAAACACACACTAGCCTTGAGAGGCCGGGGCTTGGGGAAACATCCTTCAGTCTGCAATGAAACTATAACAAAGAAATTACTGGTGACACATTCAGAAAAACTACAGCTAAATATCCAGTAAAGAACAGAATTAACCATGAAAACCTTCTATATACACATTTCATTTTACCACACAACAGCAATGACAGAAGCACAGGCGTAACCACACATTCTTTGGGGGGTGGTGTCCCCCACAATGCTGAGAAAATACCAATCTGTCCCCCCTATATACAGTAGAAAATATGTTTAATACGACTTTTTAAAAACCCTCTCAACAGATCTGCTCTTATTTCCTATTTATTTCCGTTTGTTAAGGAAAACATAGGTGTGTGATCCCCCACCTCCTCACCTGTACACTTGGTTGCGCCCGGCACGTCTTTCTGTGCCGGTAATGCGCCAGATTTTTTAATTTGCTCAGTCGGTGGAGGTGAGAAATGGAGGAAGAATTAGTTAAAAAGTGGGAAAAGCAGGACATACGAGTGTTTTTTTTCAGACAATAAATAACTAGATAACTAAATAGGTAATGTTCGCTTAGTATATAAGGCAGTAGCTAACATTTCAGCATACTGCACATTATACACTGTTTTTAATACACTTATATAGCTAGCTAAACAGCATATCATTAAAGTAGCATCATGGAGTTTTGGTCTCAAACTAGAACACTACCTAAAAAGCACATAAAAACCTTGCAGACAGCCCACTTGGCACTGATACAGCTTGTTAACATGCTAACTGGCATGAAGGCTGTTTCATTACATTTTCGTACTGTGTTCCGTTCCGGACCACAGAACTACATAGAGCATAGCAGGGAGGGACCATGTACCATCAAAATGAAATTTTAGGTAAATAAAAACAGTAATACAGAAGAAGAAAATTCAATGTATCAGATTAAAGTGATCATCAAGGCCAGTCATTGATCTTCTGGTAAAAGAATGGTATCTGGTCATAATGCAAGCACCACAGAGACATGATCAGATGGGGACGGTGCGAGACATTCTGAAAGCAGTGACCAGATGGGGACGGTGCGAGGCATTCTGAAAGCAGTGACCAGATGGGGACGGTGCGAGGCATACTGAAAGCAGGGATCAGATGGGGACGGTGCGAGGCAAGCTGAAAGCAGTGACCAGATGGGGACGGGGAAAGGTATGCTTAAAGCAGTGACCAGATGGCGACGGTGCGAGGCATGCTGAAAGCAGTGACCAGATGGGGACAGGGAGAGGCATGCTGAAAGCAGTGACCAGATGGGGACGGTGTGAGGCATGCTGGAAGCAGTGATCAGACGGGGACAGTGGATATCTTGCTGGTTAACTTGTCAGATTTAAGGTAGTCTGGGCTAAATGTAAGTGAACGAAAATCTATTTAAACTGGGGTTCCTTAAATCCAACAACCAAGAAATCCTGTTTCATGATACAGGCCCCAGCCATTTTTCTGTTTGGTTGTCCAGGATCCCTTGATGGGAGTTTGTCCCACACCCTCTCATGTAAAGTTTAAGGATAAATATCATAAAGACTTCTTTAAAAATCATCGGTTTATTTTTAAAAACCACCTCACATGAGACACGCACAACAACACTGGATGACAAGCAAATATAATCCTTAAAAAATTGTCAAATTTTTCTACAAACACATGCAAATACAAAATGCCTGTTATGCCCTACAGATTTCACCTAATTTAAGCAGCAGAACACATTTAAACTGATATTAACAATCTACTACTTCCGGAACTAAAACTTGTCAAGTTAATAATAAGGCCCATATGACAAATATATCAATTATCCAGGATGACACCTGAAGTCGTATGGGGCCCCATGTGGGGCCCCGTGCTACATCCCCCTGTAAGCGCAATGAGCGATGCACAGCAGCACAGTGGAGGATGTCCTAAGCGCATCCCTGCTCACAGGGGGGCCTCAGTATGGCCGCAGCAGCTTGACGACCTCCTCCAACTTGAGGGCAAGGCTCAGGTCACCCTGCACCAGCAGCCGTCCGTTGGCATAGGCCTGGAAGGGGTGCAGGCTGCCCTCAAACATGGCCAGCAGGTCCTCCTCACTCAGCTGCAGGGTGACATCTGGCTCCCTCTCAGATGTCCCCAGGCCCAAAGCCCCCGTCCCTGGGCCACAGGGAGACACTCAGTCAAGTGAAGGACTACACAGGAAGATGCTGACCAGCGGTAACAGACAGGGGCCATAGACAAACATTACCCAGGATGCACTAAGGGCAAGTACAACATAAATTAATAGACCATCAGCAGCCCAAACTGGGTTATAGTCATATGCATGGAGGTGTATCCCTGTTTGCTAATCCACAGCGACCTCCAGGTCCAGCCTCACCGTGGCTCAAGTCCATGTAGAAACTCCTGACTTGTCCATCATTCTGGCTGATGCTGAACTGGAAGCATGCCCCCACCTGGCGGACCAACCGCTCAGACAGAAGAGGCTTCGCTGCACCCAGCAGTTCCTCCAGGCTGTGCGGTGCAGGCGTGGCTGGCCTGTGCGGCCCTCGCTCATCCACACAGCTCACAGCACCCTCTGCAGGGAGACATAGATGGTTCCTGGGTTATCAGGACGTAGGGAAAGAGCTCAGAAAAGAGGATGCCAGTTCCGCTTACCAGAATGAGAAAAGCCACTGCTGCTTAGGAAACGCGAAGCGATTTCCTGCAGGGGCCCAAGGCCCTCCAGTCCAGGTATCAAGGGGGGCACAAGGATTCCCCCGGCCTGGCTGACGTTTGGGGCCTGCAGCACTGACGCCACTGTAAGCTCCACACGATCCACCTCCAGTCCCCAAGGTCGGGTCATGTCGTTAATATCCATCTGTAATCCACAGTGATCATCAGTCTGAGTCATTAAACAACACTGAATAACACTGCTGTTAACGAGCTGTGTCTAAATGTCTCCAATACAGGAATCCATCTGACCCCAAGACGCTCGCCCAGTTTGACTCTCTCCAGCTGGACTTCTCTGGCGGTCTTTTTGCCAAGCGTGTAAGTCATAGCGTTCTGCGCAGTTAGACGAGTGGAGGCATTAAGGTCCTGCACGGCTATCACAGACATCACTGGGTTCCAGATTCTGAATTGTATATCAGCCCCAACTGACAACAGTGCACCGTCCATGGTGGTCACCTGATTCAGAGAAGAATTTAAAACCACTAGACATGTATATCTGCCTCCGGCCACAGATTTGCATGGTGATGCTGCTCTTTAGGGATCCAGGGCGTTTACCTGGCATGGCGGGATGTTAAAAGCTCTGGTGCGAAGATCAACTCTCTGCCATTGGTCAATGAAAGGCAGTATCAGGACCACGCCAGGCCCTTTTGGGGGGCGGATTCGGCCTAGACGGAACATAACGATCCTCTGATAATTGGGCACGACCTAGGGCAGAGAACCAATAATAATAATAATCTATCAGCAAGCTGCCATTAGGCAACACAATGAGAAAACATAACAGCATCATTCCTGTGCTGACGACCCCCGAACATACATTTCAGTTACACAAAGGGCTGCACAATATCACATCACCATTATATGGCACACGGTCAGTAATCACCAGGGCTTCAGATGACGAGGCGTACACATTTGTCCGGACGCTGGCTTTTCGGTACTATACGGGAATTTACTTACGCCCACAATTTGGTAAGCAGATTAGCAGAATGCCTTAATTATTAAGGAGAGGTATATTGTGACACCCAAAAGTTAGTAATCTGTATAAATTCGGTGTAAACTGCAAAATTAACTGCCACGCCACAGACATTTTTTTACCTTATCCACAATATCTGCTCTTTAAAAGAGATTCTGGCTGCTGAGCTGTCCCTTTCTTCACCGCCACTTCAGTGCTTATCGTTTCCATAATATACCAAAACAGTAGTATATAGCGTGTCCCGCTAACTGAATTTAATAAACATAAGGATATGGTGCATTTATACAGATTACTAACTTTTGGGCTATATAATCGTGATTATATTAGATTAGATTAAGTTAGGACACAAGAAATTTACAAACGATTCGGCCCATCAAGCTCGTTTGGGGAGAATTTGACTAATATCTTAAAGTTGCTAAAATCTTATCTAGCTCTGATTTAAAGGAACCCAAGTTTTAAGCTTGTACTACACTAACAGGAAGACTATTCCATACTCTAACTCCTGAATTGTGTAAAGAAGTGCCTTCTCAAATCCAGTTTAAACTGTTCTCCCGCTAATTTTCACCTATGGCCACGAGTTCTTATACTTGATCTAATATTGAAGTAACTATTTGGTTGAACAGCATCCAGACCTGTTAGAATCTCATATACCTTATTATTATTATTAATTATTATTATTATTATATACCTGGATCACGTCTCCCCTTAGTCTCCTCTGCTCAAGGCTGAACAGATTCAGCTCAACTAACCTCTCCTTATAAGACATTCCTCTAAGACCAGGAGTCATTTTTGTAGCCCTACGTTGAACCCTTTCTAAGGCTGCAATGTCCATTTTAAGGAAAGGTGACCAAACCTGTGCACAATATTCAAGGTGGGGTTTTACAACGGAATTGTATAATCTTAGCCTCACCTCCCTTGACTTAAACTCCACTCATCTAGAGATATAACCCAACATCCTAGTGGCCTTTTTAATTGCTTCCCACACTGGTGAGAGTGGGACATGGAAGCATCAACATACACACCAAGGTCTCTCTCATAATCAGCTACACGGAGACTATGTTCCACTGTATCCCAGGTAAATTAAAATCACCCATAACTACCACATCATTTTTATTACTCATAATCCTGATATCATTGTATAACACTCTACTTTTCTCTACATCAGGAGCTCTATAACAAACACCGACAATTAGGCTATTTGAGTTTTTAGTGTCTAGTTTTACCCATATAGCTTCTGTGCTTTTATCTTTATTTGTGATCTCCCCTGCCTGCAAGTTCTCTTTTACATATACAGCAACACCACCTCCCTACTTGCCCATCCAGTCCCTATGGAACAAAGTGTAACCATCCATATTATATTCTTCTCCATCATTGTCACTCAACCATTTTTCTGTTATTCCTATAATGTCGTAAGAGTCTGATGAAATAAAAGCCTCTAAATCATGAATTTTGTTTCTAATACTCCTGGTGTTTAAGTACAGACAAGAGGGTAGGCCTTTTACAGTTCCCACTTTCGTTATTATTTAGGGTTTTCAGTCTCACCCCCTCCTATATTCATAACTAACCTCCCTGCCCCCCCAGTCCCTAGTTTAAACATTCCTCGACTACTCTATACATATGCCTCCCTAATACACTGGTTCCCCTCCGGTTCAGGTGCTGCCCATCTGGCTTGAACAGGTCCCACCTGTTCCAGAAGGTCCTCCAGTGCCCCATAAACCTAAACCTCTCTTTCCTACACCAACCTTTTAGCCATGTGTTTAATCTCCTTATCTCAGCTAACTTACCCTGGCTCACACATGGCACGGGAAGTATTCCGAAGAGTACTACCATGGACGTTCTGCATCTAAACTTATCTGCTACTTATATAAATTTATCCTGCAGAACAGCCCTCCTGCCCTTGCCTATGTCATTGGTGCCAACATGCACCATGACCACTGGATCCACCCCGGTTGGGGCCAAAAGCCTGTCCACACGATTCGGAAGGTCCCCTACCTGGGCACCAGGCAGGCAAGACACCGTGCGGGACCCTCTATCACGGGTGCACACATAACTGTGTATACCTCGAATAACTGAATCCCCTACTACCACAACCTCCCTCCTCCTGGGGGGAGGAGGCTCCTCAGTGCCCAAGGGCCCACCTGACTCCCCAGTCTCTTCTGGCTCAAGCTGAAAGTACCTGAAAGCGGTTTGACACAGTCAGTTCAGGTGCCGCCGCCTTTGCATAGTGCGTACACCCTTTCCTTTTTCTTCGACCTATGGTTACCCAGCTCTCTCTCTCTGTTATACAGTCTCCCCTTTCCCCACTTGTGGCGTGCACACTATCTCCCTAAAAGGTGTATTAATTTCTCTTCTAACTCCATGTTGTGTTGGATGAGAGCCAGCTGTTCCTCAAGGCCAAGGACCTTGGCCTAGAGGGAGTCAGCCTGATTACATTGCACGCATATGAGGTCCTACCCAACGCAAGCGTACAGAAGGGCAAACATCATGCAGACACAACACTGAGTTGGCCCCATTATTAACTGACTTGTAAGTCCCCTGTTCCATACTCCCAACCCAGCTAAAAATAAAGAAAACAGAAATTAAAGAACAACTTTAAAATAAGCAGATTTTAAAGACTCCCTAATAATACCTACAGACTGACTGCTCAGTAATAAACTTTTGAAAAAGGTGAGCCTTTACTCACTGAAAGATAGATATAGAAAGAGATAATCCTGGACAACTAAACAGTAAATTAAAAACGAAACTGTGCTCTACAAGTGCACTGCAGTTGCTTCCGGAGGTTGAAAAGTCACACAAAAAACCCTCTTGCAGGCAGACCAATCCCGGAGCAGGGAAAAAAAGTATATGTCCTCCTGGCCCCGACTGGTGATCAAGCAAAGCTTTAAGAGCAGCTGGTCCTTTCTATGGAGCGTGATGCTCCCCCAAGGGAGTTTGCTGTAGAGATAAACGCCGCAGTTCACAACTCACTGACCGCGCTGTTTATAACAAACCGCAAACGGCACCCATGCAGATGCCCGCTACAAAGACCAAGTTAAATAACTCCGGACACGATATTTCACATGAACAAACAAATAAAACAGCAGCAAGTGAGCGCACCACTCTCTCAGTTCATCGCCACATCGCCACATCCCTCCTGTCCAGACAGCAGCCTGTTGCTTGGATACAAGTCTGCAGATTGGTCTGCTGTCATCTCTGCGCTCCACTCTGAGGGGCTGAACTTTTCCTTCAGCAACTCAGTCCATAACTTAGGCAGCACCTTAGATACAAGCATCTCATTGAAATTGCATGTGGATGCAGTATCGAAGGTATGCTTCCTTCAGCTACGCAACTTTGCCAAACTACGACGATTTCTTACTGTCCAAGACACAGAGAAATTGATACATGCCTTTGTATACAGTAGGTTAGACTACTGTAATGCTCTGTTATCCAGGAGCACACACTGCACGTTAAACACTTTGCAGCGTATTCAAAGCTCCTCTGCTTTGTGAGTCCCCAGGGTACAAATAAGATGTTTCCTAAGGGCATTTTTCCACGGCACCAGGTAGTGGATTTTTAGTAAGAAATTACAGTACTTTCCCATTTCCACTAACTTCCGGTCTACCAGAAGTTCCAGTACCTAAAGTACCAAACCAGCTGGGGTACTTCTTTGGCACTTTGAGGCGGCACTTGTAATGCTTCCTTTGTCTTTTGCATCCAAATATGATACAAACAGCCAACTTGAAAAAAGTTACACACTCAGAAAACAATCATAAATTAAGTAAAAAAATAAATAAATAGCAATAGTGTATTCATGGACAATGAAGAGATCCAAGCTTATAACCGCGATCTGGTCGGAAGAACAGATACAACAAGATTAGGACGGCATGACAAGAAATAAATAAATGTATAAATATACCAGGCCAGCGCAGTGCTCGGGGTGTGATTTTGTTGTGATAAATATTGGGGTATTTGTAAAGCATAAAAGGAGTTCAACACAGATTCCTCACAAACCCATACAGGAGTGATTAAAACAGCAAGGATGGCCATGATTACGACCATCTCGGTAAGCCCATGCAGGGCTCATGCAAATACAGCAGAGGTAAACTTTAAACTGGATTTTTAAACATATACTAGAATATCTTGAAAAGGAATAGTAGTAACACTTTACTTAAAGCAGTCATCATGATGCATAATAATGCATTCATAAAGTATTATAAACACTGCTGTAAGTATTTATAAAAAGGCATAACACATCATAACCATGTTTCTTGTGCATTATGACTGCCTTTTGAAGCTCTCATCTATAACGCACTACAGATACCTTCATAACGCATTATAATGGTCAGTATAAGCCATTATATTTTAAGGCACATACGGCTTACCTTGAGGACAAACCAACCAGATAGAGGGAAGGTGAAAAAGACAGAAACATACACCAGAATGGTGACCATCAGCTGGCACATCCAGGACCACCATCCCTGGGGACTGTCTTGAGAGGGAAGGACAGATGGATAACTTAGCAGAACCTTAACAGGGTTTATATAGCGACCAATGATACAGAATGCCTGTGGTGTGAAAAGAAACTAAAATTGAACTTATATAAAAATAAAAATATATAAATATACGACTATGGTCCTTTACGTTGTCCATTTCCTGAATAGGACTTACAGTCACTCGTAACACAATGTATTTCAATTTTTTTAAAAGTACTCAATGAACATACAAGCGACGCTACATGATTTTACTTCACTTCCACCACGTCTCCTCGGTCAGTACAGTACCTGTGAAGGCGCCGTCCGTGTCAGAGGAGCTTCCCCCCCGCAGACAGGCCTGCGGACCGGAGCTCCAGCCGCCCTGCGGGAGGCTGCGGTAGCCACAGCCCGGGGAGGTCTGCCGGCCGGAGCGCCACGGCATGTCGCACGGAGGCGCGGCGGGGGCGCCCTGCTTGAGTCAACTATCTGTTTTTTTTTACCCGGAAAACATTACTGCAACATGGATTGATAGAGGCTTTGTATGCATATTAAACGTTTCGTGAACGCATTAAATCATACTACTAATAAAAAAAGTTTAAAGAATGAACTGAACCATGACAGCGTCCTCGCTTTTCCCACAATGGTCACTTCCGTGTTTACGGAACATCTGCCAAAGCAGACAGACAGCGCCCTCTGCTGGCGCAGCATGGGCGCATCATCCCAATGCCGTTGTACTCGATCAAACCACCTGGATATTACACAGGTGAAAATAAACAACGATTGTGGATTAAAATTATATATATATATATATATATATATATATATATATATATATATATATATATATATATATATATAGAAAAAAAAAAATATATGA
>JAAGVU020000019.1:12309154-12319609 GCA_011763525.2 Mormyrus iriodes
CCATGTGAGGGATGTGATGGGTTCAGTGCTGCAAACCCCATGTGAGGGATGTGATGGGTTCAGTGCTGCAAACCCCATGTGAGGGATGTGATGGGTTCAGTGCTGCAAACCCCATGTGAGGGATGTGATGGGTTCAGTACTGCAGGCCTTGCGAAGATTACATTTGCAGAAGGTGTTTGCAGTGAAAGGAGAGGCAACCCCATAATGTCCTGCGCTGTCTTCACTCCTCCCTACAGCCGCTTGCGGTCAGTTTTGCTTTAGCTGCCATACCAGATAGTGATGTAGCTGGTCAGAACACTCTCGATGGTGCCTCCATGGAACGTCTGAGGGTGGGATGGGGAAGGCTGGCTTCTTTCAGCCACCTCAGGAAATATATAGTCTTTGCTGGGTTTTCTTGAATAAGGAGGCGGTGTTGTTTGTCTGTGTACGTTCCTCAGCTATGTTCCTCAAGTAACTGTTATGTTGCTCAGTTACGCCTCTTAGCGTAAAAACACAGAAAAGCAGACAACCATTAAATGTCATTACAGTGTGTGTCATTTCATTGCTTGATAGCTTTGTTTAAAGAGTTTCCCACATGACTGCAAACTGGGAATACTGTCCTGTTCTGTACTATACAATATACTATAGTATAATATATATCTGTTGTGACAACACATAATTGTGTTTTGTCACAACACAAGTGTAACAACACTCAAACACTATTAAAAAACTGATTGATTCATTTTTTTCTCTATGTTGTCTATACAGTTGTTTTCATATGAAAACCACAATCACAGCTAGAGACCCCTGTTAGGACAGTGGCTATAAGCCATGGAAGCAGCTGCCACTGCATTACTATGGTAAAGGGGGTCCAGACGTGTCAGTAATTTGAGGCATGCAACAGCACATGTGGCACTGGAACAGTTAAAAGCCAACAAGTCCGTTAATTAAAGTAATCCTCCTTCCTGCTTTTCATAATTACTGGGTGCTGGAATTCTAACGGCAAGGACTGGCAATATGGAGATTATTGGCAGGGATCTGGGCCATTCAGCCTAATGCTGCCATGGTTTGGGGGCAAGGCAGATGTCAGTGAAGCATGATCTGAAAAGTAGGGCAAGCTTTTCCCCTTTTTTACAGTCTCTGTGTGGAACAGTTACTCACCACATACAATCTGTTGTGGTAAATTGAACATTAAATGAGACGTCAAATGGGATTCTTTTCGGTCTGAGAATTTTCAGATGCATGAAGCCTAGAGAGTGAGAAAGAGGCACACACACGTGCATGGTGCAGTATTCCTCTGTCACAGACTAAGATATCCTCTTTTTGTAGACATAAGGGAAACTTAATGTGGCCAGTGACAATGTCTGCATGTTTTCATAGAATATTTCACACCCTCAGGCTCAAGGCAACAAACCTGATTGGCATGATCAGTTAAAAGATGGACGGATGTTTTATGTAGGCAACACAAAATAGAATGAAAATTCTCGACTTCCCCATCCACTATAAGTAACACTTTTTCTAAATATAAAACATATATTTATAATTATTTTTAATACATATATTAGATAAATATGTATAAAAAACAGAAGCTAAAAGCAGTCACACAAACAAAAACACACGCCATACACAAACAGACTGTTTACAAAGAACAGTATTGATACCTACATGAAAAATGTTTGATGTTTTCATTTTTGTAGTGCATTAAGAATATTTTTCCAGAATTAATCATAGCAAATATTAGCTTGATACGTTCATGATTCGTCTATAATAGACACTTGTTCATTGTGATGGCATTAAAAACATTTTAGCATCCATTATGAAGTGTGATTATCGGAGTTCATGTGAACAGCTTCTAAGTTATCGTGTATGACCACTTAGCATGATGTGGAAGGCATGTGAAGACTGATTACACTTGTTTATGATGCTCACAGAGGGGGGTAATGACTTAGTGCCGGATAGGAACACTGCAGTGGCTTAAAGCTGATCTGCAAAGAGCTGACGCCGTAACTCTGCCAGCTGTCAACATGCTGCTTTATGTACCTGGGAACAGTCTGCAGCCATGTGCCATTCGAAGAGAAGCAATCATTAGACACTCGTGGCCCCTTCTCTTCCACCAGTCTGAGAGTGTCACCCCTCAGAGGTCCACAGGTCTTCTGTAAATCTTCAGTACCAATCTCTGGCTGTCATTTGAATGACACCCATACAGGGAGTTCCAGAGTGGACTCTCAGAGTGATGTGGATGACCAGCTTTCATCCCCCTGTGTGTGAATAGGGAGCACACAGCAGGCACCAGCCTCTGAAGAACGATTTCCTGTTCCACTGAATGCTGCCAAGAGGTTATGGGCCTTTTTTGGCCAGTGGGGACCTAGTTAAAAAAAATCCACCCACATTCACTTTATTGTAGGCTTGATTATTTTTTAATGTTTCAAAGGGACTTTTTAACCTGTAATATTGGGACTATGGATTTATCAGATCACACCCTAATTTCGATGGATCTAACATTGGGCTCTGAAAAGAAGAGCACTATCCGGAGGCTAAACGGAGAAATTCTATGTCTGAGGAGGCAGCAGCTTAGGAAGGACATTCAAGATTTTCCTGATAATGACAACGGGGAAGTGTCCCCTCCGATTCTTCGGGATGCATGTAAAGCGTAAAATGCTAAATTATAGGATATTGCTGAAATTTTAAAAAGCTGAGGAAAGAAAAATTGGATCAGACACAAACAGAATTTAAAAAACTGGAGAATATGCACAAAAAGAAATGAATCAAGGAACAAACATAGAAACAGACATGACAAAGAATTAATGGAATCAAGTCTATTCAAAAGACATTAAAAAAAGCTGATTTTTATAAAACAAAGACATTATGAGATGGGTGGAGAATCAGCTAAAATATTTGCTTACAAGCAGCAAACAATTCATGAAATAATGGATCCTGTAACAAATTCTGTACACTGCAAATTAAGAGGTATTCAGCAATTCGAAACTTTCTATAGAAATTTCTACGAAACAAAGACTGAAGCCTTTTTTGACCTAATAAATTTACCTACAGTGAGACACGATCAAAACAAATTATTAATAAGTGAAATTACAGAAGATGAAATTAAAGCAAAAGAAAACTTAAAGCTCAATAAAACTGCAGGTCCAGATGGTTCTCCCTCACAGTGCTACAGGGAAATGAAAGATCTATTGACCCCTATAATGAAGGTCACATATAACTATGTGCTCAAGTTTCCCCTCCGTCCTGGAGTGAAACGATGATTTCTTCCTGGTGACCTGGGTCACACTAAGCAATTAAAAGATGGGTGATATTTAACTAGCCCCCAAAATAATAAGCTGTTTTTGTGTCATCTGATTAAGTTATTCTAAACTATTTGTATGAAGATATTGAGAAATACAATATACAATCTTATCTAAAATACCTCCCACATCAATGTAAGGGCTTAACCAATTCCTGAGATTACCAAGTGTAAAACTGTCCTTGTGCTGAAAATTTAAGGGGCTGGCTGCCTTTTCTATCCACCCATCTTCCATCTGCATCTATGGTACAGGGTCACAGAAAGGCCTGGCAGGGAGACACTCAGGATGAAGTGTAAGCTTGCCGCAGGGCACAAACAGTCGTCAACTATGGGCAATTTTGAGATGCCTCGGTCTGTGTGTGAACATCATGTGAACATGAATTAGTGACATGTCCCCATTCATAGGGCTTCCAGCTGGCCCAGCATAGCCAGGATGACAGCCTGCAGCAGCGGCAGGAGCTTCTCCAAGTCAGCTAGGGCTCCCTCTGTGGGCAGATGTAGGAAGACGGATTTCCCTCCTCCAAGGTGCAGTGAGGAGTAATACACAAAGTCACACAGAAACCTGCATAGAGAGCGGAGACAGCCCTGTTAGTTAAACAATATGTGGGTTCAGATAATACCGAAGAAAGGACATAAATATGGCGTATTCTCACCTCCCAGCATCCCTGGAGTAAATAACATCCAAACCCAAACTCCTGAAGTGCCTGGTGAGAGATTTCATGTCTATGATGGAGTGGAGTATGTCCTGGCCACCCTCCACACAGCAGTGACCCGGCGGACAGACACCGCACACATCTCTCTGTTTATAACCCAGATTCTTCCCACACTGTTCTAGCATTACAGCTTTGGACCCTGGAGCAATTCCCATGTGGACAGCCAACTTAGAACCAAACAGATAAAGAGATGTACATTAGACAGAGAGTTAGTTCCTTTTGAATGAAGTGAGGTTTTCTTATGAAAAGGTAATATTTTACTTCATTTTATTCGCAGCCATGGCATTCCATGCTATTCTGTTCCATACAGGATACAAAAATTCTTACAACAAACCAGTTCAGTGATGAAATTAAAGAAGCTTTCGATCACTCTGATAATTACCATAATGAAAATATAGCCCATTAATTAATGCCAGTAAGATAACTACAGCTAATTAAGAGGTTAATAAATTCAAAACAGTAACGACAACAATAATAATGATAATAATCCATCCATCCATCCATCCATCCATCTTCTACCGCTTATCTGGGGTGGGGTCGCGGGGGCAGCAGTCTAAGCAAGGATTCCCAGACCTTCCTCTCACCAGCCGCCTCCTCCATCTCCACTGAGGGAATACCAAAGCGTTCCCATGCCAGCCGAGAGACATAATCCCTCCAATGGGTCCTGAATCTGCCCCAGGGCCTCCTGCTGGTTAGATGTGCCCGAAACACCTCCATCCTAGATAGATGGCCGAACCACCTCAGCTGGCTCCGTCTGATGCAGAGTAGCAGCGACTCTACTTTGTGCCCCTCCTGAATGTCCAAGCTCCTCACCCTCTCTAAGGCTGAGCCTGGACACCCTGTGAAGGAAACTCATTTCGGCCGCTTGTATCCGCGATCTCGAGGTAAACTCCTCTGCTTGAAGCAGCAATCCACCCTTTTCCGGTCAAGAACCATGGCCTCAGACTTGGATGTACTGATCCTCATTCCGGCTGCCTCAAACTCAGCTGCAAACTGCTCAAGTACATGCTGTAGGTCACAGTCGGACAACGCCAACAGCTCCACATCATCTGCAAAAAGCAAAGACGTGATCCTGAGGCCCCTGAACTGGACCCCTCCGCACCTTGGCCACACCTATAAATTCTGTCCATAAAAATTATGAACAGAATTGGCGACAAAAGGTAGCACTGGAGGAGACACCCACCGGGAACGAGCCTGACTTACTGCTGGCAATATGAACCAAACTCTTGCTGCGTTTGTACTGGGACCTGATGGCCTGCAACAATGGACCCTGTACTCCATACTCCTGGAGCACCCCCTACAGGACCCCTTGAGGGACACGGTCATATGCCTTTTCCAAGTCCACGAAACAATGTAGACTGGTTGAGCAAACTCCCATGAACCCTCCAGTAACCTTGTGAGGGTGAAGTGATGGTCCAGTGTTCCGCGACCAGGACAGAATCCGCATTGTTCCTCCTGGATCTGAGGTTCGATCAACGGATGGATCCTCCTCTCCAGTACCCCAGCATAGACCTTCTCAGGGAGGCTAAGGAGTGTGATCCCCTTAAGTTGGAACATATCCTCCAGTTCCCTTTCTTAAAGTTTGGGACTTCCACCCCTGTCTGCCAAGCCAAAGACACTGTCCCCAATGTCCACACAATGTTGAAGAGGCATGTCAGCTAAGACAATTCTTTCAGGAACTCAGGGCGAATTACATCCACCCCTGGAGCCTTCCCACCGAAGAGCTGTTTGACTACTTCAGTCACCTCAGCCCCAGAGATGGGCAAGTCCTCCTCTGAGTCTTCCTCCAAGGAAGGCGTATCAGTGGAATTTAGGAGATCCTCTAAATATTCTTTCCACCGCCTGACTATATCCCCAGTTGAGGTCAACAGCTCTTCATCCCTGTTGTAAATAGCATTGGTGAAGCTCTGCTTCCCCCTCCTGAGTCACCTGACAGTTTGCCAGAATTACTTTGAGGCTGACTGAAAGTCCTTCTCCATAACTTCACCAAACTGCTCCCACACCCGAGTTTTTGCTTCAGCAACCACCAGAGCCACTTCCCGCTGGACCTGCTGGTACCTGTCCGCTGCTTCTGGAGTCCCACAAGTTAACCAAGCCCTGAAGACCTCCTTCTTCAGCCTGACGGCTCCCTTTACCGCTGGTGTCCACCATGGGGTTTAGGGATTGCCGCCAGGATTGGCACCAACAACCTTACGGCCACAGCTCCGCACCGCCGCCTCAGCAATGGAGTCCTGGAACATGGCCCATTCCTGCTCCATGTCCCCTGATTGTGTTGGGATGCAAGAGAAGTTCTGCCGGAGGTATGAGTTTATGATTCCCTGGACGAGGGCCTTTGGCAAACGCTCTCCTCGCTATGCATCTGGGTCTGCCAGGTCTATCCGGCATCTTCCCCCGCCATCGGATCCAACTCACCACCAGGTGGTGATCAGTTGACAGCTCAGCTCCTCTATTCACCTGAGTGTCCAAAACATGTGGACACAGATCCGATGACACGATTACAACATCGATAATCAAACTGCAGTCTAGGGTGCTCTGGTGCCAAGTGCACTTATGGACACCCTTATGCTCGAACATGGTGTTCGTTATGGACAAACTGTGATTAGCACAGAAGTCCAATAACAGATCACCGCTCAGATTACGATCAGGCAGGCCGTTCCTTCCAATCACACCTTCCAGCACCCCCTCCGTGGCCTCCAAGAAGGCCGGGTACTCCAAAGTGGTGTTCGGCACATATGCACAGACTGGCATCAGAGTCCATCCCCTGACAGGAAGTCGAAGGGAGGCGACCCTCTCATCCACCGGGGTAAACTCCAACGCACTGGAACCGAACCGGGGAGCTATAAGAAGACCCACCCCTGCCCGGCGCCTCTCACCATGGGCAGCTCCAGAGTGGAACAGAGTGCAGCTCCTCTCCAGGAGGGATAATAATGACCATAATAATCATAGGCAAGACAACAGAGTTTACAGTCATAATTTAATATACGAACTTATGCATTTATTACAAGATTTTATATTTAAAATAATAATGCCTATAACCTGAACACCACAACTGCCAGGTACCTTTGGCGTAATGGTTTTCCAGATATCAGCTATGAGCTCCTGGGCTTTGGTGTAATGTACTGGCAGTTCCTTGGCATAAACGAGGACATCTTCTCCTAAACCCAGTGTTTCCAAACCCTAAAGGAAGTTTAGGTCAGAGCTTGGTGTCCTTCTGACTGTTTGCACAAATAACTGGCATAGTAATAACAGATTAATCCAGAACCTTTTGCAACTTTATGCATACCCTGTTACATGGCAGTCGTAAGAATAGCTCCGCCTTACCAGGGTAAAGTTGGCAGCAAGTTCAATATTCATCAGACATTCATTTTCAGCAACTATTTTTGGAAAAAAGTTTTAGGAATACCAAATCTTATCTTTATAAACAAGATGTTTTTATTTGACAAGAACATATAAAAACCATGTCTGTTAAAAAGTGACCACAGCTAATCACAAATAGTGTATTAAACAGCGAACATTCCGAATAACAACAAACTGCACAACCCTAACAGGGTGCAGAATCTTAGTTTTACGTATCTGATTACCGAAATTTGACTGGGAAAATCTGTTGACGAATGCGATTCAGTCTCTCCCTCAAAGCATTGTAAAAATAATTCCCTCTAAGCACAATTTGAATTGTATTAAGATTTGGGTCATATATGGCTGGGCTCCAGAGATAAGCCTTGCCCGGCCAGAGGAGTCTTCTGACCATGTAATTAAAACGCTGGAAAAAACATAGGAAATGTATCATGTTTAATTCTAAAGTCATAATGCATTATTTTCTCTTTATTATTATTTTCTTTATTATTATTCATTATTATCACGATAAAGCATGCAGCATTTTGTACTCAAATGGAAGAACGGAATGAGCATAGTTTTCAATACAGACCTACACTATTCCTTCCTGGTTGTAAACAATGGGAGAGATTAGGTCATCACTCTTATGTCCCAAGACACATTGCTGAAATGGTTTTGTTATTTGTCCGTTTGCTCGAATTCTACTCTTCTTTTTTGTTTTAAAAAAAATCACCAGAAGGATAAGATTGTAATTTTCAATATTTGTTTGATTTGATTGAAGGCTTATACCTTAACATCTTCATGTTATAAAGTGTACCTTCAGTGATTGTCACACTTCTCCATTTAGAGCCATTTGCCAAATAGATTTAGGATTTGAGAGTGATAACGGAGTTGGGATTAAATCGTCAGGATTGGTCCCTTTCCTGTCCCTTTCTGTCTGTCAGTTTTCCGTTTGGCCAGTAGGTGTCACTGGCCAATCAGTTGTTCTTAGTTTGTAGTGTGTTCCCCTGTTCCCCAGGCTGGCGCAGGCTTCATCAGCTAAGCAGGTGGTTGTCATCCAGGCTTCACTTTGTTGTGGCCAGTCTGAACTATGTTTAGGATTTAAAGTTCATGCTTCTTGGCTCATAACTGTGCTATGTATTCCTGTGTTTTGATATGGTTATTAATTTTGCTTTGCTAAACTCTGCTATGTAGTGATGTTCTGTACCCTTGTGTATAATCTCCTCTGGTGTTTGAACCTGCTGCTTACCCTCACCTGTTCAGTGTTTAACTGCCCACACCTGTCTCTTGTTAAACCTCATTGTGTATGTATTTATGTCCCTGCCCATGTTCTAGTTTTTATTCAATCATTAAGTGTGTATGTGTTAGTTGCTGGTTTGCCTTGTGGTCTCTGTTTAGGCTCCTTGTTGAATTACCCTTTCCGCTTACTTAGCGTTTTTGGTTTTCTGCCTGTGTTGCTTTGACCCCTTGTGGTCCATTTGTTTTCTGGCTTTCCCTTTGTGTTTGGTTTGTTAAAATAAACCCCCTTTTCCTGAGGGCCTCCTCATGGATCATCTTTTCATTATGCCCTGGCACCGTAACATAAATAGTGTTTCGACCTGCCTGTTTAATACATGCGATATTTACAGTTGGTATGCGCCATTAGTCACCGACACTCTTCAACAAGAGTCTGACTTGCTGCCGGCGATGGGAACCAAACCCTCCCCTCGTTTATGCAACGAGAACTGCAACGCCTTTGTTTTCATGGAGATCTGGCCGGATTCCTCAAGCCCTGACTCAGCCTCTCCATCTGAGGGTTTTGCCAAACATTGCCAGGACAGAACAATGGAGTCAAGTAAGCGCAAGGGAGGTGGTTTGTGTATAACGGTCAGCGAATGGCGGTGTGTGGATGTACACAACATCGACGGGCTGCTCTCCTGATCTTGAACAACTTCTGGTCAGATGCAGACCTTTTTATCGACCCAGAGAGTTCACAGTGGTGTTTCTCCCTGCTGTTTATATCCCCACAGATACCAAAATCATACAAGTACTGGACAAACTGTATGAAGTAGTCAATCGGCCAGAAACTCTATATCCAGAGACTGCTTTCATCATGGCTGGTGATTTTGACAAAGCCAAGAAAGTCTTACTGACATTTAAACTGACATTACTGACATGTAAATTTTCCAACGCTGGGTGAGAATATCATGAATCATGTTTACACTCCATATAGACATGTCTACAAAGCCCGCCCCCACCCAGCCTTCAGCAAATCAGATCATGCCTCAGTCAGAGACTGGAGCAACAGCAGCCTGTGATGTGCTCAGTTCAGCGCTGGAATAAGAATAAGACATCTCCCTACGTTACCGTTTCCTCACAACGGGCTGGGAAGTTTTCTGGACTGCTGCTGATAACATCAATGACTACACTGAGTAGATAACAGGACACATATGCAAATGTATCGCCGATGTTGTACCGTGGGTGACTGTATGGACTTCTCAATCAGAAGCTGTGGGTAAACCGTGAGGTCTGTTCGACGCTCAGAGCATGGACAGCAGCCTTTAACTCGGGAGGAATAAGTGAGTATGCAAAAGCCCAGTACGAACTTAGAAAATCGATACCAGTGGCCAAGGGACCATACAAAGAACAGGTGGAATTATGTTACAACGGTTCAAACACCAGGCACATATGGTGTTTTGATACGAGAGGGGGATACAGGGCTTTCGAAGGAACAAACAGGCACGCTTAGGTCCCAATATTCCTTTTATTACAGATATGAATTATAATAATACGCTTTTATTATAATATTGATGCATAAACGTATACTCCCCTTCTGCACACTTTTAGAAGCCATATACGCCACACAGATGATTATACCATATAGTAAATGTTAATCGCGGCTAATGATAAAACACACACATTAATGCTACTGCCTTTTTCCAATATGAGATTGCAAAGCTATATACACTCAGACGTGCTATCATCACCCACCTTCCACACACGGACTGGGGAGCCCTTTTCAGTCCTGGCAGGAGACCAACACGTGTTCCCAAGAAATGCCGGGCGACGCGCGCTCTATCCCACGGCTGAACTCCAACAAGCACTGAGTTCTCCCCCTCCTTTATACTATACTTTTTTGGTATTTACTACAAT
>JAAGVU020000019.1:12329652-12344713 GCA_011763525.2 Mormyrus iriodes
GGCATCTTAAACAAGCGTCGGGAAATAGCTTGCAGCCTGTAGGCTACTCCGCAGCCGTCAATGTTTAAGCGAACTGCTGAAACCATAATGTTTATTTTTAGGAAGAATAATTAATTGTAATTAAACCAAAGAAAAAGCCTTTCCAGAACTGAAGTTTTTTTGCCAAATTCCTTGTGTGTATTAACATATTTGGCGAATAAAGCTGATTGTGATTCTGACTGATGACAGCTTGTTGAGTCACCTGACTACATTCTGATCCATAAAGAAGTAGAGCGAGAACCTGGCTAATATTTTTAGTGTTGGTTGGTGGCAACACATGGAAGTTCTCTCTTCAGGGAGTTAATTCTCCGTAATTGTGATGCTTTCCTGTAGTCGTCTTCTCATACTGGTGAGGTACTGGTTACAGCTGTGGCATTCTTTGTGGCATTGTGCTTGCTGCGAAACGTCATATAGAATCCTCCCTTAAGATTGACCTGACAGTACTTACCATTAATCCATGTTGTTGTAATTTCCTAGTAAATCTGGTGATTTCACATCGCAGGAACTTTTTTTCAGGAAAATGAACCTTTTTCTGGAACCAGGGACTTTTGTAATGTTGACACCTCAGGAATGACTGTAGTTCCTCGGAGGCAGTTCCGGAACCCTTTTTTAGTCCACACACCAGATTAGTACTTTTCGCTGGGCCATGAACTACTGAGGAGGATCTAACCGTGAAAACTTGCCGATTGGGTGACCAGCTGGCACTAACTTAAAATTACGTGGAAGATCTGGAAAAAGCCGTGGAGCTAAAAATGAGCAGCGGAATTATTTTTGTACCTCAATTACATTAAATGCGTTGTTGAATTTTTTTTGCTTTCGGCTCCATATTTCTGCTTTGGAAAATTAATAAAGATTAATTAACAAAGATTATTTATTAATAAATAAATCTCAATAAATAAAAATGGAAGATTAATAAAAATTATATTGGTTATCAAATATGGCTGGTGCCGGTGGTGAAACTTCCAAGTGCTTATTAGCAGAATAATGTTACATTTTTAATTCTGTGGATAACAAAAGATTGATATGCTGGCCAGATTCAATATTGAATTCTAAACATGTTGCAGGTGGTACAAATAAAATATAAAAGGCTGTGTCCGTTTGATCTCCATCGATCCCCCCCAATAACTAACAAATAACTAACAAACTGACTTGTTCATACCTCATTATTTTGGGGTGGCGGTGTAGTTTCATATGAAATTACATATAATGTTTAACCTACAAGCTTCTTGCATCTCCCATGATTATTTAGCATGAAGGTCCCAGTTCCTGGGGACCAGAATGAAATTCTGGAACTTCATTGTGAAAGTGCCCAATAGAACAATCTCTTTAAACTGTCAACAAGGTTTTCAAAGGATACTTTTCTGGAGGTGACAATGCAAGGTACTGGGCCTTGACTGTACCAGTTTTATATAATTTTTGTCTTGATTGACAACAGTCATCTTAACGGCATTGAGTTCTAAGTTCTCGTCTTTGATGCTTCTCTTTCACCCTTATATTTTTTTTCATTAGGGCGCTTCTTGAAAGTGAGAGAACAGATGAGCATATGTGGACAGACCACCATACAACAGAACCACTGAGAAAAATTGGTAAGGTGTGCTTTTGTAATGTAACAATCAGAAAGACACCCTAGACCACAAAACATTGTATTCTGATGTAATTATGCCTTCTTAGATATTAAGATGCCTCCACACCCTTATACTCCAAAAGGAGCATCCATGAGCAAGCAAGATGGAAGAACATGGAAGCCATCAAACATGGGTTTTGACACCAAATACATAGAGCCAACGTCACATACGAAAGTTTCATCTGGTGTCACAAGAATAGTTCCTATTACAGTTTATGGTGTGGGTCAACAAAGTTCCCTATCCCGAAAGGAGCCGCTCTCAATCACTAGAGCATCACAGGCTTCCATGAGCATTGTCAAAGGAGTCCTGAATACTGAGGAAAATGTTCACACCCAGAAAAAAATAATAGGAGAGAGAACTGCATTGCACAATAAGTCACAGCATTCAACTGAAGATTCAGTCATTTCCCAACAGGAAGGCCTGAAAGTCACATCTAAGTTTGGTTCTTTAGCTACAGAGGACAGCAAATCAGTGCGAGTGGCATCACCATCAACTGTGAGCATGGCTTTAAATATAAATGATGATAAACAGGGAACCACACATATCAAGGTAGAAAAAACTAACCTTGAAAAAGAGAGCGAGCTGAACACAGTCAGTATGACCCAGGGAAAAAACACAGCAAAAATGATTGGAAACATTGATAAAACAGCAGTGACAGAAGACTGCCTAGCTAGGGATAAGATTGAAAGTCAAGTTTCAAGTTCACAGCTTGAACACAAATGCACTGTTAAGGAGGCATATGTAGAGCACAGGCCACTTGCAACTGAAGAAAATGTTCTGGAATCAATGTCTGTAGAAGAGATCATTGAGAAAGTTGTGAAACCTGCTGGTTTGGATACAAAGGTAACCTGCCAGATGGAGAAATCAGAACAGGAAGATGGAAGACTCAAGACTGAAATCATTTTGCAATCCAAGGTGGAGGAAGACTTGGATGTCTCAGATGAATCTTTTCTAGAAGAACTCCTCAGCAAGGAAGTGAAGAAAGTTGTATTAGAAGATATAAAGGGAACTCCCACGGGAAGCATGATTGAAAATCTGCTGAGCCTTGGTCGACAGGGAGAAAAAGATCTTAAAAATAAATCGGTCAATATAGAGATTGTTGAGGAACCAGTAGACTCTGTAAATGATGAGGAATGTAAAGTAAAGAAGACGAGTCTGTTTAATCAGCCCTCTTCATTGTTCTTTGCAATTGAAGAGCTTACAAATGTTGATGAGAGTTCCAGACATTCAGATGAAGAAGAAAATAGAGCTCTGGTAACTCCTGGAGAATATGAAAAGATTAGTTCTGTTCACATTGAAGAAAGCTCGGGAGACCTGGGTGCTGCATTATTTAGCCAGGATCAAGAAACTGAGTATTTTGTGTCTACACCTGATGATGATATTTCAGAGTCAGACGATGTTCCTTTGTCATCGTATGGACATTATGGAGCGCTGGATGACTTGTCAGATGAACGGTATTATCAGGATGGGGGCCTAATCAGCCAAAGATTTAAAAAGGATGAGCACTATGAAGCTTTACCTAAAACTACTTATGTGGGAAATGAACATGTATTTTCTAGAGACAGCTTCCCAGATTGTATTATAGAAGAGGAAGTTCATGTCTCCCCCACAGTGCAGGAATCCCTGCTTGAGTTCCTAAGAAAGGACAATATGGATCCAAAGGAGTACTTACAAGGGACTTTGGGGCAATTACAAGGAACAATATCTGGGACTGTTAAGGAAGAGTTGGCTCTTTTCACAAAAACTGACCAAGAAGGTTCTGGTAACTTAGCAGTTGATATTAGGAAAGTTCAGCAGGCCAAAGACAGTGGAACAGTGACTATTGTAGCAGAACTTAATATTTCCCAAAGTCTGGAAGGCTCTGGACTTCTGGAAGAGCAGGGGACAGATGTCAATTTTGAGGAGAAGTTGTTGTCAGCACTACACTCATGCAATCCAGGTCTACAGCAAATAATCAGCAGTAGAAGTGAAGTTACAGTTAGCGAAGAAATTGGGGAACATCTGGATGGTAAAGTGGCAGGCTACGATCAAGAGCAAGAGCTCCCCACAGAAGATCCAACAAATCAAATGAACAAAACAGAGAAACACATTAAGCTGGGGCCATCTGAAAAGTCATTTACTTTCCAGATGGAGGACAGTAATGTTAAACCATCAGTCTCTTGTGGGAGTGTCAGGGAGGCCTGGAGTTCACAAGGCCTGAGCGTCCAAGAAGATAACAGCCATGAGGTGAAAGAGGACATCATTGGCTATGTGGAGAAAGCAAACACCCTTGTGAATCAGGATGAAGCTCCTAGCCTTGAGGAAGGCCATGTAAATGAAAAAAGAATCGCCACAGTCTACCTAGAAAGTCAAGAGCATAACTGATTACTGTCAGTTATATTTTTCTACCTGAAACCTGGACTAGAATGAGCAGGAAGAAGATGGATGATTAATGGATTTGTGGAGGGATGAATGGATGGAATTTGCATCTGTGAAGTGGCTAAAATCTCACACTAACTGAAACACTATAAGAATTTAAGACTGTAGCTGTTGTTAGATGATTTTTAACATCGCTATAGTTAAAATGCTGTGTTTGGAATGTAGTCATTGAATTCTGTATTTCATATTAGCAAATTGCAGTGATTGCTTGCTTAATTTCTCAAGATTTTATGCAGGGAAAATTATATTACAGTGCTAAGTTAGTAGGCACCTCATAGAAATATTAATCTTTAACATAGCTCCAGATATGTAAAGACAGTGTATGCATATTGGGGGGGGGGGGGGGGATAGTTTCAGGTATCTTAGCTGAGGTTTCTCTTTTTTAAGTTGATTATAAAACTCACAATATAAAATTGTATAATCAAACCAGTTTACAGAAATGAAATATTAGTAACAGCAAGTATATCAACAATCAGTTTTTGTTATCATGAAAAAACCTTTTAACTTGTGATTTGTAATCTTTTAAGTACTAAATGTCATTAGACGTTAGGCAGCAAAATGCCACCATCACATGATAAAATGAAGACCAAGGAAACAAAAGTGAATTTTATAGCGGAATTTTATAGTGATCTTTCCCCTAAAAATGCATCATCACAATAATCCATATCCAAGGTTACTGCTCTGTTAAAAATAGATAAATAGAGAAATATATATATAGTGTGTGTGTGGTACTGGTACATCAGCTACAGTCATCATTAGCCCCATAACAATAAATAAATGCATTGTAACATAACTCTGGGTAAGAAGACGCTCACATGGAAAATGTTTCTTCTTGTCCTTTTACTCACATCAGTGGTGACACATCTCAGAACTTCCCGGGATTCAAGGACCAGTGTTACTGCTACTCAGTCGGCTTGAATGCGCAGGCCGGATCTGCATGCCCTTTAACAGCTTCACTGCTTCTAAAACCTGACGTGCTAAATATATGCCACGCATTGTTGGCTAAATAAGGATAATCTTTTTCCCCCACATTATATTAATTCTAATCAGCATTGATTAGTTCTACAAATAAAAACATCTTACAGTGTAACGGTGTTTGAGTCTCTGTTGTTCAGGAAGTACGCAGTGGTTACAGGTATTTATTAGACGAAGGCAGATCTGCAGAACTGTCTGAAACCTGCTCTCTTAGATAAACGCGTGGTAATTTTTCCTGTAACAATACTAAATCTTAACTGTCTTCGGTTTATTGTTGATCACCAAGTCAATTAGATACTATTAAATGGATCGCACTGTTAGCTTGAATCATAAGCAAAACATATGTGAAAGTCAATTTCCTTCCTTGTGAATTTATCATTGAGAAACTTTGGCATTAGTTGCATTTTTTTTAAGATGCTCAGAATCAGATGTATTGAGAGCTGCTTCTGCTGGAACAGGATGAGAAGGTACCACAGCACAAAAAGGAGGCCTGCTTTTCATTCTGTCTGCCTTATGATGTCTGCCAGCAACCTCTGGAGCCCTACAACAGACAAGTTAGGTTTGTGCGTAATGCTGTTACAATGAAAAGTATTTATATTGATTATGGACAGGGGTGTAGCTAGAAATTCTGGACCCCCTGAGTCTGCCAGGGTATCCAATCCCTCTACCGCAGTCATGTGGCCACAACTCCATACATGCAGCAGCCAGACAGAGTCAAGGTTCAGTTTCTGTGCAATTAAGCATCAAAACTACTCAGACTTGATCTGGCCATCGAGTATGTATTGGCTATTAATGGATGCAGCCGAGATCTGACTAAAGCTGACTTACTTGGACAGCAGGTCAACGGTTTGCTGTATGACTCGAGTCTTTCTGTGCTGGGAACCATACATCAGGCTCTGGACCTGCAGACACTGGGATAAGAGAAAAAATCACATGCTGTTATGCTTCTGCATGACCGCATCCCAGAAGATGATCACACCAGTGCAAATTAATGAGACTCTTCCTCTCAAGTTCATTCGTGTTGAGTGAAAAATATTGTCTTTAATGATTCACACAGAATTTTTCCTCTTACGTCAGATTTATTAGGGCTATCAAATGAATAATTTTCTTAATCATGATTAATCGTGTGATTAATCACATATTCAATCATGTTGTTGAAAATTAGCTTGAGAGTAGTGCTATGCTAGCAATCTCACACTGAGACTCAGCGCATGCTTAAGTACCGACAGAATAACAAGACATAAGTGTAACAAAGATTAAAAGAATGAACTCAATAAGGCAATAAACAAAAATTACAGAAAACTGATGTTCTGACATATCATGAAAATTCCAAGTCAGTTCATTGTAAGAGGTGAGACATGATTTCACATTTCTTCCTGACTAAAATTAGCATAGTGGTCAAAAAGTAGTGTAACTATCACCTTCTAATCTCATAAGAGACGACAGTCAGATACGTTCACTGGGTAAACAGAGTGAATGAATTGCCAGCCAAAATAACTGCCTTGGCATACCATGAAAAAATGCAGGTCATCAGCTGATTCATTGATATACGTCTATATATGTTGGTATATTGCAGATGCTTATTTCACAAAGGTGGGTTTGAGAATGTGGAACAGATTTTGTGACAAAGAAGTAGGTAACTGCTATCAGGAGGTGTTCCATGCCCACAAATGACAAACCAACAAAAAGCTGGCTCACCTTCTGTACAAAGGATATGACTGGGTGATACCAGTACAATCCACAGCACTGGATTTAGTGAACGCTTGTCATGTGTATTATTTTCTTTAGGTCTATTTATGGGCCATTCAACACTTGAAAATGAAAAGCATAGCCCACATTCCTATTTCCAAAAAAAGAATACTTATGTACTCTTTTATTGGAACATCATCTTTAGCTGGTCTACAGTGTGATTATTTCATATACTCATTTAGAATGCAGAAAGTATGAAGGAGTTCTTCAGAACAGAAAGATATAGCAATATACAGCACTTTATCGAATGACACTTCAGGCATTGTGGACTTAAGCTTACAGTGTATGTTGTACAAAGACAGTATGACGACGCAGGAATAAATGAAGTATCTTCAACACAAAAAGCTGTAAAGTTAAAGGAATCATTTGACAGCTACAATTTATGACTGAGATCATTTAATAACAGAATAATAAAGAAATGTATCTGACTGCTTTTCACTTTGTATTAGTCCATGATTTACTTGGCTATCTTCCTCACAAAACTGTTCCACCTGGTTTGCGGATTAGGATATTTATTATTTAACGTTTAAAAGTTAAACATTTTGTACATGTGTGCTGTCTTATTTGAGGTTCCAAAATCAAGGACCTGAACATGGCCTAGCAGACTAATATAAACAGCTGCATTTGTCTTAATTCCCCACTAACTGGCCTGCTACAGGTTAAAGCAGCGTTAATACAAGATACACTTGTTTGTTGTGAGTTAAGTATGAGCAAAGCTTGCGAAAATCATAAATTTTAGCTGAAAGCTACTGCAAAGGCAGAACTTAAAGGAAGTAAATCAATGTACCCTATACTGGAAAGGCAAGAAGGCAGAAAAACAACCAGAATGTCCCATTACACTGAAGGTGGAATGAGAAACACGTGTGGAAAGTCTCAGTTTGGCTGCGGAGATGTTTTCCGCAGACTGCTGCCAAGAATGAGGTCATTGTGCCTGGACTGAAAATAACAGAAAAATAGTGCAAATCTTTCCCATTTCACTTTCCCATTTCAGAAAACACAGAAGTACACAAGCCTGCTTCTGAGTACAGCTCCTACGTGACTCACTGCCATGTCTTTTGCGGTGATTATTAAGTTTGGGTCTCATCCAGGTGTCTGAAGTGCCTGGCAGAAGGGCAGCTGGTAAGAGGACACTATCACCACCCCGCCCCCATCTGAGGGGACCTGCAAAGGTTAACGGCCCGGTGCAGCACAAGGCATACCAGCTCTGAGGTCATAGTGGGATCCTTAGCTACTGCACAAACATTCCAACATAGCAACAAGCCACACGATTGCTATACCGAGGAATTCCGCAGTAAAAGCATTACTTGCGCTCATTCTATATGTAATTATTCTGTAAATTCACATGGTCCAGTGTCGGATTCTAACCACTGTACAAAATGTTATGTGTTCTTTACATATTACACATTGCTAAAGGATAAAAATGAACTCTTTAATTTTTGAATGGCTGTGTGTTACAGTGGGTGGGTAGATGGATGGATTGATGGATGGATATTATTCAGATGGAGAAAATGAATCTCTCAAAAAAGACACAATTTAATGATTGGTACGAATGAAAGACAGATACTGATGATACATTATTACTCCCCATATAATAATACTGTATTATTAATATCTAACCCTATTAAAGCTCTTCAGGTTCTCAGATTCGGGCTGCGTACAAATCCAGATTAGCTGGGGTGATTTTTTTGTAATTGGGGTCAATGTACTTGTTCACTGTCTCCAGCTCTGCTAGAATCAGGTAGGCAAGCTGTCTGAGGGCATCCCAAAGAAGCACAATGTCACAGTGATATTTTCACTTTGGGGGGGTTGGGGGGGAGGCCAGGATTAGCACATAGCTCTACAGCTGCTGGGCCTCGGGGATATGGTTAATATAGCACCTTTCAGAAAGAACAGCTCTCTGCTCAGGCCCCATGTTATCCATGCACCCCCATAAAATGCTGCTAACATGAGGTCACTACAGCCTGCAATATCCAGAAACCGCAGATCTTCAGCTGAGCTCTCCAAAGTACCTCTGCAGCATGGTCTCTACTCTTCCATCAGGCAAGTATCACTACTGACTATCCTAAGGTGTGACCCTACCTTTGTTACCCAAAATGAAAGAGATTGGAGAAACAGTGTTAATGGGACAAGAGAGACACTGCCTCTAGATGTGAAGGTATGACAATGGCTAAGAACACAGACTCAAAAGCAGATGGTTGCTGGTAAAGGCTGGAAGTTTCCCTGTGTTTAAGTACTTCAGTAACCTGCTTTGCAGCTGGAACTCGCTACTACAGCAGCGCAAAGCACAACTCGCTTGGGAATGTCGGCAAGTCTTACCTTGCTCATGGTTCTGTAGGCCTGCATCATTTCCCCTTGTGTCATCTGTACTCCACCAATCAGCTGTAGGCTGTCAGCAACCTCTGCACTCAGGTCCCCAAATGTTTGCTTCTTTAGGGACATGGACTCCCTCAGGATTTCCACAGCCTTCTGGAAACACAGGGCAGATTGAGTCTAACAGACATTTCTTGTCAAAAGAAATAATACCTGGGTACCATGCACTCAGTGGTGGGCACAGCTAACCGAAACGTTAGCTTCCATAACTGCTAATCCGCTGACTCCAAAGTTTAACTTGTTAATGCTAAACTGATAAGCCACAAAAAAATTAGCAGAAGCTAACGATAATGATCTGTCAATCAGAACCCAGGAAATAATCTGAATCAGAAATATTTTATTTGCAAAGTACAAAGAAAAACAAGGAATTTCTTTTGGTGCGGCAGTGGGGAAGGGGGGTGAGTTTAAACAGTCCTTCAGAGCATCTATGGCTGCAGTGGTCCATGTTTTCACCTGTCTGATTTTGGGGTTTTTGGGGCTGAGCTGGATGAGTGAGCGGCCCGAGCTGCCCAGCGGGGCACAGATACCTGTCTGGTATGCATTTTAAATGGTGCTAGAACAGTGGCCCAGAGTTTTGCCCTCCTTGGGAGGACTCTGCTAGTCAGCTATTTATATTGTGGCAGTTCCTCAGTTACATTAGTGTGGTTGAAGTCTCCCAGGATGATCACTGGGGAATCTGGGTGTTTCAGCTCAAACTCTGCAACTTGGTCAGCCAGCTGTTGTCGTGCTGAAAGTGCGTTTGCTGTAGGATGGATGCACACTCCAATTAGTACAAAGGACACACATTCACAGGGAAGAAGAAAGCATTGCAGTTAATGGTGAGACTTTCCGGGTCAGGGGAACACGTTTTCTTTAGAACTGCATTGCTGATTAATATAAAAACACATTCCTCCACCTCTGGTTCTGAAACAGGGAGTGGGATCGCGATCTGCTTTGCCAGGTACTTCAGGAAAAATGACCAGTGGCCAAAGCAGGATTTCTTGCTTAGCCGGATGACTTGTCATATTTTAAGGTAGTCCAGGCTAAATGTAAGTTAATGAAGAAAAAGTCCATTGGAACTAGGTTACCTAAATTCCTAAGCAAAACTAAGCACAAAATCCATGTTCAAGATACAGGCACCAGTTCTCTGCTTAGTTCGGGGTACCCTGGTTTAAATGGACTTCATCTTCGTTCATTTGCATTTGACCCAGACTACCCTAAATATGAAAAGTTATCGACCAATCACATCTTATGTTTACAAGTAGTCAGCCAACAGTGTGCGAGACAGACTGTTGCAGACATGCTTACAGCAGATCAGAACAAATGAGAGATTTTAGGATTTACAAACATTTTTGACCATTAAACTTTATTTACTTTACCCCGATTTACGGTTAGCAATTTTCGAAGTTAGCGGAAACACTAATCCACTAATGAAACAGTTAGCTTTGCTAATTAGCGGTTAGTGGATTAGTGGGACCCTAACCCACCACTGGTGAGATGTAGTAACTGCATGTTCTGTGCCCTGCTGATCAGCTTGACTTAGAAACGGGAAAAATACTGACAAATTGTCTTCATCTCCTTCAGTGAAATGTCTTGGTTTGTTGACAGACGTAAAATACTGTGTAAAAGTCTTATGCAGTCAGAGAAAATAGTGTTTAAATGATCTTAATGTTGGTGTAAAACTGTCTGTTAAAGTGTGTCAGCTTAGCCATTTCACTAGTCACCCCAGTATTTGCAGGAACCATCTAATATACCCATATATTTGTTGACTTGACCACTAAAACACCATGTTTTGCTTATCAATACCTCATCAAGATATTGAACTAATTAAGTTAATTAAGTGAGCTAATGGTGAAATGTAACAAATACAAGGAATGACTGGGGTTCCTCTGAGGAGAGGTTTGGGAATGAAGTGACGTTCTAGCTGTCCAACAAGACATCGGTAACTTTTTGGCAAGCAGGAGTAAATCTTATTTTTTTGTGTTAATGTTCATTTGTAAATATTCGAATGATACATTTTTGACAAATAAACACTCAGTAACCAGATAAATGTCTGTAACAGACTTTGGACTATACTGCACATTTAACTGTGTGAAGGCTAAGCACTTGTTCCACAAGCCCCAACAGAACACATGGAGGGCGTGCAGCCCAGGGCAGGAACGGACCTCGTGCTGGCCGTGGAGGAGGAGGACCCGACAGTACTTGTCTTGTACTGAGAGCGTCACGGGGTCCCCTGGCCCTAGACCCCTGCTGTAGAAACTCAGGCTCTGCTGGAAGAAGGAGGCGGCTCTATCTGCAGAGTGAAAGAGACGACATTAATAAAACACCTCGCCTCCCTCCTCAGAACACCAGACTGCGCTTGCTGCCGTTCCAGGCAAATGCTACTGACAGTATTATTCCCATGTGACCTTATCATCAATTTCAACATTAACCTTTCATCTCAGCTATGGAGCATTTTTTGGATGCGGTCTAGAGGTCTTGGCTGTGCATAGTAACCTAACACATAAATGTATCATTCAGGTGCATGCACACAGAATCATCCCCATTCGTACCTCACAAATTGGAGTGTGCTCTAAAGGATCATACCAATGTATTTGGGGTCCTGGGACTTAGAGCAGGCCACTGCTAGGCTGTGACATATGTCAGCCTCCTCCAGTCCACCCGGGACCACCTCCTGCACCATGGTGTACGCCTGCAGGAACTGTCTGTCAGTAATACAGCTGGAGACTGCTGGGTCAATGCCATGCTGACAGCACGCATGCACCATTTTAGAGAATCTCATGCATAAGCACTCTGATGCCTCGCCTTTAACAGGTGCTGCACCGCTGCGTCGGGCTGGCCCTGCTCTTCCTCTATGGCAGCCATGTCCTTGTAGATGGCGCAGGCCGCGTGGGGCCCCTCATGAAGCTTCAGTGCCCTTTCACACTGGCAGAGAGCCTTACCCAGGCAGCCTTGATGTCGGTATAATCTGGAGCAGAGAACATCTCCGTGTAACTGTTAGTAGTTAGAGTTTAAGCCTCAACCTAAACTTCATCTTGGGTTTGGACCGTAATTTCACTCTACGTCTAAATCTTTGCTTGACAGGACTGAAGTCTGGACCTGAGCCTGACCACAGGTCTCCTGCCGCTTCTGCCTTCGCAGTCTAACATGAGCCAGTCAGAAGTTTACCAGCTCAGAGCCTGGCACAGGGCTGCTGGCCCAGGGCTTTGGAGAAGCTCTGATCTGCAGAGAAGACTCTGTCAACGATCACAAAATAGCATAAATGTGTCCATTACCTTTCAGGATCTCCGAATTAATAAATGAATCTCATTCATGCATATAGTCTGACTACAAACCTCGACCATCTTCCTAGTTTCCTCTGAATATTATATGGCTGGAAAATTGTCTAACAGTATAATCTTGGTCAATGTCACAGAAAAGAAGCTTTATTTAAAAAAAAATATATATAGCGTTACCTAGGGATGGGTCGATTCACATTTTTCAGTTCCGATACGATAAAAAACTGCTGATAACAATACAGATTCCGATACAAGAGCTCTTTTTACGTTACTATTTTAACATAATAAAATCTAAAAATTTATACTTTATATATACACATTTTATTAACTAGTAAATACAAATGAAAAAAATGTATACCAAAAAACCTTAATTAGGCTACTAGAAACCTACATACCGTGCTGTTCCACCTCATTTTTACATCTTGTTTTAAGCATTTTTGAGGTATTTGCAGTTTACTTGGAATATCTTCCAAGACAGTATATGCATGTGGTGATCACCTACACTTCGCTGCGATAGCAGCCCCTCGTGTATCACAAGCTGCAGCGCGAGCGCAAAACATCCCAAGCCAGCGACTCCCGAACCGTCTGCTGCTTTTTTAATATTACTAGTTTTTTTGCAAAATTGCATGATTTTGCAAATGTGGTTTTCCAGTAAATGCTGCTTCCACCCCTCAAAACCTTATTTTTACAATGATTGTAAATCGCTGTGCTACTAGTTGTTGTTTCAAGTGTAAAATAATTCGATCCAGACCTTCCCCCTTATCTGGTGCTCTTATGCTCCGCCTGCTGCGAAGCATATACACATGACGTCACAGGGGGCGGAGTCACTGCACTCACACCCACTGAGTGGCAAAAAAACTGGGTGGCGGCATTAGTGTTCAGCTTGAATGCCCCCCAAAAAAAAAATCAAAAAATGGAAAGAGCTGTCGTGCGATTGATCGTACAAATTGATTCATCAATTTTACAGACTGCTGAAAAATCGAACGGGCATCAGTTGCATACGGCTGATACCTGATCCATCTAGTAGGTATGGATCGGTGCCAATAACGATCCGAATACTGGATCGTCCACCTCTGGTGTTCCCCATATGCCTAGCAGACACGTTTACTGAGCCTCACTACAAGGCATTTCTGACCGCGGGTGATGCCAGAGCTCCGCCCGGCTCCCTGACCATGTCACTCCTACTTTACTGTAACAATAGTACAAGTTGCCTGTTTATCTTGGCTCAGTGTGTTGGTGCGTCTTTGTATAAGTACAACGTGTGAAAGACTGCAGGACAAACACACTATTACTTTGCTCATAAAGGCAAATGGCATTCATCTCCTGGACTATATGTGAGTCAGAGTCCTCCTTAAACTGAGGAACTGCACTGGCAGCATTTATTTGTTAACAGATGCTCTTGTCCAAAGTGACATACAAGAGAGTTTGGTCATACTGCCCAAGGGCAAAGCTGACACAAAATGGCCACCACACCAATATTACTCACTTTCACCAAACTTGCCACTTCACTTTATGATGCAATTAGATGGAAAATCTCCAGTTAGACCGTCATCCTGCATTCCACTTCTTGATCTGCCCAAAGGCTTCAACAAAAGATCACAGTTAGCAGTATCGAGTGATGACATGTCACAACCACCTCAGCAGAGAGACATATGTAGCAAGGTTTTACACATGGTGATCTTGTGTGGGGCTTCTTCGCCATGGAAACCCATCTCATTTCACTCCCAACTAGCCGCCCTGATGTTGCATCCAGAGGCAGTTTGGAATGCAGTGGTGAATGCAGCTTGTATTGGGTGCCGCTTCACGACTAAGCTGTTGTTCCGCCTAGACATTTCCACTGTACGATAAAAGTCCTTATAATTGCCCAGGGCAGCCCTAGCAGGACTAGCTTGTTGGAAAGGTAGCATCCATTATCCTCTTCCAAGCTGAAAATTGCTGAGCTCCTCAGTACACTCCATATTACTGCCATGTGCATCTACAGAGAGCAGGTAGCTGTATAGTTGATTATACAGTGTGGGTGGATCAGCTGGCCTCACAAATTCAAAAGTGTGTCCACATCCTTTTAGCCATGTGATGTATGTTTTGCTAGTGTAATCCTCCCCCCCCCCACACCATTTATGTAGCGGAGCAGCAGAAACTCTTTAGGTTCACCCAGGTTTAAATCCCAGGCAGAATCTTTGTATCACATTCTCCCCAAATTCACACTGGCTTCCTCTGGTCCAGAGTGTTAGTGACTTGGAAATTATTCAATTCAATTTTATTTGTATAGTGCATTTTCACAACATTACATTGTCTCAAAGCGCTTTATATTATCCCAGCCCAAAGCCCCCAGTGAGCAAGTCAAAGGTGACCGTGGCAAGGAAAAACTCCCTAGAAGGAAGAAACCTTGCGAGGAACCAGACCCAAAGGGGGAGCCCATCCTCCAGGGGCCAGTGGAGGAAGCCTTAACCCTAACCAGACTCAAAGGAGGAGCCCGTCCTCCAGGGGCCGGCGGAGGAAGCCTTAACCCTAACCAGACCCAAAGGGGGAACTTGTTCTCCAGGGGCCAGCGGAGGAAGCCTTAACCCTAACCAGACCCAAAGGGGGAGCCCATCCTCCAGGGGCCGGCAGAGGAAGCCCTAACCCTAG
>JAAGVU020000019.1:12344813-12363930 GCA_011763525.2 Mormyrus iriodes
TCTCCTCACTTCCCAAACGTTTACACGGTGTTTTTGAAAGAAGAGGTGATGTCACACAGTGGTAAACATGCCCCTGTTTAACATACCCCAACTTCTTATGAAACGGGTTGGTGGCATCAAATTCAAATCGAGCATAAATTTATCAAAAAACAATAAAATTTCTCAGTTTCAACATTTAATATGTTGTCTTTGTTCTACTTTCAGATAAATTTGGGTTTATATGATTTATAATTCACTGTAAACTGTAAACACTGTAATGAAAAACCCTTTTACTTTTAAATATAATCTCTGATTCCTGTATTGCATAACTTAAAATGTGGATAGACGTGTATGTGAGAGACGTTTAATAAATTTTTAGTGATAGACTGCCACCTTGTGGCCACATGACAGAGATGTGTATTGCAGCACCGAAACATTTGTCAGGTATCTGATGAGAGACGTGTTGAAATTATGGATTATCAGTTCGTAACCTGTGTTCTGTCAATGTGATATAAAGGTTTATTTATTCCTTGGATAGTTATATGCACTCTGTGTCAAATGCATGCAAGATCACCACAACCGTCACCCAAGCTTAAATCTTCGTCACAGAATATTTCGGTCATACCAACTGAAAAAAATTGTACATACATCCTGGAACCTCCTATACAACATTATCGCAAATAACAAAAGAAATGCATAAATGATGATAAAGCAACAGAAATTATTACTATTACTATTTCTGTATTACCTGGATAAGGCTGTGGCAATGTCGAACTCTGTTTGCTTCCTGTTGCCTCCAACCTGCCGGAGCTCTCCAAAAACCAGGTCGGCTTTTTCCAAAATAACCTCCGCCTCCTCCAGCGTGAAAGGCAGTCAAGGATTTCAGCTGACTTACTAAAAGGATCCTTAATTACCCTTCTCCAGTACTTTGATATTTTTACAAAATGTTTAACAATGTGGTCGCCAATGTGTCGCCCACAAGCTACTTTTCAATTTTGCTCATACATTTTTACTTTTGGACGATGAGTGTGGCGCTGTCATATCGTGCAAGCTTCACTGTCGATTACCGCAACCACCGCTGAGGTGCGGCGCATCGTCGCGTATCAAACACATCCCACATTTTTCTTACAAAACTGAAGTAGAAAAAATATGACTGAGTGGACGCTAGCATTCTTCAGGTGTTTCGGTTCATCTGAGTTCATTCAAAGGATATTTGCCTAGAAGCAGGGCTGACTTTCCCTGCATGTAACATACTGTAAAGTAACATTGCTGCACCTCTGACATCTCCTTGCCTGCTGCTTGAGGGGAACAGAACGGGATGATGGAGCGGGCCTTCGCAGCGTGCTCTTCAGCCTGCAGTGGCCAGCCTGCGTGGGTGTCACGGTGGAGATATATACGGTTACTTGGTGAACATTTCTAATTTCATTCCCCCAAAGTCCTAGGCTGAATTAATTTGGCTACAAATAACTCAAATGTCAAATGTCAATACAAACTAGATATTCAGATACAAACTGGTGAAACATCCCTTGCGCATGTATTAGCTTTGACAAATTAACACAAAACATCTTGGAATAGTCTTACCTTTCAGCTGCAAGTAACACTGGGCCAGTCTGGCATGAGCTTGAGCTAACTTTAGATGGCCGTCTCCATAGACCAGCCTCGCTAGGGCTACACAGCGCACCTGGGCCTGGATACATGCATCAATCTAGGGCAGAAAACACATGCAGACAAGCTGTTCCCTCACTTCAGGGAGGGACGTCCCTCTCACAGGGTGCTCTCTCACTCGTGTGGACTGTAAGTGACATCTCCTGTTTTTTCAGATGTAAATCACATTAGATACAGTGCAATATTTGAGCACCTCCGAAATCCAAAGCAAGATCAATTCAAGAGAACTGCAACTTTATTTTTAAAACCTTGTGCACAGTACATCATGCAGAGGGATTCAAAAAGAATTACTTGATTAGTTTGAGTTCAAATGCTCATATCTGCGTTGTTTCCCATCATGGCAGACGTGCATTGTGTTTAGGCTGCCAAGCACATAATCACAAATGGCTTCCATCTCAGTAAGTCATGCCTGAATAAGTGTTAATGTTGCCCTGTAAATGAATTTTGTCCCTTGCCTTGTGACCAGTGCTTCCTAAGAAGGCTCAATGTGACGCTTCACTGCATATTTGTTGATGAAATATGGATGTATGTTAATATCACATATGAATCTAAACACGCACACACACAATACCTGCTGACTGTCCTCCAGGGCTTGTGCTTCATTCTGCCATTGGGACAGCTTCTCTTCAGGACCCATCCTGATGTCTACTATACTGTCACCACCTCTGCTGGGGCTCTGCGCCCCCTGTCCTTTCTCACACCGTAACGGGGGGCATTCAGAAGCAGCACTGTAGCTCCTCCCACAGCCGGAACGTCTGCAATAGTTACAATCATAAGATCAGAGATATCGTCATCCATTACAGATCCTTTATTTCATGAACCACAAAAATGTTAAGACTTCAAACTTTATGTAAATTGCAAAAACATGAAAATTCATAATACTTTTCTCCTTGAGTAACTTTGCCCAATTTATTTTTCCCCCAATTCAAACATTTGTCCTCAAACCCCCTTACGAACAGTGCAGTTTACTTTACTGAATATTAAAACACTAATGAATACTTTTCATGTATTAGCATAGAAATTATTCATTTATGTACTAATAAAACCCTTTAGAAGTAACTGAATCATATCTTACGATATTGCACATTCAACCGAAACGCTATCAAGATGTGTTGTTGACCCGACGACAACGTTCATCTTTCAGCTCCAATAAGGATGCATAGTACAGAAAACCAAACCCTCCGTTTCCATTACCCTTATTAAACAACGAACTAGTCGTGGATGCACTGGAGCAGTGTGACAAAAAGAAAGAAACAACTTCGGTTAATGACAGAAGACTATCTGTTTTTGCTCGGCTTCCGAACGTAAGAAACGTGTTGACGCCACCACCTACCTACAAATGCTCGTCGTCATTTCCGCCTTCCGCTGAGGATTCTGGGTATGGGATGGGTGCCTCGCTGGAGGGCGGCCTCTATAGCTTCTCTGTGGTGCGGCAGTTCGGTCCGCCAATCCTTCTTTCATGGAGATAAACTTTTATTCTGCTTTCACAAATTATATTGCGAATTATAAAAAGCGAATACTATATCCAACACTGTCTGAAGGACGAAATTGCAAAAATGCATATATTTATTATTTTGTTAAAATAATAAAACTAAATCAAGGGTGTTTTGCACACGAGCTGCCGAGTACAACTTGCTACCAAATCCTGAGATCGAGTATGGGCTACATTCCATCCATCCATTTTCCATAACCGCTTATTCCATATGAGCCCATCCTGGAGGCTGCGGGCGCAAGGCAGGAAACAACCCATGATGGGGCGCCAACCTAGGGCTATATTCTCCGATCATTTTACTACGGTTCATGTCGGAGTGATTGGGACTCCTAATAAATGGACACGCATCCTCACTATACACTGTGTTTTTCTGTCTGCTTCATTGTCACAGTGGTCGGTCAAGTTAGGAAAATAGTTCCTTTCCCAAGAGTAAAAAGAAAAGCGTAACCCTGATTTCATACGCTTCGCTGAAAGTTTGTTCTCATACTGCGACAGGGTTCAGTCTTCAGACAATTAAGATTCAGGTAAATTCAGGAAATAACAGTGAACACCACAAACTCCATACAGTGCATGGTATTAAAATGAAACTGATTAGTTAATTGTTAATGGCTAAGAATAATAAAATCATTCATTGGGTGAGATGAAGGTGATGTGGTGTGACTTTGGGCCGGCCGCAGCCTCCCCTCTCCAGTGCTGCAGTTTGACTCCCACCCTTGACCCACTCTGTAGTGTGCTGAACCTATTCCTTCCAAAGTTTCATGGGTTTCCATCTCTCACACTATGGTTGTCAAGCAATTTAGTGTCTTTCTATTGACCATAGACTGAGATGGTCCCTTGATGCGAACTGAGATACCTTGGAATGACTCCTCAATGGTGTATGAGTAGATAGTAATATTAACCCACCCATCTTTCTGTGTGATACCTTATGCTGGAGCTTTTGCTGCGACCCTGTTTTTGTGCTCTCTGCCAGGAGTCCAGGTAGAACGGTATTAATTAAAGGACAAGATCTACCTTCATGATTTCTGCTGTAAGTATGAATGAAATCACCCAATGCTTTTAGAGAATTGAACGGCACATGAAAAATCTCCTGTTCAAAATTCTGTCAGCTAGGCATGTTAGTCAGCAAGTTATGACTCTATGACTACATTAAGGTTTCTGTGTAGCTTAGATGTTGTAGGTCATAGTCCATTAGATAACAATGAGAAGATATATAAACCATACTATACTATATACTATAATACTATATTTTTGTCCTAAGCAGGAGCAGTGAATTTCCATCTGAAATCATTTATTGGCATTTCTGTCACAGGCAACCTTATGACCCTGACTTTCGATGGATGAATGGATCACTGGTAACTCTCTTTATTTTTCTAACTGCATACACCCATGACTATATTTACTGTAGAGTGGGTCACACTGTGGCACCACCTCTGCAGAGTTCTGGGCTCCTTTTCAGCATGTGTGGAGTTAGTGTATTCTCCCTGATGTGCTTTGAGTTTCCTGCCACAGTCCAAAGATGTGGCTTAGTTAGATTAAAGTACCCGTCATGTGTGTACCTTCTTATGAACTTCCCCTTCCATCCAGGAAGTCCGCAGCCTTGTACTCTGTGCTTGCTGGAATAGGCTTCAGGCCCACCATGATTTTGTACTGGATAAACAGTAGGAAAATGGATGGAAGGATGGATAAGGTGCATTCACTATTCCAGCAGTATCTACATCGAGGGGCAAGTAGCCTTCTGGGTAAGAACATTTGCTTGTAACCCAAAGGCTAGTAAAAGGAGAAATGACATGGATGGGATTATTGTGCACTGTTAATCCGGTTTAACCCACTCCCCATTGATTACATAACCGGCTCCTATTTGAGTTGAGTACTTTACTATTTTGTCCAGCAGATGTCACTAAAGAATTAGCTTTAACACATTCTCTAGAACGTTATTTAATTAGTATTGACATGCAATACTGACAACATAAGCAACTTAACATAAGCAAATTTTGAATGTATGGAACCTCATCTTACATGGTAGACATTGCTGGTGGTTCAAAATCTAGATAATAGCTGTCTTCAGTGAATAAAAATATACATTAAACCCAATATGATGATAGGAACCAAGCCTTCACTAAAGGTTTTTAAAAGTATGTATTTTACGTCGTCTTGGAACGGTGCACCTAAACATTGAGGAAGTGTTTGAAGTAGTTTGTTACACATTGTGGGTGTAGTCAGAAGCGCTAAGAAACAATGAATTGCTGTAGCGATCTGATAAACTTTCTTCTGTATCCCCTTGCCAATAATCCAGCAAGGATTAGTTTAGGCAACATACATTCACTACAGACAGTAGGACTAAACCAATATACCACACCATCCATTTGAAAGCAAACTAACATCAGACTGAAACATTAAGACAATGCCACTCTGCTGTCTCTGTCAGGGTAAAACTACAGGGTAGGTCATATTTGTCTTATAAGTGACGGATATCCCAGCTTAAGGCAACAGAAACATCGATCATTGTTGGAATAATTCTCTTTCTCTGGGAATAAAACAACAAAAAATACAAACTATATATTATAACTGAGTTACACTGATATAACGTCTATAATTCAGACTGACATCAGGATATTGTACTGTAATATTTCAAGTGAAATTCCCAGATCATGACCACAACAAGGAAACATCTTTTTGTTACATTTCCCCATACATAACCACAGCGATTCCTACTTCTGTTTTTCCTCGATGTTTTTGTACACTAACATTTGTTGCTTCGATCCCATATAATCCAACAATCAACACAGACTATCTGATCAGTGCGGCTGTGAGAAAGGGGATGTTGCAGCTGATGGCTGAACAAAAAGTCCACCGTGTATTTATCTAACGATTTTGTGCTCAAGCGCTAGAGCCAGTTAGCATGAAATCTGTCCCCCTGCCGTGGGAGGTAGCTGATATAAACCATCCAAGGCTGAAATGAAGCACTGTTCATAACTTACACCTTACCCACAAGTAAATGTTACACCTTCATTTACACCTTCCCACAAAAGCGAAGAATAGATGGTTCTACTGATAACTTTTGTAAGTCAGATCTGTCCCTGGTTGTCAGCATTCTGCTGAGCAGAGGCTGTTCAGTCCACAGAGGAGCTAGCCTGGAGGCATTGGTAGGTTAAGGCACCGCCCTTGCCAGGGCTGCCCAATGGTCAGCTAGGATTCCTTCCACCCAGGTCCTCAGCATTGCAAGGCCTTCATTGTGTCTATCCCAGCATGCCCTTGAGCCATGTTTCCCCAGCAGTCGAGTGCCCAACAGGATGGCGGGCCTGTCAATGAGGCAGCTGTGTCCCCCCCATTGATCCACACGCAGACTCTGTTAGTGCCTCAGCCGTGCAGCAAACAAACAGCGAACAGCGGTGCCTTCCTGGCATGAACGCACAAAGGGCCAGCTCAATCGAGGGCCCATGGAGGTCTATTTAAAGCAGGTAGACGGGGGATGCTATCAGCCCCGCGCTGCATACACCTTGTTTGCCAAAGCAGTCTAAAGTAGCTTATTATAGCAGCTTCCTATTGACCCTGGCAGCCCATAAAAAGCTGTTTGTTTGCATGTTTGTCCCTTGGGCCTTTAGCACGGAGTCCAGGGCCCAGCTTGGCCCCCGTCACTGTCTTCCTGCTATTTTGGGGCCTGAGTGGCTCTTAATGACCCTGGCTGGGCTGGCACCAGCCCTCTGCAAACGAATCTCGAGCAGCACCCCCCTCCCGACCCAAAGTCCTCCTCTGGCAGCCACCTACTCTGGGCTTCTGGTTTCCTAATTTAGTAACGGTGAGTAAAAATATGCTCTACCGGACTGGCCCCGGAATGCAGGGCAGGCATCCAGCAAGGCCCACGTTGTTTTCGCGGCTGGTGGCCAGAGAGACAGCAGCCTAGCCCCCCCCCTGCAGCCCACCTCTCTTCCAGCTTGCTCCAGTCACTGGATTTCATTCCTCTCCCCTGCGGCAGGGATAAAAACAGACTGTCTGACAGAGGATCTCAGGCCAGGCCCCAGACGCTGTGTTAAGTCTGAGATGCACAGCAAGGGTTGCATCGAGGTCTGAGGGGGTCTTGAGGTTCTGCCCCAGTTGGCACCACACAGCCAGAGGGTGTAAGGCAGCCCCCCAGAGCCGCCAGCTACAAGTCAGGCTCCATCAGCAGATACTGCTGTAATGACACGACTGGCCTGGTCATTGGGAATATCCTCTGAAGTGACCTTACAGGACAGAAATACACAACGGTTAGCAAATGGCAGTTAGTTAAGGACTACGCTGTACTTCTTCGGTGTCTTTTTATTATAAAGGCGATTTACTTGCTAGTGAAAGATGGGAGATTTATACATCAGATATAGGTATATGCATCTTTCAGCACTTAAAAGTACAAGGTGCTGCCCAGAGTCTATACCAGGAATCACACTAATCAGGCAAACACCCTGGATGGCGTGCCAATATATCGCACAGCACACACTCACACTCAATCACACTCAATGGGTAAGTCTGAGGTGCCAATATTTTACACAAGAGTGCGTTCTCATTGCTTTCCCACAAAACACAAATGTTAAGCACAGTTTTGCTAAACTAAACATATGGCTTTCCTGAAGGTATAAAAATTGATTGGCTCAATATTATTAAACGGAGCTAAATCACTAGATAACAACAGAAAGCAGCTCCTTTGGAATCACTACTGCGTCTGTGTCTGTTCTAATTGTTTAAATGCTCAACTCACAGTGAGATCTCAGTGACGCATGAGAGGCCCCGGTGAGTTTGCATGGGTGAGAACAGAACAGAGGCCCAAAGAGAAAGAGGTAAACATGGAGAGCAGCTGCTCAGTGAGGAGGAAGATGGGCCCCTGCCACAGCCCAGACACAGAACGTGCCTTTTTTACGGCTGATGCTGAGGACTCACAGTGCTCAAATACGGAGCTCATTTTTAACCAGATAATCATTAAATGACCACATACTCCTATACAGACGTATCACGTACGTGTAGACAGCTTACTACCTAGATATTCATTTCTAGAGCTGAAGGTTGATGCCCCACCTAGCTGAGGCAGAATTCTTACTGATCGACTGGTAGTGCTGGTAAGCACTATGAAAGGCACAGCTTTATGTTTTAATCAGCAGTAAATAATTTACAGCTTGAGTGCCACATTGTTTTTGTTTTTCTTTGTTTTTTCCAAACGTTTTATTTAGGCTTGAGAGTTTTTTTGTACCATTACTATGCAGTTGCTCAAATGTAAACAGCAGCTGCTTGAAATCCTCTGTCTCACATGGCTGTGGACTGCAAAGAGGACTCTGCTTTAGGGTTAAACCATTGAATAGTACAGCTGTGAAATGTTTGCTTTGCTGATTAATGATTATAATGAATTGCACACATGCAGACACCCAGATGGAGGCTGTCTAAGTGTATGACATTTGTTTCTTAGTGAACTAAGGCAAATGTGAATGTTTTATGCAATGCTTCTTCCTCTAGCATCCTGGAGATGTTCATGATGTTTCATTATGAGACTGGATATCGGCTGGTAATGTGCTTTTAAGTCGGGCGTGAGAGCAGCTGGTTTAAGTCCCGGAACGGGTCTATGCTGTTGTCCTCTTATTTAGGCTGGACTGTTCTAATAAAACACCCAGGCTTATACATGAGGGGAAGTGCAAGTTTCTATGGGGAAAAGCTACACCTAAATGAGGAGCTGCCTTTCCAAAGGAACACTGTCTCTTTGTTCTCTTAAGAATTTAAAGCCGGCTGGCAAAGTAGGTCAGTGGGTCAACACTGTGGCCTCACACCTCTGGGCTTGCAGCTTTCATTCCTGCATCTAGAAGTTCTTCACATGTTTGTGTGGGTTTCCAGTAATGATTTAAATGTGCATTGATGTCTGTAACTTGCCTGGGATACTGTCAAGGGTGCCCTGGGATTAGCTCCAGGCTCATATTGTTGGATGAATAGTTGTGGATGATGGATGGAACTTGAGCAAATGTGTTCCTGTAAGTTGGCGATGCTGATTTCAGCTGCTCCAAAATGGCAACGTGACTGTTGTGTTTTTTCCTCAATTGCTTGGTCACATTTATCGAAATGTTCTTGTTTTCTTAGTAGTTAACACGACTTGCAGACCTGTTGACACACTTCACACAGCACCAGTTTTTCATTGTATACACTCCAATCTCACATATCAAAAACATTTTTTTCCAAAAGTGTAAGTACAAATCCTTTTCCTAATAAAGACAAAATAGAAACCATTACAGCATCTAGTCATTTGTGTATAATTACTGAATAAATCTCTTTACTTTAACTACTGATATAGACATGTTATGTGTGAATAGTGGCCTGTTATATCTTTCACACAAACAACCTGTCCAAAAAAATTATGCTGGGTTATACGACCTGTGTTATTTTGTAAAAAAAAAAAGTGTTATTTGCATGTCTGCAATTTTTCAGTTTTGTGTGTCTGAGTGTGAAGCTTTTGTCCTGATCTTTTTGGGCTGTTATTAATGTGAGTGAATGAACATCATTGCAGCTCTGTGTGACGGGGAAATCATTCAGCCGTCACTGTGTCAGTATGAAGGGGGCCACGGGAACCCAGTCTGCACACGCTCACCATCTTAGCTATTATTTTACTGTGACAGAAGCCTTTCCAGAACTGCCAGGTGCTGCTTGATTTATTTGCTTGTTTGTTTAGTGACACGTATTCTCAAAGGTTTCGTGCATTTGACGTAGTAAAAATAGTGTTTACGTAACATTTCCAAGGTTTTAAGGTTGTGCTAGCTGTTGTGAAAGCTGTAGTAACATGATGTGAGATTCATTTAAACGGCTGAGGAGATGGAAGGCGACAGACTGGTGAGCTGTGACTGTATCTACGAGCAAGACAAGATGGGCGAAGCCCCTCATCGCCACCGTCAGCACCTCCCACGGCCTACCTGATCCTTGTGGGTAGGTCCCTGCCAGCGTTTTCGGGAGCACGTCCGACTGCACAACCCGGCAGAAGGACACGTCTGCAATGACGGGACACAGGGCCAAAGGGAATGCTGCGTCGGCCTGCCGGCTTCCGGGCAGCACGGAACCATGTGTTACCACGTGCGCTGTAGACCCAGGAGAAGCAGCCACCGTATCCATCTGCACCATTCATGCGTTTCTTTGTTGGAAAGATGCACTGCTGTGCATCCCCACTCCAGCATGCCAGCAAGCAGGAAAGAAAAGCTTTAGCATTAGCTCATTTCAATCATGTTTCATTCATTTTCATGTATGATTTTTAGCATATGACATATTTTTAATTTGTTTTAATATATATTTTTAAACATGTGACATATTCAAATTTATTTTCATATTCAAGACATGTTATTCATTCATTACATATTTTTATTATTTACATATTTTATTTTTTCAAGTCCCTAACTTGGGAGGAAACCGTGGCCATGATTACTGCAGCCACGACTGGGTGAGGAAGGCCATGAAGGAATATATGATATTATGAATAAAAGGCTTGAATACAGATGTCCTTCTTGTTCCATCCTAGACAATAAAATGCGCCCCCCACCCACCTTAATCTTCTCAGTCTCATGTCAGCTGGCACCCATCTTTACCTTCTACTTCCAGATCTAAGTGTCTTAATATTGGATTTCTGGCCTCCATCTAACTCTGCACTGAAGCTAACAGGCCTCCCCACACAAAACACCTGAACCCGCTTCCTCAGTAAATAATTAATCTCAAAGTTGCTGTAAAGGTTTCCGTGTTTTAGTTCTTGTTTGCTATTTGTTGTTGTTTTCATGGAGTATAACTGTACCCACACCTGACTTAAAATCAAGTTTATATATACAGCACAGGCAAAGGCTTTGCATTGGTAAGAATTTCTCATTGACTCTAAGCCGGAAGCATCTGATACCCCTATCCATCCATCCACCCATCCATTTTCTGTAACTGCTTGTCCTATTCAGGGTCGCAGCCCTGAGAGCCTGGAGCCCTGAGACTGTGGGGGGAAGGCAGGGGACAACCCAGGATGGAGCACTAACCCATCGCAGGGCACACTCACACGCATCTGATACCTGTTGTTCCCATTTTGTTTATTGGTGAATGTTACAGTTTTGCATGCCATCCATCCTAATTTTCCAAAGCAGCCCGCTCTCCATAAAACTGCCACCCCTGACACCTCTCTCCGCCCTGCCGCACACGAGGCAAACAGTCGCCTCTGATGTGCGGGACCCTCAGAGTGCTTTCTGTATCGTGGTACACCACTTGTTTTGCTGCAGCACTTGTGTACACTTCCTGTGTGACTTTGTCTGCAAATATTTACCTTTTCCCATCTTACACCCCCCCCAGAAAGCCTATTATTGTATTACACACGTGTAACAACCATTTTTAAAAAGTTTAAATGAGTTATTAAGAAGTTATACCCTACTTTAAACACTTATGTGCACAGAGGCTTGTTTAATTGTCTTGCATAGTTCGTTAAAACATACATGTTTTTCTTTTTACTTATTTTTAATTTTAAGGTTTTGGTCTTTCTGTAAACTTCAAATTAAAAGGACAACAACTGGGTGTCATAATGGAATTCCTTCAAACAGCCTATGATTCCAAAGCTAGTCTGTCATTCTTTATCTTGTAAGGGGAAATACTTAAGCACCAGAGTGTAGGTAACAACTGTGCAGCTGAGGTCTCTGGGAGGGTCGGTCAGATGCCACCAGCCAAAAGTAGATTTTAAAAGTAGCTTTTAGGTGTAATGACAAAAACCTTGCTTGATGAAATCAGTACATCTGTGCCAGCTCAGAGCTCAGGTCACACTCACCCAGAGGCTCAGAAACTGTGTCTCTGCCATTTTTACAGCTCCACTCTATGACAATATTATAACACATCTGCTTTCACTTAACATAATGGCCAGAGATATCGGTTTACCCATTTTTAACTAATGTTTCTCATGTAGAACTTCACAATCAAGTTTAACTGCTACAGTTGGTGTTTTCCCCTGAAGGCAAAGAATGGATTAAGAGTGAGAAGGAGATGTACATAAAGCAGGAGAGGCTGTAAGGAAACACATGGAAATCTACCTTTATTTCATCCTTAATTCCCCGTGCTACAGTCCTATTCTCATGATTATCCGTATTGAGCTGAAGCTGAATGGCTTGGCTGTTGAACGGCACAAAACAGGATTCTCATACTTCGAAAGCATGTCTCTGTGACTCCTAGCTGGGTTGCCGATATCTCAGTAGCTGCTGTACTGCAGATTAAGACGGCTATTCATGTGTTGGATGGTCACCATTTTCTGGTGCTTTAATGAAGGTGTTTGTGCTCCTAATACAACAGCTGAGAGAAAAACATCATGACGCAGCCAAAGGCTCCTGCATTCAAATAAGAAAGGGCCATCTAACATTGCGATGGTTAGGGTACATATTACACACGTGTAGAGCGATGATATTCTATGAGATTTTGGTTTTTAAATTCAAATTACGATCCTTTTCTGCTTTGCCAAAGCTGGTTTGGATACCGAGACCAAAAAACAAAGAGTTTGTAGGAAGGAAAATCTCTCATCTATTCTGTGTTAAAACCGGCGGCAGGCGTCCAGCTGGGGCCCCTTACGTGCTCAAATCTGAGCTTAGTGAGAGCTTCCCAGCTGATACTGTTTATAGCTGCGCAGACAAAGGGGGGCACTAAAGCGGTGAGTACGCTTTGTTTGCGTAACATATGAGAATTCTTGTAACAATGGCATCTACATTGTTGTGACAGAGCGGACATTTTACAAAGTTTGTTTGCTGCTTAGGTTGGGCTTTGTTCCTTTGCTGTAGCTCTTTTTGCAACATGCTGTGCAGGCCTGGTACCGCTCAGGAGGCGGGAAAATGCAAGACCCTCCACTCATGTAGCTGGGGCTGTGGGGGGAGGTCGCTGTTGCGGGACACAGCAGCAGTGTGCCTTTGAATCTCACAGAGGGCAGTTTCAGAGCGAATGGCCCTGCAGGCTGTTTCAGTACCAGTACTGAAGAGGAGGGGGGTGTGCCCTGACCAGCTTTTGCCGTACAGTCTGTTTGGTGGGGGGGCGAGTCTCGATGGACATGGGGAGATTGATGAACCCCGGACACACCAGCATAAGCACAGCCGGCCTCGGTGCCCTGCGGCAGATCCTGAGCCTGCCTGCTCAGGTGGCACCTCCTGCAGCGACCTTCAGGTGACCTCTATCCTTCTGCACTCAAGCCTCCAAGGGGCTTCCTGATATCACATCCTTCTTCTGCCATCCCAAGCAGGGGGAGAGGTGGGGGACAGATGTCCCTATCTGTGTTTAACTGGTCTGGTCTGTTGTGGGCACACATCTCTTTTGTGTGAAAGCTCCTACATGTGGCAAGAAATAACCCTAACAGCCCATCTGCCCTTAATTAATATCTTTGACTATGAAATCAGTTAGCACGCTGCCAATGCTTCTGAGAGGAATGGCACTTGGGATCAGTTACGGGCCCGTCCGCCCGCCTGCCGCTGAGCCTGACTTACTGTGCTGCACACAGCAGCCTGTCACTCTGACCGGACTTTTGTTTAAAAAGGAGGTGTCACGTGGGCTTCAGTTACCCAGGCAGGCTTAAACGATCTCCCCATTCCCAGTTTGTTTGAAGAGCCGCTAACAATTGCATGAAGGATTTGAAAAATAACCAAATTGTATAAAAACGGCCAGGATTGCTGTCTTTTTCCAGGATTATGTGTCAACAGAGGACAAACGCCAAATTTGAGCTGGTTAGTGTTGTGGGCTTCTTATCCAGGGCATAGCTGGTGGTGATATTCGTTACCTTTGATAAGGTGCAGCACAAATGGGCAGCGTCACACAGAAGCTTCTCCTATCTCAGATCAGAGATGCCTCTCGAGTGACTGTCTCTGTCCTTATCTCAATCATTTAATTTTACTTTCCCTCTGTGTCGCTGCATCTCGTTTCATAGCATGGGGGTGGGGGATTTCATTAGGGTATGGAGCATTCTGCCCCTGACAAAATCCACCTCAGAAAGCCACTGCTGTAACATGAGGGCTGTGGCATTTGTGAGCTACTGAGTTTCTTCAACACAACGAGCAGAATCCGTAGGACTTGTAGAGAGTATGTGGAAAAGATGTATGCATAGGTACACAGGTGATTATCTGTGTCTGCATGTGTGCGTGGTGGAGAGCTCCTCAACAGGGGCAGCCGTGCACAGCACAGCAATGGGCATCAGTGTTTGACTGAGCTTCCGGCGAGCTGACTGCAGCGGGTTCCCCATCTCCTCCTGAAATGCACTTTGCATCTCTGGCTGCCAGACCTGTGTAATATTTTCATCTGTACTTTCAAGGTAAACAAAATTCCAGAACAATGCAGCACATTTGACATAAATCATGCCAAATAAACATTTGCAAGTTCTGACCTCTGTATCCTTGGTTTTGGAATTCTACCTGAACCTTTCCTGCTTATGTTTTTTACTGGGAAATCTCCCGTGCTCTTCCTACCACTTTTTGGGTACAGTGTTGAAGTCTCTGTAGGAAGCCTGTGGCGTAAAAGGAGAGCTGTGCACTAGATGATTTTACTAAACCAATGGAACAGAAAAACAAACACTGAGCTGCGTATTGAATATCACTTTGGCAAGACTCTAGGGCTGTATATTTCCAAACCAACATGTACAAATAGAAAAATTAAGAACATGCTGTACTTGGTATGAAACATTTCTCTTATGTCTATTTCCTTACTACTATGCACACACAGCTTTTGATTTGATTGCCACCTGTATTTTATCCACTAATCAGCAGAATTTAATGAAGATCTATTTCCTGCCCAAAATCTCCTTCAACTGATCAATTACCTTGGAATCCCTATATCTGACTCTGGTGCTAAAGGATGTTCACAGTTCCTCATTAAATTAAGTGGGATTTTCCCAATGAGCATCATCCCAAATGAAAAGTGATCAGAGAACAAGAAAGCTTGGGAGATGCTTGATTTACACACCATGTTTCCCAGATACAAAACCTACAGTTAATCTCAGCGCTGCGGAAATAAAATGTGTTCTGGTTCGAAAGGTTAGTGGCAGCGAGATGCAAATGTGAATTTTACCCTTCTGGGAGTTGCAGAATTGGCCAACACCAACATCGTTTTCCATCTTTTTTATTTTTTCTTTGCAAAAGGGCGACATTAATGGGTTGCTTCCCCATTGCTCACAGAATCTGTGCAGGCTGTGTTTGAACCGGCTTCAAACGACAGCGGTGTAAAGTATAGTGAGTGTTTTGTTCGGTGCCAGCCATGTGCATGGCATATGCTAACAGCAAGATCCAGGGAGGTGAGCTGGCCATCACTGGGGCGACTCGCTTTGGTCATCACCCAGAGCCGGGCTTTGATCTGAGGAGACTGGGGTGGGGAAGGCGGGAGGGAGAGGAGAAGGAGAATGGAAGCATTTCAGACACGGGCTGTGCTTCTTGAAAGGAGCCATGTGGAACAAGGTCCTTCTGGGGCCGGCTGTTAGCCTTTCACAGATGGACAGCTTCCTTCTGCGGGAGAATTCGGTTTAAAAGGAGCCACATGGAACAAGGTCCTTCTGGGGCTGGCTGTTAGCCTTTCACAGATGGACAGCTTCCTTCTACGGGAGAAGTCGGTTTAAAAGGAGCCACATGGAACAAGGTCCTTCTGGGGCTGGCTGTATGTCTTTCACAGATGGACAGCTTCCTTCTGCGGGAGATTTCGGCTTGAAAGGAGCCACGTGGAACAAGGCCCTTCTGGGGCCGGCTGTAAGTCTTTCACAGATGGACAGCTTCCTTCTGCGGGGGAATTCGGCTTGAAAGGAGCCATGTGGAACAAGGCCCTTCTGGGGCCGGCTGTAAGTCTTTCACAGATGGACAGCTTCTTTCTACGGGAGATGTCGGTTTAAAAGGAGCCACGTGGAACAAGGCCCTTCTGGGGCCGGCTGTAAGTCTTTCACAGATGGACAGCTTCCGTCTTCAGGAGAAATCCGCTTGCCCAGATGCGATAAGGCTGCTGTGAAAGGCGAGGGCTCCCTGGCCTCTCTTCATCCGGAACCATTAGCATGTCTCTTACTATTCACTGGTCTGTTTCTGTTTTCCTCAAGAACATAGCATGCTGGGGTGCCCTGAGATAAGATAAAGATAAATCCTTTATTTGCCATTTGCACAAGCATGAGTACAGGTACATTGGGATTCTTCTCTTTGCCGACCTCATCTTGCTCTCCATAGCTTGGGGGGTCACAGCATAGGGTCAGCCAACATGCAGTGCCCCTGGAGCTGGGGGTTAAGGGTCTTGCTCAAGTGCCCATGAACATGTAACTGTTCCGCAGAGGCCAGAGCTTAAACAGGCGGTCTCCCATTCACAGACGCGGAGACTTAGCCCACTTACCGCCCCCTTGATGTTAAAAGATACTGTAAACATATTATGTTTGAAGTCCAGTGCTGCAGGAGAAGTTTTCCTACTCTACGGTACAAGGCCCTAAGGCCAGGATAATAACTTGGAGACTAGCTTCGAATCATGGTGACAGCCTCATGTGCATTATCACTGCAAATGATCACCAGGGCCCTGCTTACCAGTCACCCAGGTAATGAAAACTAGCCGGCCCTAGTTAGCCTCATTGTCACATTATGACTCTCTTATAGGATCAGTAAGGTGGCTTAACTAAGAGAGTGTTGGAGAGGACTTTGGAGAGCCTGGTGTGTGCTGCTGTAGTTTTAGCTGTTTTCCCGTCCACAATTTCAGCACATTTACCTCAGTCTAACAACTCCCAGCTAAGTGGGCTTGTTCTAAGGGAAGTCCGACAGAAGGCCAGGAAAATCTATGGGATGTACCAGGGCGAACCAAAAATCCAACCGCTTGGCGATACCCAGAAACGCTGCACCTTGTACTTGTATTGTGCAGCTCAGCAGGATGTCCACAACAGGAGACCAGGGCTGGGCTGGCTACTGGAATGCTTCTTCCCTTCCCACAGCTCCTCTTTAATCCAGGCATGTAGTATAATAGCAGTAATTTCCAGCTGCAGTTGAGCGGCTCATTGCCTGCTGCTGACGGACAGATTGCTTGGTTTTCGCACCCTGCCTCTTCCCTGCCAGGTGGAGTGTACAGCTATCAGGTCCAGAGACAGGCTGGGCTAATTGACTGTGGAGCGTAACTATTTCACGTGTGGATGTGCTATCAGGCACGTGGGGTGGGTGGCCATTTCACACAGCCGTAAACCCCCTCCCAGTTAGCTGCTATTGTGCACTTACACAGACTCTCCAGGGAAGGAAGGTGGTGAGCTGGCTGGGGGGGCTGCTTTCTGGAGGATAATGATCCCAGGATGCTAATGTGCTAATGAAGAGGCTCGAGTGTCTCTCCATGCTCCCCCTTCCTGCCATTCTCAGTGCACTCCCACTGTCTCTGCCCCAGGATACCATCCGCTCAGGTTTATTCAAGGGCAAACTGGGGCCCTGAGTCTGCCGAACAGGAGTCCTCACAAAGACAGAGACTTACTGAAAAATTGGTTCACTCTGCCCTGTTATTTGCCTTGTGGAATCTGCTGCAAGGGTTAGACACTGGTGTGGAAGCAAAAATGGATGGATATTGAAATTCTGGCAAATTATTCGTTGCATTAATAACACATTTTTTAAAGCAGCGATAATCAGAGAAGAACCTTGGCTTTTGGCTGTGGTTTTGTCTTCAAACTGACTTCTCTACATACAGTGTGTTACAGTGACACAGGGGAGGTGGAGCCTGAAGGTGCGTGTCACTTAAGCCGTCACCTGGAACAGGTGAAATGAATTTACCACTCATGCTGTTTGTTGTTACACCTTACTACTGCACCGTCTCAGCCAACGACATTGTTCTCTCGATAGGCAAAGGATCTCACAGTCAACAGGCAGTTTCCAACCCACAAATACGTTAAAGTAAATAAATGAGCATTGCTGGATACCAGCTACAGTAATTTTGCTAGTTTGTACTGGCAGGTGTGCACTGTCAAAAGTGCAGGAGGGCCACCCGCCAAAAGAAGCTATTTTTGTGTCTGGTGGTGCTTTTCTGCTACCACTAAGAACTGAGCCGTGCTGCGAACTGGTGGTTTTCCTTTGTAAATTACACGAGCCGTACCCGAGCCGTACCGCCAACTGCTGGTTTTCCATTGTAAATTATACGAGCCGTACCCAAACCGTATTACGAACTGGTGGTTTTTCATTATAAATTATACGAGCCGTACCCGAGCCGTACCGCCAACTGCTGGTTTTCCATTGTAAATTATACGAGCCGTACCCGAGCCGTACCGTGAACTGCTGGTTTTCCATTGTAAATTATATGAGCCGTACCCGAGCCGTACCGCCAACTGCTGGTTTTCCATTGTAAATTATACGAGCCGCACCCAAACCGTATTACGAACTGGTGGTTTTTCATTATAAATTATACGAACCGTACCCGAGCCGTACCGTGAACTACTGGTTTTCCATTGTAAATTATACGAGCTGTACCCGAGCCGTACCGCAAACTGGTGGTTTTCCATTGTGAATTATATGAGCCGTACCCGAGCCGTACCGTGAACTGCTGGTTTTCCATTGTAAATTATACTAGCTGTACCCGAGCCGTACCGCAAACTGGTGGTTTTCCATTGTAAATTATACAAGCAGTACCCAAACCGTATTACGAACTGCTGGTTTTCCATTGTACATTATACGAGCTGTACCCGAGCCGTACCGCAAACTGGTGGTTTTCCATTGTAAATTATACAAGCCGTACCCAAACCGTATTACGAACTGCTGGTTTTCCATTGTAAATTATACGAGCTGTACCCGAGCCGTACCGCAAACTGGTGGTTTTCCATTGTAAATTATACGAGCCGTACCCAAACCGTATTACGAACTGGTGGTTTTTCATTATAAATTATACGAGCCGTACCCGAGCCGTACCGCAAACTGGTGGTTTTCCATTGTAAATTATACGAGCCGTACCCGAGCCGTACCGCAAACTGGTGGTTTTCCATTGTAAATTATATGAGCCGTACCCGAGCCGTACCGCAAACTGGTGGTTTTCCATTGTAAATTATAC
>JAAGVU020000019.1:12378763-12420250 GCA_011763525.2 Mormyrus iriodes
TTTCCACCGCACCAGGTACCGTACTTTTGGTTCGGTACTTTCGGTATTTTGTCTTTTCCACCGCACCAGGTAGCGTACTTTTGGTTCTGTACTTTCGGTATTTTGTGTTTTCCACCGCACCAGGTAGCGTACTTTTGGTTCGGTACTTTCGGTATTTTGTCTTTTCCACCGCACCAGGTACCGTACTTTTGGTTCGGTACTTTCGGTATTTTGTCTTTTCCACCGCACCAGGTAGCATACTTTTGGTGTGGTACTTTCGGTACTTTGTCTTTTCCACTGACTTCCAGACAAGTACCAGTACTAGAAGTCCCAGTAGCAGAAGTTCCAGTACCAAAAGTGCCAAAGCAGCTGGGGTACTTCTTTGGTACTTCGGTACTTTGGGGTGGGACTTCCAACACTTTCTCTGTCGATTGGATATGCAAACAGCCTGCCTTTGAAACAGAATATAAATGCCGCCTTGAAAACAGTTGCGAACTCAGAAAACAATGACAAACAAAGTAAAAAGCATAATTAATTTCTATCTGGTCGGTAGAACAAATACAGCAAAGAGATCAGGATGGCATGACAAGAAATGTAAAAAGTATCTTGTTTAATATACTAGGACAGCGCGCATACAGCGTGTTGGGTTAGCAGTGTGATTTTGTTGGAAAAAATATTGGGGCATTTATAAAGCAAAGAGGAGTTCAACATAAATTTGTCACAAATCCATCCAGGAGTGTTTTAAACAGCAAGGTTGGAAATGATTACGATTGTCTCGGAGAGTACATAGCAGTAGAGGTAAACTTTAAATTGATTTTTAAACATATACTAGATAATCTTGAAAAGGAATAATCATTAAAATTGCAAAGCTTGCTAAGGTTTTTTTTTTATATGACAGAGTAAAATGTGTTTTAGCGAAACTTAAACTCCCTGCCCTAAAATGTCTGTATCGAATTGAAAAGACCCACCTTTGCCTTGCTGACTAGCTATGTGAGAATTGCATGTGCTTGACATGCGATGTTGGTATTAATATGACACGTTTTTCGGCTCTATAATATACTACAGCCCTTTTTCGAAATTGGTACAAATACTGTGAAATACCCGGCTGTGAGACGTGACCCCTGCTGCCAGTCACGTCAGGCGTTACTGACACAGAGAGCTTAATGTGTATTCACACTTACAACAGCCGTGCAAGTCACTCTGCAAGAGAATACCTGGTCAATGCATATAATGAATTACAATGTGATGATTTTTATAGTCTCTGGTATTCCTCTGGTATGAAAAATATCTTCTCATTTTGAGGCAGCATCTTTAGGCTAAATGAATAAATATATGGTATGTATTAAGATCATGCTGCTGTTCTGTAATTAAGCCATGAGTGTGGGCTGCATGCCCGCCAGACAGACCACGATTGTGTGGAGAAGGAAATGGCTGCTGATTGGCTGTTGGGCTCCTGCCGTTATGTAAAACCCCTGCTTTGCGTGGTCTCGGTGCAGTGGCCAGGTCCAGCTGCTTGGTGACACTGGGAAACCGGCCGGAGCCCGCCTCTGGCTTTGGTCCAGGCCACCACAAGACCTTCAATGGAGATGTGAGTTCCATTTCATCGCAACTGGAAAGGAGTGCGGAGGAGTGGAATAGCTTCAAGGTGCTTCAACCACAAGTTCATCGCTCTTGAGTAGGGAGGGGCATCACTTCTCACCCACAGGCACGTCTGAGCGTGGCATGGTCATGTTTATGGGGCATAAACGGATCAAAATGCACTTGCTGAGTTCCTGAGTCCACTCTGAAGATGCTGGGATACTGAGCTACCAGGCAGATGGCTGTCCCTTCTAATCAGACTAGATCCGGTTAAAGCTCATCGCAGAGGGTCACGGTGAAGTCCCTCTTTTCCAAGCAAGTCAAAGTATGACATTCTCACTAACGCCATTACCTTTTACAGACTACAGAGTCAGCTATTCAATTCGAGCTATGTCATTTCCCTATCTTTCCCCCTACTGGTGGCCTACGACTATATGCATGATGCATAACGGTACAATGCAAACATGGCACGGTGATTTACACACAGACGAGGATGTTAGCACTTCCAGTGGCCCGCTATCGCGCTGTTCGGTCCTGGGCATTTCTGGCATTGCTCTGACTGGATATAGATAGTGTCTTGGCAGCTGCAGACCCCTGAAGGCCAGGGCCTGGATACCGGGGCCCCGGCAGGCGAGGAGGGGGACACCGCGGGTCAGAGGGCGCCTGCCTTCCTATGTCCGGAGCGCCAGTGCAGCTAAACCTGCCGCTGCCTTTTGGCACAGAAACAAAGGAAACAGCTCTCCTCATGCCCTCTGTGTTCCGCACTTGATTTTTATTTTCTTTCATCTTGTGGTGCTTCAACAGCACGAGTCTTTATTCCGAGGAAGAGGCACACAGTAAGGAAACGTGTCAATTAGAGAATTAGAGACAGAGACATTGAGGACATGCCAGACTGCTACTCCACTGCAGGAAAATGCACGTGTTCTATTTTGGGAGAACGTAGGTGTGGCAGTGAAGCGGTTAAAAGCAAGCACTGTTTATCATATGAAAGCTGAGCCCTTATCAAAGTCAAATAGTGGCTGCCTCCATTCGAAGTGTGTTCAATGTCAGCTCCAAGGACAGTCTCTCTACCTCCGATAATGTGGCATGCCAAGATCTGGGGACCATTTCCCAGTTAACCCTGGGAGTGCTGTGGTACCAACCGGCTTCATGGCAGTCTGCATAGCCCACCGTTTATACAAATTCAGCCTCATCCTTTGGTATTGCCCCCAAAAACAACAGTGTGTGTTATGTTTTAAGAAGAATTCGAGGAATGGTGTGTCTTCGCAAAAATCATTTCAGAATAAAATTCAGATAATCTTCACTCTATACTAAGCAAATAACAAGGCTTCTGCATATCTGGAATGTGTAATCTGAATAAACTGGGCTACATTTACATCACTACATCACAGCAGATTCATTTAGCATGAGTAATTTATTGTGATAATTAGATATAACTTGGCATGTATCGTAGGCGTGGCCTTTGCTGAAGCCGATAAACCCTCCTCTTCATACAAACAGAGAACTGGGCTCTTGGCGCTGCAGGCCTCTGTGTCCCTGCTGCTGCACCGTGGGGTGCTGCTTTCTCTTTCCACGGCCCATCACGCTTCTCTGTCCCAGCCAGGACAGCAGGATGTGGGAGACAAGGATGCTCGAGTGCCTCTGTGATGGACACGCAGGCCATGTTCTGTGCCCGGCTTGCTGCTGCCCCACCACCTCGGCTGGCAGGGAGATAGGGTGCCAGACAAACGCTGCCATGCCCCCTCTCAGCACTGCTCCGCCTGTTCCGTGATTAATAGCTAGGGTGCGTGTCGGCGAGGGCGCCCTTGGAGCCCGTATGTGTCAGTCTAACTGCAGAGCAAGCACTAGAGGTACACGAGCCCCGTTCAGCAGCAGAGATCAGGCCACGCCGCTGGGCTGGGCCCTGCCAAGCCCAGCTTGCAGATGCCTGGGGGCCCTCATAAATCATCTGCAAACAAAACAGCTTTAATACACCATGGGCTTGACTCTCATGCAAATTCTTCACCTGGATCAGGCAAGCAGATGTTTCCTGAATCCCCTAGTGGCCATGTTTTGTTTACCTGTGTGAAAGCAGTGAAATAAAATAAAACTGAAATGAAAAGCAGAGAATGAAAGGGAGTCAGATAGAAATTGTGACAGTTGCGATCTTTCCACGAAAGGTACAAGATGTCCAAAAAAGTTTTCCTTTTTGGGGGAAGCAGAACATATTGCATTGGCAGAGAGAGTGTGAGACGTCGGGGGTGTAATGGGTGACAAGTTCACCTGCTTCTCTTTCCTAACCCTTATATAAGCCTGAGCTTTCTATTCTCTCACCAAACAATCGCACTCAGACCTTGACGGCAGACCCAGCTATAACTTGTAGCCCTTCTGTGATTTGACACCAGTTTCAGTTGTTGTGTATCTGGGTCACCCCCTTAGGCCCAATGCGCTGTTTTTTTATTGCCCCTTTAGTTAAACCTCTGCCCACTTCCACCCCAGAATAAAGTGTCTATTCTGTCCTCCCATCCTCCTGTCAGGCGGCTCTGTTTGCTGTCCTGCATATGGCAATGAGGATGATTATAGTATCAACATCCAGTGTTGGATTGCAAAGGAAGACGAAGGTTAAAATTGACTGTTTTATCACAATTAGGCAAAGGGCTGATCTGACCTCTCAAGAGGCACTCACACCAATGGAAATTTAAGGTCAAGTTTATGGTAATTTGTTGATGTTTGTTTCCCAGACAACTACTGTGCCCTCAAGAACCATCTCAGAAAGCCTGCAGACTCAGCGGTTTCTGACGGCCATAAATGCCTGCAAGACCAGCTTCAATCTCAGAATAATGGTGGGGTGGATTTTCTAATAAAATGTTTTTACTTCATTTTTTTCTGGAGCGGGTTTAAGGAATATTGGTAACTGTTTTTAATTGCAGTTTGAGACTAACAGGGAAACAGTCAACTCTGTAACCATTGGTATAAAATTGTGTAAAATTATATTTTCATTTAATTAATTCACTATAGATAACTGGTTGTTTGGTTTAATTCAAGACTTTTGCTAACTAGAGTGACAGCTAACATACCTGCTTACTGGTAACTCTGAAGTTTCAGTCATCCAACTGAGATTTAGAAAAGTTGCACAGAACAGATGCTGAAGTGTTATAAGAAAATACATTAGACCCTTGGAGACAATCTGTGAAAGATTTTCTTTTGTACTGTGAAATCATACTGAGCCAAGCTGTATTTCATACCAAAGCACTCTGCCATTACTTTCATGTGAATTCAAATTTCACATGATTCAAACTCACTGGGAGTTGATCCTGACCCACTTGCTTCCTGTTTCAAACATACGTTAATTCATCAAGAAACCAACAAGAAAGGAGACAGAGGATGAATGTGTTTATCAGAACTTGGGGAAATGTAAGTGCAATTGGGGGATGAGGCCGAGACATCTGGCCGACCCCACTCCTCCTCTGATGTCATTCTGCTTGCCTGCCATGATCAGGATCATTGGTAAAAATTATGTCATTGTCTTATCTTAGCTTCCATCCTGTTTTTTTCTACATTTATTTGACCTTAGAATAAGAAAACCACAACAGATTATTATTTTATGTGTTTGGCAGAGACTGACCTCATGATTCCAAGTCTAAGGCCTAGTGAGATAGATGAAACCACATTTATTTTTGCTGCAGCCCCAAAAAATAGGTTTATATATTATTATTGTTGATTTTGTAAGGTTATATAAGAAACTGTAAAATGTTACATTTAGCTAAAGCAAAAATGGGGGATTGTTTGAGCTAGATATTTTTGTGACCACTGTCCTTCATATTTCGCACACAAATGGAAAAGCTGCTAAAATTAAGAAGCAGTTCTTTAAACTTGAAGCCTCAACACACAGTCTCGCTCAATAGTCTCAAGGCCCAGCATCTGGAGCTGGAAAACAACTGGGGGAATCTTTCCCATCACCCTCTGGGACAGCCAACAGACACAACCAAACTGATTAAAATTCGGCCTCAAATCTTTCAAAAACATTTTGGCATTAGAACATTTTTATTTGAGGTGTACTGTATATACTGTAATACTGATATTTCAAAATAAAGAGATCTCAAAATTACTAATACTTTCAACTGAACTACATGAATATACTAAATCGGAGAGCAGTTCAAATGTAACGCTTTGCCTCCTGCCATTTCCAGTGATCTGTTTTGTGGACTTAAGGTAGCTATTAATAAATTAGCTTGACACTAGGTTGATCTGTGTGGGCTGACAGGAGTATATTGCATGAAATTTGAATTATAAAAATGACAGGGGGCACAATATAGCTTTTGGCTTATAACTCCATTTACCGTTTATCTTATGCAGTCATTGTGACTCAGGTTCATGGAATTGCTTCAGTGACAGCAACAGAGACTTTTTATAATTGCTGACAGTCATGTAATTTGATCTGGTTTTGATGCAGACCACTGAGGAACGCTTTAGAGTGGCCAGTCCATGAGGAGGACTTACACGATATGTTTCTTTTCATTGTACATCTTCAACATGTGCACCTGCTCCTGCTTTGGAGGGTGATGGTGAAATAATGCAGCCAGTTGATTCATGCAAATATTCCCAATGTCCTAACAAAGGTAACAATTTATGACTGTGACCTGCTTTTAGAGTGATTCATGGTTCAACCCTTTGAGCTTACAGCCTTTTCTGGCCAATTCTGCCAGTTTTGGGTGCATTTAAATATAAAGCATGAAACACCCTCATGGTGGACTGAAGATACAGGCAACAAGGTGCATATAAGGACAGCCTTTGGTCCAGAAGGCCCACAAGACAGAACTGATATCTCAGAGAATCAGGATTCCAATGTTGAAAAAAATCAAAGATCACATTTAGACGTATGATTGGCTTTGATAGGTCCCCGTGCTTTTCCAATGGCAGCAAGAGTCGAGCCATATCCGTGCAGATTTGGCCCTTCTCACTAGCCGGGCCGAACGTCACATCACCACCATCCGATTGGTCGTAATGCACTGAGATACCAGTGATCTGCGTCGATATGCATTAGAGGATGTGAAGGCAGCAGGGCATATTCTATATGTTATTCATTATTAGTATTTTTGCACATCATGATGTATTGATGCATCCCGATAACTCAAAACTTGAAATTTCCAACCTCCTACTTAAAAGAGTACTATGGAATGACTGAACGGAATGGATTTGTGATGCAAATTTATGCAAGCGAATGCCCATTCTGGTAGCGTTTGGTGCTAATACAGCACTGCGATTCCCACAGACATGCTAGCGGAAATTAGCACACAGTAAATTATGATGTACACCTTGTGCACAGTAAATAAGTGTCTCTTCGGTTTTATGTCACTGTCGCTCTCCCAACCCGGCACCGCCTTTACCGAGCCGACCATCCTGTGGTGGAAAACCAAAGCAAGCTTGTCTTTTCGTGGTGTGGCTTGGGTACGGCTTGGTTCTTGGTGCCAAAGGAATAGCACCATAATTATGGCAACTGTAATAGGTTTCCTCTAAAATATGTGATCTCCTCCTAATATGTCATACAGTTTGGACAAGAAGCACAATAAGCCATTATATATTGATGCCTACAGATCAATAAAACTGTGTAATACTCTCATACAGTCAGTAATCTGATTTGGGCACAATATTACGATATTAAAACAATATCGCAATGTGATTTTGTTGTGATAAATATTGTGATTTTTTTTTAAGCAGTAAGGAGCTCTAAATAAATACATTTCTCATGAAACCATCTAGTGAGTGATTTAAACAGTACAGAGGAAATTGACTATGATCGTCTCAGAGAAGCATGCAGAGCTCATGCAAAAGCAGGTAAACTTTAAACTGATTTTTAAATGTATACTAGGTAATCTTGAAATGGAGCAATCACAAAACTAACAACTAATTTTTGTTTCCAATGATATAGTAAAAACGTTTAAGGGAAACTTGAACCCCCACACTTGGTCAACTAGTGTTTTGGCGGTGTAATTGCAGAGAGAGACAGAGGCCGCTTGCATAGGCCATGGCGGTTGCTCTGTGTCGGACTCGATGCTGAAGTATAAATCAGCCTTTAGGCTCTTAGGTGGGCAAAGGCAAGATACACCAATATCGATTGTTTAACAAGCACTGCTTTAATGTTGCACTGGACATCCAATGGGCTTCCTAAAAGCCAATTTGATAACATTAAACTGCCACTCACTGTTGGGCTGCTTAAAAAAATAATAATAATATCATATCCTGGAATCTGCATCAGAAATACATGTACATTCCACCTAAGCTCAGCATATACACGTTACAGAGATAACTGGCATGTTAGGAAAATAGTCACAGACAGCACATTCCTATTGTACTTCAGTAGGGTTTAGTCTAGTTTCATGTATCTTTTTGTAATGTTTAATTGTGTCGAATGAAGGAAAAAACGTGAATGCACAGCATGGACCCTCAGTTTATGAAATATTTCCCACAGATAGCCTTAAATTTTATACCTTATCTATTAGTGTCTTTTCAGTTTTAAGTCATTTTAATTGGCATCAAGCCACAGAAATACAAGATAATGCTACCTGATACAAAATGTCAAGGTAAATTATTAAACAGCTAATTTACATAAGATTAATGAAATGATACCTGAAATTAAGGGCATTATGAATAATGAAGAAAAGAGTATCATTTCTGACCTTGTTCAATTTTTAATGAGCTTTGCCACAGCGGCTGCAGCGGTTGGCCCATTTTAAAGGGAAGGCACAGCTTCTCCGAATAATAGGGCTAATTAATGGGGTGGGATTGATTCTGGGAGGCTGTTTGCTTCCATTCAAAACGAGCTGCTCCAAAACAAATGGTCCACTGTGTGTTTAGGCACTTCATCCCCTGTTTGTCTGCTATAAGCCTTCTGAGAATTTGCTGCAGCATACTGTGAAAGGCTACAGAGTCAGGTAGGACTTCCTGTTAAATCATGAAGCTCCAATAAAGCATGAAGGCGTAGGACTGTCTACTGTTCTGTGAAACAAGGTAAACTGTGGCACCTCAATGAAGTCTGAAGCTGTGGGACTTCCTGCTCATTTGGAGAAGCAAGTGAAACAAGGTAAACTGTGACACGTTAGTATTGTCTGAAATTTTAAGACTTTTACGAAGCAAGTTAAAGAGGCGAAATTGTGACACTTTGAAAGTCTGAAGCAGTAGGACTTCTTTTATTTTGGAGAAACAATTTAAACAAGGTAAAACATGACTTCTGTAAAGTCTGAAGCTGTAGGAGTTGGTCTTTAAATCCTAATCCTTTAGCAGCTCGACTTGCTCTTTAGGTTCAACTTTGGTTTCCTACTTTGATGTAGTACGGGAGGGACTGGCTGTGTGTTCGTGTGTGTTTTTGTTCACTCTTAGTAAGTGTCATCACTGACCGGTGACTGCTGCATTCCACGAGAGAGGAAAGGATAATAGCCTAGTTTTTTTTCAGCTTCATTATTCTGCTGGGTGCTTGTGAGCTGATCGGGGCTGATCTGCCATTCGATGGTCAGCTTTCCCAGAATACAGCAAAGGTGTGGCAGTCCGGGACACGACCCGAGGAAAGACAGCAGTCGCCCTTGCATTTCTGCCAGGGGCACAGGCACACGCCAGCTCAGCCAGGACTGATTTGGCTACAGACACATGGGGGAGAAAGTGGACAAAAAAAGGCTACATAAACAGGTTCTGAGAAACATATCCTCCAATCACATTTCAGCAAACGTGGAAACAACCGTATCATGAAAGGAAGTTCTGAACAGAGATTTTAAAGCTTTGAGCGTGTACTGTTTCTTCATGACTTTAAGTTTTAAAAAGACTCTTACATGTTCTCCTGTGCCACTTGTGACTGGCAGGGCCGGGCTGGTGTTAATTACAGTCAGTAAGGAGAGAGCCGATCCGGCCTGTGAGACAGTGTAAGTATATTTAGATTCTGTACGCCCAGCGCTGCGCTAAAGTTTGCAGACAGGCAACTCGGTATTTTCTGTCCTCTCTCTTAATCATAGCTTGGATTGTTATATAAAAGTCACGTGGAAATGAAGTGCTCCGGACTTTCACACATCACTGCCATGCATATGTCAACTGATGCCTTGCAAGGCAATTAACCTGAAGACAGACTGTACATACGATAACAGTTAGATCATTCTTAGAAACACTGAGGCAGACAGATAATAAGAAAGATAAAGCTTCCCAGTGGGTAAAAAACTTCAGTGGGACTGAAATTTTGCATGGATATCTCGACGGCAGGATGAGTGTGGGGTAAATAATGTTTTAATAAGCCTGACTCTTATTGCAAGTCTGTTTCTCAGAGTTTGTTAGGTGTTAGGAATGGCATTGAAATAACAGCCTTCACAACCAACGGCCCTCTCTCCCACTACTGCCTGCAGAGGGTAGGGTGCTGGCCATGAATCTGTCACTTACTTGGGGTGCAACCATAAAAAAATGTCCAGACAAGCAGAGTCTATTAGTTCACAGTCTTGACAGTTATGTTAGGAAGAGGAACGTAAATGAGACTTGGACAAAGGCTGTCATCTCCGGATAACTTTCCGATCAGCTTGAGGTCTCTCTTTATGACTGATAAAAAACACTGAAATGTTTCTGCATCCTTGCTTTATTATTTTATGACGTCAACAGCATTAAAATACCGTGTGTTATGACTACACAACGGATCTAACCTGCCTGGGCTTTCGTAAAAGTCCCAAGCATCTTTTCAGTTCATTGTTTAATTGGAAGGCAAGGTGTCGGTGGCTATTTCTGCTCTAATGCAATGTTGAAAATGCCAGCTGCCCCTATGACAGCTTGTCACAGCGATGGCCATTGTTCCTCTCCGGCTTCTCCAGAACCAGCCCCTCCTGTCACAGGTGAACTGTAACGCACCGTATTTATTTATTTATTTATTTATTTATTCGTTTTTACTGCTTTCTACATGTTCGTTCTGTAGGCTGACGCTCCCCTTTCGCTCTGGCATTCACTGTACTGTATGCTGTCACCGTGGCGACAGCATTTTTCAGAACGCCAGAGTTAGCTTACTTTAAAGAAGGCTGTTCACATAACAGACAGTTTGAACCATTTTATATATTCCATTTCATACATACACACATAGAAAAAAAGATCAAGAACATCTTAGGAAAGTTTGTATCATCATTTTATCTGTAAATAAATGTCAAATCATTCTCAACAGCAGCAGTCTTAAACATTCAGTTTCAATACATCCCTTTAGAAACATGCTGGGCACAAAAAGCTGTTTATACTTGAATCCAAGTCCTATTTCCATAGTTTTACAGTTATTTAAACTTGCAGGTTGTTGGATACATTACTTTGAGCAGTTTTGTCAGTGCTCAAGCAAAATTAAACTGCAGTCTGCTCAACATAGCTTCTGTACAGTAACACGGACACTCGTCTTGGATAAAAGCAGTCAGCAGATGAGTTTGGGAGAGCCCAAAGTTAACAGTCCAGCTTAGCAACTGACTCACCGTGTGCCATGAAGCTCTATTCTGGCCTGAAAGTAATATAGAGAGCTATTAATACTTGTGTGTCTTCCTGGACAAGGAGACCTGTGCCAACCCATTTGCTCCCCTCCCCCCCGCCACTCGTATAGCCTCATATTAATGATGATAGAAAAAAATAAATGAAAGCTCCAGCCACTGATTGATGGCTGCAGCTGGGGGGGGTGTCCATGCTCATTTGGGACCCCCTCCTTCCAACAGCCAACACCTTGTGCCCTCCTGGCAGAACAGCAGGGGGACAAGAGCAGGCAGAGGGTGGGAATCAGGCCTCTGAGGGCCAAGAAGGAGAGCAATCAAAGCCAGCTGGTCTGGCTTTGAGGAACGAGGGGAAGAGAGAGTGAGAGAGAAAAAGAGAGAAACACCTACATGCATGCAGTCAGCAGCAGGTTCTGTGAAGGTATTTGACGAACAGAGAAACAGGTGAGAAAGTCGACACCGTGTGTGTGAGGTGGCACTGAGGGGGGGGGGCAGGGTGAGACTGTGAATGTGCACTTGCCCCCGTGCCAGAAGTGGTGTGCAAACAAAGAAGGGGCACAGCGGTGGGGGTGCCTGGAAAGGCAGTGGGAGGTGCGGCCAGCAGACACTGCCGGACAAGCAGGGAGGGAGGCGCTGTGGGCGGCTGCAGGGCAGTTTAAGGGCCTGCGGTGGGGGTGCCTGGAAAGGGAGTGGGAGGCGCAGCCAGCAGACACTGCCGGACAAGCAGGGAGGGAGGCGCTGTGGGCGGCTGCAGGACAGTTTAAGGGCCTGCGGTGGGGGACACATAGTGCGCCACATCATGTGGACATTATCATCTTCATCAGCAGTGTCACTCGGCTTCCTGCTTCTGTTGGCTTCCGGTTAGGAAAACCAGTGTCTCCCAGTGTACTGCAGCCATTGGTTAATGATTACAAAGGAAATATGCTTTGCAGCAGTTAGGTGTGACAGTAATATGTTGCTGTTTTGCAGCTTTGAATTTAATTTAGAAAAAGAAAAAAAACATGTAAATATATGATATTACCAGTAATGCAGGTAATGCATATGATTTTAACAAAAACAAAAACATATTCTCACATCTTTTAAATAAGGGATGGATAGTCAAAGGAAGCAAATAAGTGTAGAGAGAAAGGCAGTAAATGTGAAAATATATTTGTGTGGAAATAACAGACAATCTTTACATTTTCTAACTAGCTGTAACATGTTATGATATGCGGCATGTGTTTGAAATGAGCATGAATTAAAATGCGAAAGTTGCTGTGCAGCAGGTATAAGAAAATCTCAAAGATAGATAAGTCATTTTCTCACTCTGTGCACAAAGGTACAAGGGAAATGCCAACTGGTACAACAAGCGGCGTGAGGAAAGCTTGGAGAAGCAGAGAAAGAGGCTGCGTCTGAAATGTCAGTGTAATGAGACGAGCCTGCAAACGGTGTAGCACTGAAATGAACAGAAGGAAGTGTGTTCACTTCCCGCTAATCTCTGGACTCCAGATGGCTTGCTATTTGATGTGTTTTGCAGGGTCCAGAGCCAGTGGGTGGCTGCAGTGAGCTGTGCGTGCCCAGTCCTGGCTACACGCTTTCTTTACTGGGGGTGGGGAAGGGGGGGGGGGTTAGGGAGGGAGACAAAGAAAAGGGGAAATAAACCTGAAGAGATCAGAGGAGAATCTGGGGAAGCTAATAAACAAGCAGAGTTTGTCGGCGCATCCATCAAGCTCTATGACATTGAGGATGCTGATGTCCAGCAGAAATATGCAAGTGTGACGAGCTTATCGCTGCTATAACAGGCAGCACTGCTCCGAACTTCCCTCATGCAGCTTGGTGCCAGATCGAGGACTTTGTTGGGCGAAAGAACACATTACATAACTGCACAAACTGGATCCGGCATTGCTGGCCAAATGAGGCTTCACTTTTGTTGCATTTTCATTATTATATCATGAGATTTAAAGAGATATATGACTTGTTGGCGGTACATGTACATGATGGGTTATTTTTATGTTTCCATAATTATTTAAAGGGGACACTGCAAAAAGGCAGCGCAGCACCAATGGTGTCTTGGATGAAATCAGAACAATTTATAGTGAGACTGAGTCTCTGTGAGAGTCAGTTTCAGTAGCAGAGTTTGGAAAGGCAAGAAAAACAAAACAGGAAACATTTATCCTGTACGGCCTCTTATCACCAGCACTAGATGACTAGATGATTATGCTTAATTAATGTTCTTGAACTATGAATGTCAATGGGAGTTGCTCTGCTGTGAATATTACGCACATTGAGAGAGCATCACGACTTGAAGAGGCTGCATTTATCACCAGGAATATATATTCTTATATATATATACAGTATATCCTTCCAACCTGCTACTGAATCAATACATTATAATTGGGTGCACTTTGACAAAAACATTTTCTTTATGAATATAAAAGTTATTAATATACCTGGCAAGCAGGTCATATATATTCCTCATAAGGATATGGACGTGTAACTAAAGGGGCACCACATAAACGATCCCGGGTCCTACACTCTTACATCTGCAATGATAAGACATACGTAGTGTAATCCTCAGCAGCAGTACATGGTATTAACCTCGTTGACCTTGTGTGTCCTGGGAGATAGAAATCTGAAGCAGCTCTGATGATCTCGCTGTTTCATGTAGCTTTTATGGCACCCAGCACAGAGGTATTCAGTAGGGCTGTGTGTTGCCACAGATGTCCCCATTCGATTCAATTCGATTCAATCTGATTCGATATCAATCCAATAGGAGATATAAAATACTATATAGCAGATTTCCATATTTAGAGAGATGTTTAAAAAGCTCTAAATGTAACACAAATTTACAAATGCCCTGGAAACAAATTGTGAAAACCACAAAAGACAAAGGCCAAAGGCTTGTACACAAAAATATTTTTATTTGAGGAACATTTAGGTACAGTTCCTTAAAAACAAAAGCAACCTGTCTCTTTCAAAGCACAAAAAATGACTTCTGACTGAAAAAAATAGCTGAATATAAAAATGGGCAAGTCTAAAACTCACATGCCATGTTTCAGAAGGACTTTAGCTTAAAGATATGTGCCAAAACATAACTTAGAATCTTTTTCTTTGAGGGACATATGGGGACTGTTTAGGCCTGGGAATTGGCCCTGACCTTACAATTCGATTCACAAGTGCCTGACTGGATTCCATTTCAACTCTGTATGATCTACATTTAAGACACATTCAGAAAGGTGCGATCAAACCAGATCTACTGTAAAAACAACAGGCACAGCACTGTAATATTAACATTGCAAAGCAGTGTCATCTATTCCTGCATTTACCCGTGATACACCGAAATACTTCATCCATGCTTTTCCTCTGCGGTTCTTGTAACCAGCCAGAAATAATTTGCACCTTCAGACTTTTAGCCACTTTCATTTGCATTGTGTTACAGAAACCAGATAATTAACAATATTCTCATATTCTCAGGTCACATCCAATAATATCCTCTTTCGCTTTACATCGTTGGTTTTTATTTTGTTATATTTATTTTGCTTCTATATAACGTCACTTTGTGTCGCTGTAAGCAGTGTACTGAAAATGACTGGTGTGAAAATAAAGCTCTACTTGACTTGCTTGCATTCACGTGCTCTGAATCCCATAGCCATGACTGACAATGCACCAAGATGGCGGTGCAAGGCGATTGCACAATACGATTGCCACCCTGCTATAAGTGAGAGAGTAAGTGAGAAAGTAGTGCCACGTATATAACAAGAGGACCCATGCAGGTAAAATTCAGCACAAATATTTTCAAACTCACGGGGAAAAGGCATAAATTAACTACACTGATAAATTAAGTCAATCGATCTTGGGGTTTTGTTAACTGATATCGAATCAGCAAAACCAGTATTGCTATTAATTATAAAATTGATATTTTATCCCACCCCTAGTATTCACACATGATGATTTTCAACATCAGTGTTTGAAAATGAGCGGCTAGGCCGCTTACACCTAGGTGTGTCCACATCTTCATCTGAAAACTTAAGATGAGATGTCAGTTGACATTGATCCATAGCAATTCTGAAGAGTAGGGTGCCATAGGCACTGTTGGCCAAAGACCACTTTGCTGTTTCCATGCAAGCGTCACATTCTGCTGAACTCCTATAAATACAAGTGATCTCAGGCACAGCTGTTGCTGGATGTTACAGAAAGGGGAGAGGGCCCGAGCCACTGGGGTATGCGTTAGGCTTGCTTAGGGCCTGGGAGCTGGCACTATAATAAACACGGGTAGGTAGTGGCCACCAAGGGGGGAACAGCTGGTGCCTGCTTCACTCTAAAACCTGGGCCACTGGCAAACAGATAAATGCTCATATAGGCTGCCAATTATATAACAAACAACTGATCCATTCTCTGTATGTTAATGTATTTGTTCAGCAGACCGTTAAATACAATTTACATTTATAGGTATCTTAAATATATGACTTTAGGTATTGTTTAAAAAAGAACCACCAGTCATTTTCCGTTTTTAACCATTTTAAGAGTCTCATCTATAGCTGTAAATCTTTGAGTGATGCAACAACAATGTATTGCAAAGCACAACACAAACCACCAGGGGCAGTCTTCAAACAGCTCGTAGTAATTTTATTTACACAAAAATGTTCTGAGGGCAGAATGAAAAATGATTGGTTCAGAGAGATAGCCAATCAGATTGTAGAGAAAGTGCATCAAGCAACTAGAGAAGGCGGGACCAAGGCATCTGATTGGTTGGTCCCATGAGCCTCCAATCACATGGACTTAAGACTTATTACACAGGACACATTGCACCTAATATTGCTATATATCTCTGAGATAAAATTATGTTTTTTGCTGTTTTTTGTTGTATGCCGAAGATAAATCACAGCTGGACAATGCAAGTGAAACTGGTTTGAACAGTGCATAGGGGTTTCCACCTAATGTCAGTCTTACAACAGATTGCTATACTCACAGAAGACCTTTTGAGTCTGGGGCAATACAAAGCAGAACTATAAACAAAAAGGAAAAAAGATGCCCAAAATAAGTGACTATAAAGATTCAATGAAAAATCTATTCAATATGCTGATTTATTTTAAAAATCAGTAACAATACAGTATTTGCATCGATGTCACTTTCCCACTGGAACACGCCCCCTCAGGCAGACTGAATCGCAAAACATGCTGCAACATGGCTAACTTTAGTTCTGGAAACTGTGAAACAAACGCTTATCTGCTGAAATTAAAGGCAATTGGACTCGACAGGGATCCGTACAACTTACCAAAGGACCAATGAACTATAAACATTGATATGTGGCCCAAAATCGGGTTTCCTGACAACATAGCTTTTAGAAACTTTAACACAGTTCTCTGGCTATCTTCCCTTGCTTTGTGGAGAAGCCCCTTATAAAGAAAGTTTTTTTTTTTGCTAGCAAACATGATCTAACCATCCCCACCTTGTTTGTAGAACACAAAGCTCATCATCAAGGATGTTTTTTAATAAATGCTGAAAAACAACTTTACAGCTACACAGAGTATAAATGAATGATAAATGATATTTAGTTGCTGAGTGGTCAATACAGTATGTAGCGTAGGAGCCTGCTGGGAAATTGTAAATAGCCCCTGTGTGTATTGTTATCAATACTTCCTGTGTTCCCGATTGTCGTGTGTGCCCTGGCCTGTGTCTGACGTGAACCCTGTCTGATCCTTGTGTGACTATAATTACTGTGTAAACTATCAACCGTGTGTGTGCTTTACTGCCCGGTGTCAGACCACCCTGTGTTTCTATGCTGTGTGGTGAGCCTCCTTGTGGTTTGTTTCACCAAAAGTGGCCCCACTAACAGCAGTGAAAAGGGCTCTCCTCAATGTCCTTCTGGCACCCAACTGCAGCTTCTCAGGCGATTCTCAGGGGAGGACGACTCGCGACAAGAAGCTCATCTGCCAGTGCTGTGGGAAGAAAAGGCATCAGTCATGCTACTGCCTAGCAGCCAGTGCCAAAGCTGCCAGCAGACAAGCAGGGGATGATGGACAGGGAGAGGAGCCGCCCCTTCCTTCCAAAGAGCTCTGAACCTGAAGCCTTGAAGCTGCCCCTGCCATCCCCCCGGCTCCCCGTCTGACATGGTATTGGCGACCGGGAATGGCAGGAGCTCCCGGAGGGTCTGCTTGCTTGCCGGCCAGTGAAAGCTCTCAGCTCACCTGTCATGAGGAGGCATGCTGCACACTTGATGCTCAGCTGGCTCAGGAACGCCACAAGCTCGACGAGCAGCAATGGCAGAGCCAGCAATACTGGGAGTGGCTGTACAAAGAAATGGCCAGTAGGAGTGTGAGTGCGGCCACCAGAAGCATCGGGCCGATGCAGCAGTGGTGGCGATGTTCGGCCGCAAAGAGGCGTGTCGCGCTTTGGGCACCCAGCTGGCCCGGGAGTGCAGTGAGCTGGCAGAGCAACAGGAGCAGGGTGAGCAGGACCAGCAGCCTGGAGAGGCTGTGAAAGCAGCTGGCGGAGTGGGAGCGGCTGTGTGAGGCCACCAGAGTTGCAGAGCAGAGGGACCAGCAGCAGAAACAGCTAGGAGGTCAGCAACAGTTTACCACCAAGCTGTGCAGGAAGAAGGGCCAGGGGGGACCTGTACTGCCAGAGCCTGCTGGTTGTCCAGCGCCCGCTAGCAGCCCAGCTCCGACAGCAGTCCCCAGCTGCTCTACGCGTAAGCTGTCCCCATAGAGGGAGCACCAACAGCTGACATCAGTCTTTGGCGACCTACTGGAGGACTGACTGTGCTGGTCGCAGGGACGGTCGACCTCTGGGAGGGGGCAGTGCAGTGCAGGACACTGCTGGAAAATTGTAAATAGCCCCTGTGTGTGTTATTGTTAATACTTCTTGTGTTCCCAATTGTCGTGTGTGCCCTGGCCAGTGTCTTGCGTGAACCCTGTCCGGTCCTCTAATTATTGCGTAAACTACCCACCATGTGTGTGCTTTACCGTCTGGTGTCAGACCACTCTGTGTTTCCACATTATGTGTTGTGCGGTGGTTGTTTAATGACTGTGTTAGAGTCCTTTTAAGGGTTTAATAAAAGGCCATTGTTTTCCACTTTAAATGAGCTTCCTCGTCTTTTGCCGTCACCGCGATGCCTTGGTCTGCCAGACGCTACAAATATATAACTTAAGGTATGATTTAAAAATCTAACATAACTAACACGAAATGGCAACCGCAAATCCACTTTTCGGAGCCAAAGTGTCTTTCTGCAGATTGTAGAGATCCATTTGCTTCTCCTTTCTGTAGTTTTCGGCAGTCTGCAAAAAGACAGGTCCAATTTCTTGTTTAATCGATTTGTACAATTAATCACACAACAGCTCATTCCCATTTTAATTGTGTCTTTGTGACATCCAAGCTGAACCCTGCAGCTGGTACTCAGCCTTTCTGCCACTCAGTGGGTGTGACCGCAGTGCCTTCTGCCTGCTGTGGCGTCATGCATACACCCTCTGTTGTGTACACGTTACAGGATTGTAGTAAAGATACCACTTTACAATAAGACGATCCTTATAAAGGGTTTATGAATGGTTAATAAATTGGGTTATTAATTAGATTGTAACACTTTGTAAATCCATTTTCTGTAACCACTGGTCCTATTCTGGGTCAGTTTGGAAATCATTCATAGACAATTATAAGCAAGCTATAGCAGTTTATTATAGCAGTTTTTTATTCAAGAGTTACTACCATTTATAAGAGGCAAATGGAAGCATTATTGTAAAGTGGTGTGGTAAAGAAATAACATTTACTTCTAATACCTGAAATGTCTATAAGAAAAATTCTCGTGCTAAGATGGACTGTTTCGGTGATTCAAAATGAATTTGACATGAGTTTGAAAACGGAATATAATCAGTTACTGAAACTTTAACAGGTTTCAAGAAAATTGTAGCACTTTCGGGGTTAAATGTACAGTTAAATTATACAGCGAGCTATTCGTTCATGTACATTTGGGGCAGGTCATAAACGGTGCGTATCGCAAAATTCAATTTCAAGAATGTAAAGTTTTTTATTAAACACGATGCGCCTTTAAATTCGGGCCAAGCAATCCTCCCTAAGTACCACACCTCTCCGCCGGATCCTGCAACTACACGTGACAACACCCCACGCGCCATGAAGGGCGGACCGCCCCTCTGAATCCCATTGGCCAAAAAAAACAAATCAACCCTCCGAACAATTTGATTGGTTATGTCAAACGTTTCTCTAAAAGCCACGGCCCTATTGATGCTATAGTCCCAGGGAATGACGTCCATGGTTTCTAAGGAGTAAGCGGGATCAACAATAACAACAACAAAAAACATATATTAAACTAAAAGTAACACATTTAAACGCGCGAATCGTTTTATTACCAAAAGATCGTTTCCTTCCACATACTGAATACGGATTTGAACGCTGGTGAAGAGTATTTTGATAGTCATTGACTTTTATCGTATGCACACTATTTCATTATTCGTGTTACTTGTTGCAAACGCTTCTTTGCCTGCGGACACTTATTTAATACCAGTGGCGTCACACGGCAGCTATGAAGCCATGCACTTCACAAGCTGTTTAACAAAAAAGTTCCTAAATATTTCTTTTTTTTTGAGCGGGGGGGTTACTTATAGCTTTCGCCGAGACGCCGGGCAGAAGCATCTTTGAAACACATGTCGGTAATGTGAGCTGACAGCTAGCTTTGAAGTTGCGCCCTAAATTTCGGATCTCTTCAGATCGGCCTCACCTCGGCCTCGCTATCTGTCCGAAGAAGGGGCGGAGCTTTTATGACTGCGTACGTCCAACGGGGAGATGGAGCGTGCCTAAGCACGTCTGATGGGGGCGGAGGCTATGGCGCCGACGTCCAATAAGGGGCGGAGCCTAAGGCGCCGACGTCCAACAAGGGGGCGGAGTCTGGCGTGCGGACAGGTTGGCTCTTGTGAGTTTGTCAGCTCCCTAAAAATAGACGCGCGGTATCGGCGGGAGTAAGTGTGTGCTCATGTCACACTGTATCCATAGGAGTCACTGATACAGAGTATCTATATCCAGCGAGGCACTGGGGAGAAAGGGGTGAGTAGCTAAAACAGTACGGACGTTACCCTCGGAGACCTCACTGAGTGTGAGGCGGAGAGGCGCGCGCAGTGAGAGCACCAGCAGAAACGCGCGGGGAGCGGAGCGGTTCTCCCAGCTCCTTGGCGCTGTACGAGCCGCCGGCTCCTGGCAGCCCCGCACGCATTTCTGTTTACCTGCTCTAGCTGTTTACCTACTGTAACTCTTTGATCTGGGACTGTTCCTGCAGTTGTCTGCAGCGCCGCTCGTACGTACCGATCGTTTTTTTTTTAGAAAAAGAGCCTCTAAAGTACCGGGACCGAGCAAAACCCTCGACACGGGCAAGGTAGGCAGTCAGGGCTTTGGAGATAGTATCCGTCACATTTTGCCATATTTATCTGATTATGGCGAGGCAGCGAGGGAAGGGCCGCATCACTGTAACTTATTCTTATGTTCCACATAAGCAGAATACGAGTGGCATGGCAGTTATTTTAAAGTATATTTTCGGATAACTTCGCATTTGTACAACATTTTCATCGCTTGATAAGTCGCCTCAACTTTGCAGTATGTTATGCAGTCGGTACAGTTGCTCCGAGTTAGGTCCAGCGGGACGCGGAGGCGCAGTGACAGCCTGTCAGCGCGGCGCCGGCCTCGGGGCGCCCGGGGCGCGGCGGCCTCTCGCTTCATACGCGCGCCTTTCCGCGGCCCCTCTGTCGGCGGCGTGAATGCCCTTTTCTAATTTTTATGAATTGTGATCGTCCACTTATTGACTGGTCAAAATAACTTGCATTTATAGTTTAAATTTCGCTGTAACATCTGACGTTAATCACCGTTAGGTAGCCGGAAAACAGTGCCATACCCGTGGTTTGTAAGGTAGCAGTTCTCGGTTTGTACCTCCTAACTGCGCTTGTCAGTCTGCTGCCTGTACTGTACCGCCGCATCCGTAGCACTGTCATCCTTAGGCGCTTAGCAAACTTTTACGCGGACTTTTCCCCATCTCTGTTGTTTTAAATTTCTTTGGATAAGAGTTGTGCCGGATTTCCCTTTAAAGTGTTTATTTACTGGTTATTTTCTCTTATTTCATGCGAAAGTTGCATCTGCGTACTGTCGCTGTAAGGGGTGTCTCTTCGTTTCACGTCTGACTTCAGACAGTTTAGGAGATTATTGCTGGATTGTAGGATAATACTGGGCACCTGTATTTCCCGAACACTTATGAAACGTCGCCATTTTTAGTGCTCGTTTTTGCTCATATACAACAATGTTTATTCCTGATCTGCTTTTGCATAGTTTAAAATCCACTTTAGATATGCATTAGTTTTAACATATGTAAAAAAAAAACAGTTGCAATGTAGACATGACTTGGATTACGGACAGTGCCCAGCGCTGCGCCTTAACCGCGCCGTTGCTCTGGGCTCCCCCCCCCCCCCAGGGCAGCACGTGCAGGCTCCTGCATGGCATTCACACTCTCCACTGTTTTTTATTTTATTTTTTTTAAACTGATGGCATACATTTATTTATAATTCCTGTCCATGAAAGGTGTAGACTCCTTGTCTGGGCACCTTGTTCTCTGCTGTTCTCTTTTTCGGCCTGACCTTGGTGCGCTTGCGAATGGGGCGAAATGAATCTAACCTCTTTGCAAAATTATTTTGAGTTGTCCTGTGTTCCCCGAGTTTAGTGTAATGGATCAGCTTGAATCGACTCCGGTATTAGACGTGGATTGTAAAGACTCGAATGTAAACGTCTGTGTTTGGAAATGAAGGAAAAGGTCTTCATGGGTTTATAAGGGGACTGCTTGTCGACACGGCCGTTCATGGATGGCCTGTGTGATTTCTAACGCATAGTTTTTTTTTTTTTACCCCTTTGGAAGTAAATATGGTGAAAGTTTAATTCTCTTGCAGTAGTAATAAAACATTTCTTTTAAATGCCCTTTCAGGCTTGAACAAGGTATAGACACAATTAAATATACAACTGGAAGGAGCAGTAAGGACAACTGCGTCTGGTTTTAGTTCAGTTCAGTTCAGTTCAGATCCACTTTTGCTGGATGTAATTTTCTGTGGTTTGTCTATAAGATTTTTATAAAGACCTTTTAAAATGCTTGCTTTTTAAAGCACCTGATTGGTGGACTGGAAGTTTTGGACATTAGTTAAGAATGTGATTCTTGCCCTGCCTCCCTGTATTCAGTCTGGCTGTTTGTAAAGAGTGCATCCTCTCGGTACAGTCACACTGTAGCTTTGCATTTGTATTTTTTTTAATTACATGTTTTTGAAACACTCTTTCAGCAATAAAACACATCTCTATAAAAAATATAACTTTTTTTTACAATTATAACACATGGAAAACGTAGTTAATTTTTAATACATATTTTTATATACACGATATTTTGATGTATTCGATTTAATTTTGAATGTAGAATACCTCGACACTGTGCAATATTAATATTACCAGGTAAAATACTTGCCCTTTAAGTGAATATTGTGTGTAGAAAATGCACGTTACTGAACATTTTCGCTATTTTATCTTTAACCGGTTTGCAATGTGACTAGTTCACTGTGACATAGTTATGTAGAGTATTTTATAGAGAACAGATTATATATATTTATATATCTATATCATTTTTTTTCTACGAGTTTATATCGCAGTTTCTTTGACATCTTTTCTATCGTTTATATTTTATTTTTTAAGTTTTTGTTTGTGATATTATTTTTTTCATTTTGCTATATAGTGTTCATTGTATCCTGTGGTGTCCCTGTTTATCCATGCAGTTGTAGCAGAAGCAATATCCCTCCGGGACCAGTAAAGTTTTTTCTGGTTCTGATTAATTATTTTATTTTATAATTGTGTAATATAATAAAAGCATGTGAACAGATCACATGCTACTCTGACTCTGAATTAAAAATTTGCAAAGTGCAAAAATGATTCTGAAAAATACAGTTGAAATGGTGACTAGTGTGATATTGTGAATGGCTTTTGCCGTATGCTACTCATGATATAATCTGATAACATAGTGCCTATACTGATGAGATGTCTAGGTGTCGGAATGTCTACAGACTTGTTTGAACTAAAGTATTTTTTTCCTGTAGAGTGATTTTCTGCGGTGAAAATTTCTTGTGATAAGCAGAAGCGTTGCAGAAACTTCGTAATCATCTCGTATTGCGATTCACTGTGCTCAGAGGGCAAAGGCTCAGCCTTCTACTGGTTGTGTCCTGTTGTGTTTACTTAGCTGTATTGCTGTCGACTCGAAACGGTGTGCTGAGTCGTCATAAAGACCCCAAGAGAAAGGCTTTGTATTCTGGAAAACTGAAGCTTGTCTCTGATGTCCATTAGAACCAGCAGGCCCTGTCTACAGTTTCATGTGAAATCCTTGAAATATATAATTGGTCATTTTTTTTCTTGGTTAAAATTGAATTTATGCCCTGTACAAATCTAATATTTTTTTTGCATACAAAGTCACTTGATTGTTTTGTGTGTTATTTATGGCTCAATTCTGTGTATTAGGTAATAACTTGTAATAGAAGTTTCATTTTAATGTTCTGTCGATTATATTTTATACCCATTGAAAATGTGTTCACTGAAATAGCGGAGATATTTATTGGAAAATTTAGTTTTTTATTTAGGGCACAAAGTTTTAATATCTTATGCTGTGTTTTAAATATCGTTGGCTGTTTTTTTTTTTTTTTTTTTCCCTGATTTCAGGAAGATTTTTTTTAAAGGTAACTATTGATCAAACCTTAGTTTCCACCCTGAAAGTCCAAAAGTTGTATGAAATGGTTTAAAAATAAACAAAAACATTATTGTAAATGAATGTTTGTTTGAATTTCGTAATACTGTGTGATGCACACTGTTTAAACGTATAATTTGCATGTAAGTGTGCTCCTTTGAGTGTATTATACATCAGGCTATGCTCCCTGTGCTGACGGGGCTCTCGGACAGCAGATGACCACGCCAAGCGCTCTGTGTCTCACGTCCGCATGACTGTGAAAGTCCTGGTGGTACCAAAACCATTAAAATGCAGCAATGCCAGAAACTTCCATTTGTCATATAGGTCCCAAATGATATTACAGATCAATGTCAAATCTATTTTCGTCTGATTTAGTATTAAGCATTCATGCGTTTGAGCATGACTGAACCTTGGAACCATCCCTGCTAGTTAGGTTTTATATAAAACGGAACAATTCCATAGCTCTTTATTATTCTGTTTAAATAATTAATTCCATCTTTTGAGCTCTGGCAGCACACCCCTGGCTGTGTGTGATATGCCCACTGCACCATGTGCCAGGTATGCTTGGCATTAAATGGGTCGTTTGGGCGTGACAGACAGGCAGTGCAGAACTGTCCTTTTATCGAGTTACTTTTTGTGTACATTTTAAACACTGTAGTTAGATCTTAGCACATTATAATGGTGTATCATTAAATATGTGCAACCTCACATATACACTCATTAATAAGTGGCCGAAATGATGGGCGGTCAAGTCATTGATCCTTCTAAAAAACTGAGGAAAATGCCAAACGCACAGTCCCCCCCACCCCCAGCCATTGCAGTGGACAGTGCCATACAGCATGAAGGAGGAGAGAAAGACGGCCATCGGACTCTGCTGACGGTGCCCAGGCCGCGGAGCCCCTCTTTGGATGGGATGCATTCTGCTCTGATTGCATCGTGGGCGGCTGGGGGGGGGCTTTTTCAAGTTAAGAACAAATATGGGTCATGTGTGCTGTGTCATTATATTAGCAAAGAGATATTCACATCTGTAAAAATGAATAAAAATCCGTTACAGGAATCCTGTTACCATCATAGTATGAAATGTTACATTTACATGTAATCGCAGGCGATTGCTGTTAGTGTAGGTTTATCTGTACTTCCAGTCAGTGATGGGGTGCATATCATCACTTTAGCTGACTGAAGGTTCAGAGCTGAAAGTGCACAATGGCTTCTGGTAATTCTGACGCGCTGATGGCTGCTGCTTGTTTATTGCGGTGCATCCATGGGGATTGCGAGCAGATATGCGCGAGCCGGTTTGTTAGTGTGGCTTTGTTTTCAGAGAGGTGTCTGGATGCTTTACCAATTAGACTGGGCCTAGAGATCTCCCCCCAGCCAAATGAGAATTTTCCTGCTTGTAGGTGGTGTGTGTGTGTGTGTGTGTGTGTGTGTGTGTGTGTGTGTGTGTGTGTGTGTGTGTGTGTGTGTGTGTGTGTGTGTGTAATTAATGAAAAAGAAAACAACTGAAATATGACTGGTGACGCCTGCGTAGCCTGACTGATGCTTTCCCCAGTAGAGTCCCATTAAAAATGAAAGTTATTGTTACTAGACAGCAGTGTGTTTTTCATCGTTTATGGAAAAGCCCTCCTCATGAGAATCAGCAGTGAGGTCCAGTCTGCCCCCACCCTCTCTTTGTACAGATATCAGTGTTATTCATCGGCACTTATGATTAGTAATGGTGTCTTTATTGCCTGCCTACCTGGCTGTCAGATGTAGGATTATGGGGCCAGAACTTGTTTTCCTCTGTATCATTCTTTCACTTTTGGCTCAGTAATACTCCCGTCTCTTTGGTTAATATCTTATGTGCTTTCTGCATAAATTAGGAAAGCCTGATAAAATTCCCCGATGTGATGTAGGATTAACAGCATTAATGCCGCACTGTACCGCAAAGCAGATTTTTCATGTTTCGTTCATAGGATTTGGGAACAGGTTGCACCATGATACTAACCAGGGCAGTTTACACTACCGGAGAACTGCGTGTTTAACATTATGAGTATTTATCAACAAATTTTAAACTATCCACTATATCTGTGCGGCTGCTTCTGGACATTTTGATGTGTAAAATTATAAATCCTAGGAAAATATATTTTAAGAGTTTAGTGCCATGGATTGAATGTCACTCAACATACAGCAGGAATTCATTTTTAGTTTTTCCCAAAATTGCAATTTTATTTTTTCAATTTGTTTTTAGCAAATTTTTTGGATCTCCTCTGGGAAAGATTAATGTAAGAATAGTCTTCTTTGAATTTATAATTGAAGCTTAAAATGATGAGCATAATTAAAAATTTTCGATTCGATTGGGCTTCTTGCCTTTATTCTCTTTACTCTCTGAATTAAATCTAATATGAGCAAATTCCCAAACTCAGACATGGGGTTCAGTGACGGAAGGATCATTTGGTTAATTGCGTCTGCTTTCCTAGATACATTTCTTAAACAGAACAGCGTGTTTATAATGAAAGGAGTTCCCAGCACTGTCAATGAAGGTGATGTGTAGTGATATGGAATCTGTGGGAAGTGGCTCATCATTTGTTCACTGAAAATGTAACAGTGTATGAGAACAAGGATACAAAATGTCATTCTTTCTTTGCTTAATGGTTTTGGTTCTTCTCGGGGGCATCAGCACCCTTTATGTGACAACCTGTTCGCCCCGAGGCCTGGCAGCATCAGAGACCCTAAGCTGAGGTCTGCTTACATTGCCTGCGGAGCATGCCCTGCTGGGAATGATTTAGTGACAGGGCGGTGCATCATTCAGCCCAAATGTTATGATTCAGAACTGGAAAAGTGCACGAGACGAGCAAGAGACCTCGAAAATTAAGAGGAGGAATCAGTCAGGCCAGTTAATAATTTCATTGCGTAACCAAACATTATTTTTTGGCACAGCCTCATTAACGCTGCTCTTGCTGTATCTTGCTTCAACCCAGTTTTTTTGTCCTCTTCTAACACTTACTGTAAACGTGTTTTAACTGTTCCCACACGGTCACTGAAACAGCACTGCATGGTTTTCTCAGCTAATACCCGCGATGGTGCTGAATTACCATTGTGGTTTGAGAGTGATGCAAAGGGCAAAGGTGTTCAGGGCTTATTGTCCATGGATCGACACCGATCTGTGAACCAACGCAGCAGGGATGGAGGTGCGTTTTGATAAGCGTTTACCAGCGCGAAGTGTTTTTCTTAGCTCCTTTCTCCTATCCTCTTCGGGGGTTGCAGCTCTCAGGCAAACAGAGGCAGCCCTGTGTGTGTTTCTATTTACTGTCTATTTCTGGTCTTCACCAAGTGAATTTTTCTACTCAGTTGCATCACATTACGATCCCACAGGCTGATGCTAACTGCTAGCACTGCTGAGCAGAGTGCTTCCGCTCGACATTCATCAGGCCGCATGCTGCTCATAATATGTGGTGGCATCCGTCGCTTGGCACCAAAGGCCTGGGATCTGTTTGACTGTCACGTGCCGGAGGCTGTCCTGCGTTTCTGGACCCAGAGAGGAGCCATAGGGCGGTCTGGCTGCTGTGAGCAGGCGTCGACCCGCACATTTGAGGTCACAGAGGCTTTTAGTCGGCTTTACCCTACGGTGAAGAATGATTGCATTTATTCATTTAAAATTGCATTGCCCCACTTATCGATATGGAGACAATCGTTTGCTTGGTTTTGAAAATCCACGGTTCAGGTGTTGGTATGCATATTATCCTTAATGTCCTTCACACAACAGTAATCTCAGTCATCTTAATTGAGATGGGAACTAGTTTATCACTAATTAACTGCATCAGATACGGCTCGGGAGGACTTGGCTGGGGGCGTTACAGGGGGTCGTCTTGCACTCTGCTCAGGAATAGCGCTGCCTGATTGCAGCCCTTTTCTGGCGGCGGGGGGTGGGGGGGGCTGCGTGGGCGAGGCTGAGCGGCCGCTAACACTGGCTGTCAGCGCAGAGAGCTGTTGTTTATGCCGTGCCATTGAATCACTGACTTCCCTCCCTCTCCCTCTCTCTCTCCCTCTCTCTCAGTCACCCTCTCTCCAGCATTAGCAGGAAACAGGAAGCCAAACACAAGAAGGAGCTTCTGAAGACTGAAGGACAGTGAGAAGGGCTGGATAGAGCTTCTCCAGCAAAGAGGGGGTTTCTGCTCTGATTACTGGGTGAGTCCGTCCATCCTGAACACCTCAGCAGCGACTGAAGTTTCTTGGCGGCCTGCAAAGCTGCTACTTTGTGCGGTTTGATGCTTCCCTTGCTCTTAATTCAGTGTGAAAATACAGCACCTTCTGTCTTGAACGTTTGGGCCACATTGTTGACTGGAGTTGAAAAAGTGCTCCTGACGAAAAGCTCATGTTCCTCTTTTATCCTCCGTCTCTCTGTGCTTTTCTCTTCCCTGAAATGGAATGGGAAATGGGAATCTATTAGGCAAATTAGATTCCCACAGTGTGCAGTGCACCGTGGTCTCATCGCAACTTGTTTTGTCAGCCCTGTGCTACACGTCTTATAATAAGGGATTTGAAATAGCTGAGCGCACAGTGCAGTCATTAACGCTTATCAAGTTTTTAATGTGTGTTTTCCAGAACATTTCTGTGGCAAAGGGTCACTGCGACACTGTCTTCATTTAGCGGCTAGGCTGTGTAGCCGCGTCATATACATGGTAATACGCCTGCTATTTCGGCTGGTGGGAGACGCAGGACTGAAATTAACCTGGGTCCTGGAAATAGGAGCTTGGATTTCGGCACCGAACCGGGATGATATTTAAAAGGTTTCTTTTTTTATTTTCTTGCTAAGTTCTCCGTCCAGCTTGAATTTGACGCTCGTTAGGGACAGTGTAGGCTGGTCTGCGGGTGTGGCGTGAGACGCACATAACAGCACAGCTCCAGATACTTGAGGCCTGCTCTGAAGAACGCACACGCACAGCTTGGTAAGTGGCTACTCTCCCGGAGGCGTCCGGTCAGCCGCCCCGCTGCGCTGTTGCGTCACTGGTGGCATGTGGAATGTGATGCTCCCTGGGTCTCCCTACGGACCCCTGTGACTCTGCCCGTCCGGCAGACTGACCACAAGCTGGCGCCCCACTTGGTTTTAAACGCGGCAGGAAATAGTACTTCCAAGTGGGGTAAGGTTTCATACGCCATTTTCACCTGGACTTGACTTTTTAAATTCGAAAGTTACCGTTATGTTGGGCACATTTGTATCAGATGTGCTTCGGGAAAAAAGTGTTCGCCAAGAGCTTGCCGAGCAGCCATGTTGGGCAGGGCGCTATAGAAAAACAAAGCTGTACTGAAATTGATGGCGGGTGAAGTAGAAACTGCATGCACACAGTCACCGCATTAATCAGCTTTGCTCTTGCTTCCTTTACATTTGGCTTTTGGAACAGCCCCCCCAGAAGGGAATGTCTGGGGTCCCGGTGCGGTTGTCCGGCCGCCAGCTCCGGGACGGATTTAAAACCCAAAACCCCTGGCTGCCTCTGCTGGTACCACTAGACGCGCGCGGCCGCACCTTTGATGCTAAATAGGTTCCCCGGGATTCGAGAAACACACAAGATAAATAGAGAAATCAAATAAAAACGTGTTTCTAAATATTAGCTCCTCATCTTGCTTTCCTGTAGCCACACAGAACAGCCTGTGTCAGCCGTAAATAGGTTTCTCTCAAGCTTGCCAAACAAAACCGTCTGTGAAGTTTGAAGCTGCACAGATTAACTTTATAAAACGTGCTGTTAGATTGCTGCTATGGCTTCCAAACCAGAGAGGTGTGGATTTGGGCCCAGTCTTGGCTCCAGTGACCGAACCACGTGGCCTCTTATAAATATTTAGCACAGCGTTTTTTGTTTTTGATTTTGGGAAAAGTTACTGCGGCGATGCTTAATAAACCACATCTTTAAATATGCATTTATTAAATGGGAGTGTGATGAAAATAATACAGATTAAATAGCATATGACACGTGATATTTTAGGTAAATGTGACTCTTAGACATTATCTTGCCAGACACAGGAGCTGAATTTATTTTTGCGCTTCTTCCTCATTAATAGGAAAATCTTCTGCTTATTGCCGACTAGTGACCATCTGTCTTATTCGGATACCGTCATCTGCTTTCAGAAAGGTGTCCGTGGGCATCTCAGTGTCTGCAAACCTGCCTCGATTTAGTGCACGTGGCCGTTCCTAATTTTGTAGTGTTTTGGTAGAAACTGTGCAGATATAGGCTTGAGGGCAAGACTGTACAATTCCAGTAACACACGCAAAGCACAAGAACAAGAGGCTTTTTCTGTCAGCGATTAGCCATGCACAGCATTTAGCAGGAGAAGGAAAAATGATTCACAAAGTTTGCTCAGAGAAATCTCAACATGCACGTAGTGTTGCTGGCTGAATGCTGGTCTCGGCCTGCTCCGGGACTGCGTACTTCCTGGGATGTGTGATGAGCTGTTCTGTCACGTTTCTTATGCTCGATTTCTAGCTGAGGCGTTTATTCACATATGGCCTTCTCCATGCTTTTTGACCCCTTCTGTTCGCAGTGTCCAGGTTCTTCCTGAATCCAGTGCCAAGCCAGATGTTTTTAGTTGATTTCAGAGCCGAGAGACTTGTGTCTTTACACCTTTTCCTCATCCACTTATCCGGGTGGGGGTTTCCATACCTGGATACTTACTGTACACAGTATCGATCAGGCTCTTTGCTTAGTGGTACAATTTCAAGAAGGTGTACTCAACCACTCTCCTACCTTGTTCTTATTTGGACAGGATCAAAAAGCAGCAAATTCATTCATTTAATGATCTGTGCTTTGGTCTGTGTGAAGGAAAGTGGCAATATGTAAGCAGAGCTAAGCATTCCAGGTGGGCTGGAGTTTGGCATCCTGTTGTCTCCGCTCACTCAGAACCAGTTCATGAACCAGATTAGGGATAAACTGGCCTTGTTCCCCTTCAGACCTGGGTCATCCCTGCAGCCATGCAGATCTCTTCCTAATCCTCCTTTGTGGGCCAGTCCGCTCCTGTTCCTTTCCGGGGCCTTTAGTGTCTGGGTCGAAGCCTCTGGCTCAGCTTTATGTGCACATTTCTGATATGTTACTCCAGAAAACCCTTACATTTACTTACTTAGCAGGTGCTTTTATCCAAAGCAATGTACAATGCCAGTCCCTGGAGCCATTGCCATCAAAGGTTCCACAAGGGCACAGCAGTGGCGTCATTCTGACCGTAGGATTTGAGTCGGTAACCTTCTGATCACAGGCACGGTGATCCTCATCTGCAGAGTTGTACACTGTCCAGCATACCATGGAATGGGACATCTTCCAGTTTATCGATAAGTAAGATCATTATAACTATAATTGCAAACACAGTAAAGAGATGCCTGTAATGGCTTTCATGGGTGGGTCACAGAGACTCAGTGGTTTGTGGGGGAAGCGGCCACATCCTAAGAGCTAACATGTGGCGTTCCCATCTCCAGTTCCTGAGCCTTTGCTGGGCATGTTCCCTGCCCTGCCCTGCCTACCTGCTTAGCCTGTTAGCCCTGAGAGCCCTGAGAGCCACTACCCACATAAGCACAGTTGATGGGTTAGTGGGACACTAATATTCCACAGCTGCTTCTTCATTAGTTTGTTCTTTCAGAGTGAAAGACAGATACAAGGGTGTCAGAAGTGCAAAGAAGACATGAGAAAGAAGCAGGTGAATGCGGGCGTTCCTGTGTGTGACAGCCAGGTAGCTTCTCGCGACCGTTCAGAGAGAACGGACAGATGTGGAAGGACCCTCTGAGGCGGCATTCTGCATAACATGAGTGCGTGGAGCCGGGGACGGTGCCGTCGGTGCGCAGCTCTTCCTGATGCTCCGTCTGCTGGTCACCGGCAGCTTTCCAGGAAGTGAGGCTCTGACACTGCACCGTGCACAGTTAGCTGGCTCTTTTGCTTGAGAGTATGACCTCTACAGCTTAGGCTAGCATGTGGATGTCCAGGGAAGGGTGCACTGCCTACGGTGTGCTACAGTCAAGGGTTAATTATGCAGCAGTTGCCTTTAACCAGAGAGGTAGTGTTTGTTGCACCTGTGTTTGCTGGTGTTGTGAGGCAGGACCAGAAGCTCACATGTGGTTTGACAAGTCTCTGTCAGGGTGGGGAGCTTCCCGTGTAGTAGCTGCGTAGTGTGAAAAATGGATGACTTCTAGTATTTAACGGTGGCTATGTGAAGGTATTATCGTACAATCAAGCAGGTGGTCACCTCAGAGGAGCACAGGGGCCAAGAGTGATGAAACCAGATACCCCCCCCCCCCCCGCCCTAAGAGCTCCTGCTGTTCTCTGTGCGTGTGGCTCCTGAGGTCAGCTCAGACATTAGTGTGGTCTTGCCATAGAGTGGGTTGGGGGAGGGGTCCCATGCTGCACCTGTGCGCATCATAACTTGCAGCCAGCATGCCTGCAGACGGCTGAACTTTCCGGAAGCTCACAGGAGCCCGCCTTGGAGATGGCCAGTGGGAGGAGGGCGGCTGAGCCGCTGCCATCTTCTTTTTGGGGGACTTGCCCGGCCTGCTGATGCTGTGAAGGGTCAGGGTGCAGTGCCTGTGAGCAGAAGGTTGCTGCTTCAAACCCAGTGGTCTGCAGTTTGGTGTCACTGCAGGGCTCCTGAGCCAGACCCTGCACCGCCAGTTGCCCCAGGGACTGTCTGACCCAGCTCTCTTAAAAAAAAAAATATATGACATAGAAATGTCAGATAAATAAATAAAATATAAAAATTTTCAAAACCGTTTTACGCCCAGCGATGGGTTGGCGCCCCATCCTGGGTTGTTCCCTGCCTTGTGCCCGCAGCCTCCGGGATAGGCTCCGGACCCCCCATGACCCCACTGCTCTAAGCGGTTACATAAAGTGGATGGATGAATGTACAGTTTTACTCATTTCTTAAGTTAGCTCACTCATGTATTTTGCTAGAGTTGTTTGGGTTAAATGAGCTTTTTAGCCTAATTTTCTAAATCTCTAGCTTCTGTGTACAGCTGAGGATCGGGGTGGGGGAGTGAAGGTGGATGGCTTTAAATAATTTGAGGAGTGACCAAGAGGTCCAAACTGCCTGTGAAGATTTCTCACAAATTGAGAGAGGAAAAAAAAAATTCCAGGTCTATATTATTGGCCTGCCACAGGTAAAATGTGAGTTTCATCTTCTTTGGTAGTTTGCTCTGTGAGAGGGCAGCTAGGCCCAGCAGGAGAGGAGCTGTGCTTCTTGATCACACGATTATCTTGTGATTAAGTTTAAATCCGTCATGCTGATTAACGGAAGTCTGTATCGATCATAAATAGAAAAAACTTGCAAAATTTCAAATATAACAATCTCATCAATTGTTGGGAATTTTTCTTCGGGAAGTGATGGCATGATGACACCCAGCGGTGATATCTATCAGCTGTGAAAAGCGAATCTGTTGTGTGCCATTGATGCGGGGAACCATTGAGCTTTGATGCTGAAACGGAATCAGAAGAATGTGGGGAATTGAGTGGGGGACGGGCTGTCAGTCTGAGAGGGGAAGTCACACGTGGTGCAGCTCGCAGAGCCAGTGAAGCGCTGCTTCCTGCATCCATTTACATAGGTTTAATCTGCCTGGTTTCATTTCAGCCCAGTTTTGTGTGACAAACATGAACTGGGAAAGTAGGCCTCTGATTGTCTGGGGTCTTCTGAGTGCCCATGGTCATGTCACGCAATGAGAAGCATGTGAAGCATAAGAGACAGCCATCTGGAGAGTACAGCAACACCGAGCGTGTCTCTGCGCCACACAGACCCTCTGCATCGAATGTGCCTGTGCTAAGTGTTTTTCTGTGCTGAGCAGACTTGCAGTGATGAGGGGGAGCCCTTCTGTGCTGAGCGTGTCTCTGTGCTGAGTGGACCCCGCCGTGCCGAGTGTGTCTCTGTGCCGAGTGTGTCTCTGTGCCGAGTGTGTCTCTGTGCCAAGTGGACCCCGCCGTGCCGAGTGTGTCTCCGTGCCGAGTGTACCCCGCCGTGCCGAGTGCGTCTCTGTGCCGAGTGGACCCCGCCGTGTCCAGTGCGTCTCTCTGCCGAGTGGACCCCGCCGTGTCCAGTGCGTCTCTCTGCGCCGCGTGAATTCCTCTGTACCGAGCGCACCTCTGCGCCGTGTGAATTCCTCTGTACCAAGCGCACCTCTGCGCCGTGTGAATTCCTCTGTACCAAGCGCACCTCTGCGCCGTGTGAATTCCTCTGTACTAAGCGCACCTCTGCGCCGTGTGAACCCCTCTGTGCTGAGCACGTCTTTCTGCTGAATGGACCCTGCTGTGCCGAGCGTGTCTCTTGCCGAGTGGACCCCGCTCTGCAGAGTGCACCTCTCTGCCGAGTGAACCCCGCTGTGCCGAGTGCGCCTCTCTGCCGAGTGGACCCCGCAGTGCCGAGCAGACCCCTCTGTTCCAAGCATGTCTCTGTGCCGAGTAGACCCCGCTGTGCCGAACGTGTCTCTGTGCCGAGTGTGTCTCCCTGCCAAGTGGACCCCGCTGTGCCGAGCAGACCCCTCTGTTCCAAGCATGTCTCTGTGCCGAGTGGACCCTGTTGTGCTGAGGGCCTCTCTGTGCCAAATGGACCCCACTGTGCCTAGCGTGTCTCTGTGCCGAACATGTCTCTGTGCTGAGTACATCTCTTTTCCGAGCAGACTTCTCTGTATGTTCACTTATTGTTATGTGGCACAGTTGCTAGTGGTGGCACTGATTTTTAACGCAGAGTTTCATTTTATCATGTAATTCTTTTTCTGACTTGATTGCATGCTTGAGTCAGACCTGCTGTGTTCCCAGAATAACAGCTGGGTGTGGATTGTGCTGTTCCCACTGAGTAGGGGACCCGCCCGTCTCTCCAAGGTGTTGTGCTCTGGCCCTACTGGGGCACACAGATCACACCCCTGCATGTTTTCCTCCTGATCTTTGACCTTAGCTAGTCACCTCTAACTTTCTAACTTTAGATGCTGTGTTTGAACTCCACGGCTCCTTCGATGTGTATTCATATGAAATAGGAAACATGGTGTTGTATTTTCAGGGAATATCATCGGTATAAATAGTACAGACAATTAACTACTAATTAGACCAATTAAGCCAGGGGAATAGGTTGTAATGAAAACAAGCAGACGCACGACCCTACAGGAATTGAGTCCAGCCCTCTTGGTCTAGCATGGAGAGTCTAAAAAGGGGCATGGCGGCTTATTTTCCCTCCAGTGGTTTCCGATGGTGCCGGGAGACGTAGCTGTACAGTGGTGTGTGGGTCTGCTGGGGGGACTATATTGATATTTGGAAAGACAGACAATAGTAGGCTTGTGATCAGGAGGAATGTGAGCTGTGTATATTCCTGGGGGGGATTGGGGGAAGGCTCAGCTTGACGGGGACAGCCAATATGCGGCTATCTGAAGCTCATGAGGGCTGTGGCCAGAGGGATATCGCGTTTAAACTGGCGTGGTGTCACCCTCCGTCTCAGTGTAAACAGTTTGTCAACTTTTTGAGAAAGGGAAATTATTAAAGCGGCCTCATAAAAATGTAATGAGAAATGTGGCATGGTGGGCTGGAGGACACTTTACTGGATGGGCGCAGGGTGGTGTGCCGAGGACCTGGAGGACGCTTTACTGGATGGGCGCAGGGTGGTGCGCCAAGGACCTGGAGGACGCTTTATTGGATGGGCGCAGGGTGGTGCGCCGAGGACCTGGAGGACGCTTTATTGGATGGGCGCAGGGTGGTGCGCCAAGGACCTGGAGGACGCTTTATTGGATGGGCGCAGGGTGGTGCGCCGAGGACCTGGAGGATGCTTCCCCCCAGCCACTGCTTTGTTCAGTCAGGCATTCCTCGCCTCATCAATTCAGATGTTAAAAATGTGTTTCTGAGAGGAAACATGTATCGACTACAATAAATACACCTTTTCCCCTCAGAATATCATTAGATGAAGACTGTGGGTTTTTGTCACATGTAAATTTATGAAGAATTTTAATAAGATGTGCTTATTCTCTTAACCTGTCTTTCATATTGGAAATTTTCCAGGACATTTTGCTGAATGTGCCATGTAATTTACCTGAAAAGTTCCCGCTGCAGTGTCTGGGAGACTTTGCACGCACCCAGCTGTTGAGTGCCTACACTCGCATCCGGAGACGATAAGCGCCCACCTTCTTAGCCGAAAGCGTGATGGCCCTGTAGCCGCAAACCGGCCTGTATACCAGTCGATGTTACTGCCTTATCAGGCTGTACTTCCGTCGTGCCGCTATGAAAATTTCACTCCCACTGTGACGCCTACAGCTTTCTTGATGATGTCACAAACCACTCCCACTTCCTTCTAGCAGGTGGCGAACTCATCAGTAAGTGTTCAGATGCGCACAGTTCTTCCTGTATCCTGTGTAAATCTGTATTCTTTTGAGAACTGCTTTTTATTCACCAAGTACATTAGATATCATTGAGCAAGGAATTCCTCCCGCTGCTGGTGTCACATGTAAGAAATTGCATATATGTATCTACAGATGCACATAAACAAGCTTAGAAGTGTTTTAGGGTATGCAGATAAATAAAGGTTAGCATGCTTAGAGAGCTTCTAGGGCTCAGCCTGGCTGCAGTGCCAAGACAGGCTCTCGCCCTCAATCTAACCTTAGCCATAGCCCTCAACCTCGCCCTCAATCTAACCTTAGCCATAGCCCTCAACCTCGCCCTCTCCCTAGCCCTAGCTATAGCCCTCGCCCTCTCCCTAGCCCTAGCTATAGCCCTCGCCCTCTCCCTAGCCCTAGCTATAGCCCTCGCCCTCTCCCTAGCCCTAGCTATAGCCCTCTCCCTGGCCGAACCTTTGTCGTGGTGATATATCCTCTTCTACAGTACAATTCTTTTTTTAATCCTTCCTGAATAATTTGGGGATCCCAGTAATGCCCCTGTGACTCCAGATCTGTAACATATAGCATTTGGTGACTCACAGATGATCGTGAGAAAGATCAAAGGTCTGTCTGGTGAGCAGCTGTGGATTTTAACGTCTCTGCCGCTGAAGCAGTATTGGATTAAATGGCGAGTTGCTGCACGCCGTGTGGATCCCTGTTTCCCAGCTTCTCTGCCTCTTACTCTTCAGAGGACAAATATTGTAGTTATTTCCCTTTAATTACTCATTGTGCAAATCATTCATCTATTCAATCCCCAAAAATTTAACTGTCCTTACAAAGTACCCCGGGCCTATTTAGGCTGTTTGGAATATCTGTCACTTTACGATGTTTGGTTAACACTAGTGGTGTAAAGGCTGATCCATGATCCATGCTCCATGCAAATTTAACCATAATAGTGTGAAATACAGTCTTATTGTAGCAGTTACATTTTAAAGTAATAATTCCCTAAATCTCAATGCTGCAGAAGTCCATAGAGAACATGCATTCAGGGCCTGAAATTCATTTTTCTCAATGGGGCGGGATCCCCCCCGTTATGTGCAGGTTATCTGGGGGACATTATAGATTTTTGGTGAGAATGCAATAAAACTTTTTTTTTTTTTTTTTTTTTGTGGAATCCGTTTCTCCTTTTCTCCTGACAAACACTGTTTGTGTGTCTAATTGTGACTTTTGTTTTCCCAATGTAACAACTTTTGTTATTTTGTGTTCTTGAGAAAACAGCTTTGGCTATGTTGTGACCACGAGAAAAATAAGTCATCATTTCTCATTAAAAGACAGACAAAGAGAATGATGGCTGTCCTCTATGGACTTCCATACGATGCAGAGTTGCAGTGAGAGATGCGAACAGAACAGCTTTGTGTTCGCCTGAATGGTGCATGTTAACTTCCTTGCTTTAAGTGTTCTTTATGTTAAGTAATAAATAGAAAGCAACATTATATTTTTCAACCTCCTGTTTTTAATCCGAAAAATGATCCTATGCATGATACCATCTGAACTGTGAGTTTTGTGATCCATGGCACTCCTAGTTAATTCAACATTCATTTACTCCAAAAGGGGCATACTTTTGGATCTGTTATTTTAACTAGGTGTTGCTATTTCATTTGGAACAGTGGATAAATCCTGAAATTAAAGAAAAAAGCTTCTGTTCAGATTCCAGGAATGTGTGTTTGTGTGAGTGTGTGTTGGGGTGTATCTTTGTGACTCTGGATGAAAGAATGTGAGAATGCAGCCCTTTCAGATACACATTTGTGTTTCAGCAGCGGTTACTCGTGTGGGATCCCTCCTTCTCCAGCTGCCTTTTTCATCAGACACCCCTCCATTGAAAACAAAGCTTTGGGTTGTGGTTTTGCCAAACAAAAACTCAACAAAGGGTTTAAACCCATAAGTGCAGAATTGATTATTTAAACTCTGAGTTCTGAACTCCATAATGAATTTAAATGAGTGGTTACCCTTTGCCAGATAGACTGGGGGTTCTCTGTCATTTCTAGAAATTGCAGGCTCTGTTATTGCATTTAAAGTTTTCTGTTGCAGGAGGGTTGTGGCTTGGACTGCAGTTGTGTCATTATGAAGTTTCTGCATGATGCACAATTTGAAGTATAATCTAGGCCAGGAGAGAAAAAAACAGGAGGTCAAACCCATAAATTTGCTTGGTTTTCATTCCATTTCTTTCATAAAAGAAAACACAAGCCCAGTTTTTATGATGTTGATTTTCTACCCTGTTTCTACCATAAGTTTGGTATTAGCTGTACTGGACTTGTATACACAGTATAATATCTTCTCCCTTCTATGGTTCTAATAATAATAATTATTAGTTCCCATGGGGAAATTCTCTTTACACCTCCCCCAGCTTACTCTCTGTAGGTGAGAGCAAGCTAACCGCGAAGGGCAGCACCCAGGGAGCTGGGGGTTAAGGGTCTTGCTCAGGAACCCGCAGACATGCCGAGGCTGGGCTCGAACCGGCGACCTTCCGATCACAGACAGAACCTTTACCCACTGAGCCACATGCTGCCCCCAATAGAGATATAGAAACATGATCAATTATTTTATATTAAGATAAAAAATTATATTACATTTTATATCTAGATTAAAAATAACGAATCACACTGTTTTCTGTGATTAATCTTGATTAATCTCATTTAATATTAAAACTTATAAATATTTACTTACTGAATCCTCAAATTAATGTAGAATGAACGCAAAGGCGAGTACATGGGTCATTGTCACAAACTCATTACCATAACATTAATTTTTATTTTGTAAAATTAATTTTCTGTTTTGTAAAATTTGTTTGAAGATGGACTCAAATGATACAACGTCATTGTCTAAACTGTCAATTTTCCTCTGGGGTAGTTAATCAATTTCGTTATGTTACCTGTTATTTCCATAATAAGCATAAACATTTAAACATATCTTGGGCAAGAGTTACTGAGATGAGGAAAAAAAATGACAAAACTAATAAAAAACCGAGTAAAAATATACATCTTGTACAAATTTATTGTTTATTGTGGCTTACGTGCACTGAAGTTGAGATAAAAAAAAAAATGTATTTTTGTGTTAATTATTTTGGCTAACTATTTGTGGGAGATATAACAAATGGCAATTTGAATAAACCTAAAAAGTTAGGGTATTGTCAGTTTCTGTACAGTAAAAAGTGTTTTTCACCATAATTTTTTTTTCGAAAAATTCTCAAGTTTGTGAGAATGACCTTATTTTAATATTTGTTTATGGTTTAACTTAAATTTTCGATGTATAATTATTCATTTCCAACAAAAATACTACTTGCAAGCAAGTACAAGCAGAATTTCAATACTTAAAAAAAAAGGCTGGAAGAGGTGGTAGTAAGAAGGGAGGCAGGGCAGCGTTGTATTATAAGCATTATAAGCAGGGATGCTGAATTGAATGTGTTCTTCAGTACTGACCGCACACCTGGGTGATTAATGGCAGGTGCCACCTATACTTATAATCTCATGTATTAAACAGGTGGATCAAAACAGTGTTTAACCCGATTGCATGATTGTTCTAAAATATTAAATCTAAAGTCTGACAGCTACTGAAGGTGCACTTTATAACATGAAAGATCTTAGGATTTTAAAGTATAAGCCTCCAATCAATCAAACAAATATTGCTGATTCTGATATTTTTATCCTATTCATTCCTCCGTCTGGTATTTTTTTAAAACAAAACAACCTATGTAACATCAGCTTCCCTGTGAGACACTAACTGAATGTTTTGATTTTAGTGCTGCATTCTGGGATTCTGCGCAATGTCACGACTTCAACTCTCCTGTTGTTTACAACCAGGAAGGAATATTATATAGGTTTCTATTAAAAATGTATTCTTTTTCTATTTTGCCATTTGGGTGTATACACATGCATATACACTGGCCTTCCTGGAATAGGATCCAGGATGCCTGGTTGGAAGATGGATGAAAATATTGCCTGCAGTATATGCTAAGTACTGCTTTTTGTTTTTGGTTCCATCCCTAATACGGCAGAAGTGAGGTGGCTAAAATAATTAGTTCTGCTATGCAACACAAAAGTCAGCAACTGAGCTGTGCATGGTGGCGGCCATGTTAACTGGCTACTGTCCTGATTATTCTTCTTACAGCCATGTTTAATAATAAATTTAGCAGGTTTCTTATCTCAGGGAGCAACATGGAACAACTCGCACATAGTTTAAGCGTCATAGCTGTAGTTAGTCAGGAGTGTTAAAAAAGGCCCCACACACACATTTATACAGCACTCATATCACTTACATACATTAATAAGTAATTATATATATATATATAATATATGGGTATGAATAATTTTGAACATGACATTTTTCATAAAACATATACAGTATATATATATATATATTTTTTTTTTTTTTCTTCATTTATATCTCTTGCAGAATGTCTAATATATGGCTTCCCAAACAGAACCTCCCCCCCCAAACACACACACGCTACATGTATCTATCACATATTGTTGGTTGTCTGTTTGAATACAGAGTCACTCTTGCATTGTGTCTGGAAAGTCACATGTATATCTGAATCTGCATGATGAAGGCAAGCTCTTCTGCGTGATGTCATGATCAGGAACTTCGGGAAGAGATGTAGCAAACTTAGCTTTGTTGTGTCACTTCTGTAGTGTGCTATTGTCATTACATTTACAATTTTAGAGTCCTGTCACACAAACTAAAATTTATAATATAAAATCCATTTTCCCACACCTTTCAACGATTTTTTTCTGGGTGTAGACAACGGCCTCACACAGTATCAAAAGAGTTGTGTAGGATTTGGAACGTTTTTATGCATTTAAGAACATTTTGCTAATGTTTGTGGTCTGCTGGTTATTATGGAAATCTGTGAAGGTAGAAGACAATACTCACTTTAAACACATATTTGGTATATTTGGTGTAGTTTCATTTAGGCCTGGATGTTGTTGATATTTGTTTGTACTGCCATCAGTATGAGTCATGAGCAGAGCTCCAGGCTTTCAAGTAGTATTTACAGCTGACACGACGATTTATTTAGATGTATCTTTTATTGCATCTCTTTTATGTCTATTCTGTGTTCTAGAAGTAGAAGTATGTATATGTGAAATGTTTGTATAAAGACATATTTTTTAATGCTTAGTTACAAATATATAATATCAACTGGTTGAATATAATTTTCAGGTAGATAGTTATCAACCATCCTTCTTTCTTGTTTATCTAGTGGCGAGCCTGGAGCCTATCCTAGGATGTTTGGGGCTCGAGCCTGGAGCCTATCCTGGGAAGATTGGGGCTCGAGGCTGGAGCCTATCCTAGGAGGTTTGGGGCTCGAGCCTGGAGCCTATCCTAGGATGTTTGGGGCTCGAGGCTGGAGCCTATCCTAGGATGTTTGGGGCTCGAGGCTGGAGCCTATCCTAGGAGGTTTGGGGCTCGAG
>JAAGVU020000019.1:12423040-12437711 GCA_011763525.2 Mormyrus iriodes
ATCCTAGGAAGATTGGGGCTCGAGGCTGGAGCCTATCCTGGGAGGTTTGGGGCTCGAGGCTGGAGCCTATCCTAGGAAGATTGGGGCTCGAGGCTGGAGCCTATCCTGGGAGGTTTGGGGCTGGAGGCTGGAGCCTATCCTAGGAGGTTTGGGGCTCGAGGCTGGAGCCTATCCTAGGAGGTTTGGGGTTCGAGGCTGGAGCCTATCCTAGGAAGTTTGGGGCTCGAGACTGGAGCCTATCCTAGGAGGTTTGGGGCTCGAGACTGGAGTCAGCAAGGCCTCGCATCAGCCGAATGATGCTCTCTGACATGCTTATGCAAAGTACACTGAGCCAAAGAGCTCATTTGTGGTTTATGGTTCCATGTCCAGCTGCTGCATCTGGGACATTAAAATGCTACCATGCAAATCGTGTAAGTGCGAGTGGGGATAGAGGAAAGAGCTTCAGGGGAAGGTGAAGCTGCAAGTGAAGGGTCCTCCGCCATTGGCAGCAGTAGTGACCTGCAGCTCCTGCTTATTCCTGGAAGAATAGCTTTCCTATTGGCTCTTTAAGTACAACAGCATATGATTTGTTCTTGCATGATGAGTTCAGCACCTCTCTGCTGGTTGTGGTCAATTCAAACACTAATGATGCCAGTTATGTAGCATGTGGGACTCATGTTAGTAAACTAATATTTCATGTGATGCAAGATAGGTCGGGTATCTTTGACATGGAATTCTCATCCCTGGAGATACACCACACGTATTTATCACGGGCAGCCGGTCTTTGGTATTTGGGTTTTTTGCTCAGTCTGGGATCATTGTATGCCCATGTTTAGTTAGTTCTAGAAACTCCACACATTTATTCTTACTCTCCATGACGCACAGACAGGCTAATCTGTGCACACTCTTTCCTTTGTCCTCCCATAACATGCAATTAACGTTGACCTGCAGAATGCAAACACGAGAAAAGCATCTTTAACAGAGACGGATACGATGCCGAGGACCGGGTCATCGTAATCTCCTTGAGAAACTGAGAATCTCTTTGTCGGTTATGTTCAGGCCTGACTGACACAAAGGGATCACTGGGAATTGGCAAGTCCCAGCAGTAATTATGTTATACAACTGTCACTGCAAGTCCAAGAGCTCCAGTTCATTTTTCCCCATCTCAAGGATATCTCACTCCAGTTCTCCGTGTGTGAAAACCCATAGGTATCTACAAATGGGTGTCGGCTGTGGATGTCACACCTCTCGCCATCTGCTGATCTTTCCTTATTGATATGAGTGTCACTTGTCATTGGGTCCATATCTATGTATGGCTGCTAATAGCTTCTGAGCTCCAACAAGAAATGTGTTCATTTACCTTTAAATCACATACAAACTGGGTAAATCTGAGATCACATTGTTCCATCACAACATATTGCAAATGATTTGCACTGTAGATGTGAAGTATCAGATGTTGATGAGTCTTGCTGAAAGGCTGCAATGGAAATTCGATGTTTGGTGACCAGTTGCCAGTGAACTGGGATCTAAAAAAAAAGAACCATTTGTCGTTTTTCTGTCACTGTGCCATACCAGTCTGCACAAAAGTTTGTGCTTCCATTGCCATCGTAAGTGTGGTGAAGCTCGACAAACCATGCCCCGATCCGTACCAGGAGACCACCTTCAATCAGGCCATTGTGGCTTAATGTAATTGTTTAATTGTACAGTCATGGACAGCTGTGTTTGTGGCCAAGGACAGTTGGTATTTTGCACTGTGCTGTTTTAAGCAAATATTTTGCACAGTATGCCAAATATTATAAAAGTGAAATAATAGAGTATTCAAGTACAGGTATACAAATTGAATAATTCTTCTCCATTTCCCCAGTGGGCCCCAAAGTCGGCAGTCCAAAAGGAAAAGTGTACAGTCTAGGGTGTCATTCAGTCCTGTAGCTAGCTGGGCTGTTTACTTTGTAAACACTGAACTTTTTTTCTGTTGAGGTGAGCCTGCGGTATGGGCTAGCTAGGCTACTCTAGTAGTATTGCTAGTCGAGGAATGACAACTATACATTTTAGTGAAGCTCTTCCATTGATCTTTGTTCGATCATTTTTATTACATCAGCACCTTGCAGGAAACCCCCCCCCCCCGGGTTTTGGATTACAACTGGAATACAGATAAATCCAACCCTGTTCTGAATGCTGTGTCTTTGTTGGGCTTCGTTCTTGCTTCGGCTCAATAGTAGAAACATGACAGATTTGTGACATCTTCACGTTTGCTTTTCTGCTGTATTTCTCTGGTCCTGTTTAGCCTGTAACCTTGCCAAGTTATACACACCGCTCACCTTGGGCGGCCTTGGTAGAGACATTAACTCCCCGTTTCCTGCCCGTATGTGTTTTTTTTTTGTTTTGTTTTTTTATCCAAATTTGAAACATATCATTGCTCCAGAGTTTAACTGTTGGTTTATGTCTTTCAGAGATGGGCAATTATGGGCAGTTTATGGAATATATTTATGCGTGGCTCTGAAGGTTGCTGCTTAAGTCACGTTGGGTAAAACCTTGTCATCTTGTTATTAACTATCACTGAGTAATTATTAAATATTAGTTTATAATTTATTTACTATTATTAAGTGTAGGTCTGCCACTAAAGACTACTTTCAAAGACTAAAGACTACTATAGATTAATCTATCAACTATATTATCAATGATTTAATTAATCTAAATGACTAATTTTCGTTCAGAAATTCTCATTTAAGTAAATTTTACTTTGACATCATACTGTATGTCTTTGTAGGGCTTTAGATAACAGACACTGTATTTTCGGCACTATATGGATGTTTACTTATGCCTTCAATTTCATCAACCTAAAAAAAATAATGAGAGATATTTTGATGCCCAAAAGTTAATCTGTATAAATTCAGTGTATTCTGCTTATTGAATTCAGTTAGCAGAGCACGCCACATGCGACTGTTTTGGTATACCATGGAAGCGATAAGCACAGAAGTCATGGCGAAGAAAGGGACAGCTCATCAGGCAGAACATCTTTTAAAAGAGGAGATATTGTGGATAGACAATCAACATAGAATAAGCCCAGATTTTACCCTAAACATTTTTGCAAACACGTAGTTAATGGATAGTCTAAGGTAGTGGGTGGAAGACTATGGCTTTAATGATGAGAGTATCTAGCAGCTATAAGGACAAAGGATGTTAAAAAGCCCTCCGCACTAATGGTACTTTAATAAATGTGAACAGACAACATTTAAGGTGGTTTTGCCTTTTCTGGCGGTCCAGCATCCAGAACAGCTCCTGTTCGTCTCCCCTTCAGGACGTCGTGCACAGCACTCGTGCCTCTATGGTAAGCCATCGAAATTTTGCACAGTGTAAAGCCACCTTCTTATTTTGTGATCGTTTGAATTACTCACATAATTATGTAGTAATATTTAAGGAAAACATTTGTTATAATGAATTAAAGCGTTTGAGAAATCAAAAAGGTAATTTCATTAAAATTAATAAAAAATAAAATATTGAGGCTGACTAATCACAGCAGCCCTAATAAAGTGAACTATGAGTTTACAGTTCTGCATTTTCACTTAATGCAGATGGATATTTTTGGATTAACTCCCTTTCTTAAGACCATGCAATTATAACACTACATGTTATAATTTGGAAATGTCACATGGAAAAGGATCGCTAAACTAGCTGCCATTGTGCATTCTGGATTACTGCAAATGTAAGTGCTCCCTCTGCCCTTAAATCTCACCTCCTTTAGGCTGAGAGCTCCCTGTATCAGTGTGAGGATGGGGCCCGCCCTCAGGGTATAGTGCGGTGATGTCATTTCTAAGTGATAAGTGGATTTCCGCTGTTCTGCTGCCAGCTCGGGTTCCGTGGCCATGGGATGGATTGTCGGAAGCCACATCGGCCTGCATTCGGCCGGCGCGTCGTCCTGGGGGAGGCCAGGGTCCTGTGCCACATTTAGCTAATTTATTCTGGATTTTTATTCTGGGGCTAGAGCCAGAAGAAGGGATAGAAAGCTGAAGTGAGCGAACGTGGGGGATGGCAGACAGTATTTGTGAAAGGAGTCACTGATTCTGCTCGTATCCTTATTAAGAGCTGTGCCCTTCTTTTTTGCATAATTCACCTTCCCCAAAGAAATGCACCTTAGTTCGCACAGTTCATTGTGTAATGTTTCTGTGTAGCTATGGCTTACCCACTGGCAGTGGATGGTCATCCTTTGCAGTAGGATTTAGGGCTGCATGCCTGAACCCTGTGATGTGCATTCTGTTGTCAGGCTATGTCACTCATTCACACACTAAAATATGTCTCAAAGTTCACAATTCATGTTATTTTTAAAAGCACTTGCTAACATTGCGTGGGATTCAACATAAATGGTGTTGGGTGTAATATTTGGTCAGTGGACTTCCTAGAAGAAGTTGCATTGATAATTCAGACCTTTCTGTCACGTGTGACATTGATAGAGCTGAGTTCATGTGATTCGCGGGTTTTGGTGTCTAATCACCATATAGCACATGTTTTTTATTTCTAAATATGGCAATAATCTATTCGATCCAGAAGGCCTTTGCTCAACCCCAGGCTGGCTGATATTTAAATATTAAACACTGGAGTCTTCTCAAACACTGATTTGTGATTCGACCTGACGTTCTGGGATCTCCCGCCTTAGACTGTTGTATTTCAGTCACTGAGCCACCTTTTTAGTTCAAAATCAGAATCATGCATCTAAACTGTTTTTCTTTCTGTTTATGGTACCTTCTGTAGAAAGGTTAACCACATTTTTGTTCTGTTACAGCTTGAGATACGCTGGCACTGTAAATACAGAGGAAAATCAAACAGGCACTGCAGAAATATAATTAGTAATGTGATCACCCATCTTTCAGGTTTTTTTTTCTTTATGATTAATTTGTCACAAACATCTCTCTGGGCAGAGTCTCCTGTTTAAGGCTTGTCCCCAGAGGCAGAGGAACTCCTCCCAGCCTGACATGTCAGATACCTGATGCTCCCGACGACGCATCAGGCAGATATGCTGAGGCATGCTGCACCACTCCTGTTCCTGCGACCCTGGCCTTATTCCTGTGAAGGCAGCATGACCTCAGGCCTGTGTGATGGAGAACCTCAGCCTGCCACACGATGCTCCCCACTTGTGTTCGTTTTCAATAGTTCAGTCATTTTCCTTGTGGCTCTCTTTCATCTGTAACCTTGCCAAGTCATACACGGGCCATGGTAGAGACTCTTTTGGAGAGTCGCGTGCATGTGCGATGACCGTATGCAGGCGCACCCCACCCTTTTTCAGTAGACTTTATTAATTATATGTCAGTAGTTGCTGTGGAAACAAAGGTGAGGGCAGGAAGATTGGCAGGGCGAGGGGCAGAATTGTTCCTAAGGGGATGAACCACACGTCAGATTAGCATTGGGAGACATTATTACTTCTCAGTGTTGTCAGGACCTGAATCCTCGGTGCGGAGGCAGGGCTCGGTGATTAAACAAGGCAGCGCAGAGGCAGGGTTTGGTGATTTTAAGCGAGGCTGTGCGGAGACAGAGCTTGGCAATAAGCAAGGCTGTGCAGAGGTAGGCGCAGTGCGGAGGCAGGGCTCAGTGATTAAGCGAGGCCATGTAGAGGCAGACTCCTCGGCACATTTTGCAGAGACAGGGCTTAGTGATAAGTGAGGCAGCATGGAGGCAGGGCTTGGAGATTAAGCGAGGCAGTGCAGAGGCAGCGTTTGACGATGAAGCTAAGCCACGTGAAGGCAGAGTTTGGCGATAAATGAGGCTGTGTGGAGGCAGAGCCATGCGATAAGCGAGACTGTGTTGAGGTAAGGTAGGCGCCGCACTGCACAGAGGCGGGGCTCGGCAATAAGCGAGGCCGCAAGGAGGTAGGTGAAGCACAGAGGCAAGGTTCGGCAATTAAGCGAGGCCGTGTGGAGGTAGGGCTTGGTGATAAGACTCTGGGGAGACGCCGGCTTGCCTCCATCGTCCTGGGTGCCTGAGTTTCAGTTTTAGGTCTGCAGGGTACGAATGGGGGGGGGAGTGGGGGGAGAAGTGGAAAGGAATTAGAAGTGGGATTCTTTCTGACATGGCCTCTAGCAAACCCGTCGGTTCAGGCGGAATGCGGAATTATTATTTTACTATCCCCCGGTGTCATTTTTCCTGGGCCAGACTCAACTTTATTCTGGGGTGAACCCAGACAGTGTCATTTAGCTGTTACTTCTGCACGTTCATACCACGTCCTTTCGAAGCCAGTCGTCTCTCTGCTGGTGCATCTCTCTTACGGAGCAGTGTGCAGTTAGAGAATTCCTGTTGCCGGTCTCGTCTGCGATTTTGGTTCGTGCTAATTTGTTTGCCGCCAGTTTTTTTTCCAAAACATTTTTTGTGGGATGTACAGTAAGTGCACATGAATGTGCCTGTAGCTTATAATCAGCTCAGCAGTGAAAACAACAGGCTTGATTTTTATCTGAAGGAGATCAGTGGGGTATAGCTGCAGTCATAAGCAGCCTCTTAATGACTGGCCTCTGCAAACACAATAAACAGAGGGAGCGCACCGGACGCAGTGCCGCGCTGCTGTTTAGTCTTAGTCACAGGCAGGAAATCGACATGGGAAGGGTCTGCAGGGAGATACTCGCCCCCCAGGCCTGCCCCGTCATTCCCACGCCGTCGGCTCCATTTCTGCTGTCATTACAGGAGGCCTGAAAAACAGGAAGTACAGGAGCAGGAAATGGGGGAGAGAGGTGGCAGGCCCTGCCCACAGGCTGTGGCGGGTCTCGCACAGGAATCTGGGCAGCTGTGGACAGAGCCCTTGATGTCATCCGGCGAGTGAGCAGCTGCCTCCTGTGGACGGATGACAGAGAGAGAAGCGTCCGAGCCAAGGAGACGTGCGTCGTTTGTTCTGAGATCTTCCCTCGTTTGGTTCCTGTGCCAATGTGTCCTCCACATGGCAAGCTTAAGGTGTATGAAGGAGCAGGAATGAGAGAGACGCTGCCAGCTGAAATATGGCCCTGGTTGGTCTATCTGCTCTTCGCCATGTGAAAGGCCTTATGTTGGTGCCTGTGCTGAGGGTCAGGCACTCGATGCTTGTGTGGCTCCATGAAGCGCATAGGTACTTAGTCACCAGGACTTGCACGCTGTGGCGTTCACAGGGAGCTCAGCATCCAGCCTCCTGCAGGCCCAGCGCCCTTCCTCTGCTCGCGGGGGGAGGGGCCTCAGTGGAAAAGTGGGTTTTAGCCATGGAGCTGTGCTTTTTGACTCCTTTCCAAGAGCACCTGAAGTCCGCGTGGTCTGCTGATGACGTTGGTCTCTCGGCCATTCATCTCACGCACAGCTGCTCCTGAACCTGTTGCTCATACAATGCACATTCGGGAAAACCAGGAAGCCCGGAGCACAAAGCCATGTGATGCTGGCTTGGAGTTTTATCGGGAATTTCCCTTTTAGGACAAGACGGGAGAATAAAAAGAAAGGCAGGGTTACTGTCAAAATAAAAACAGATCATACTAACTGGGGGGCACTGGGAAACGAGAACAAGCAGAATGAATAAAAGTGAGTTAAAACGGTTTTGATGCCCTGAGAAAGATGGTGCCTCCACCCTGCCTTCTCACAAATGTATAAACGCAGCTGTTGGGAGTATTTTGAGAAGCTGTTTTGTAGTTCCGTAGTAGCACAGCAGCTCCGGGGTTGTGGGTGTGAGTCCCGGCGCCGGCCGTGGGGAGTGTACTCGTTGTGCTGTGTTTAGTGTGGGTGCGAGTCCCGGTGCTGGCTGTGGGGAGTGTACACGTTCTGCTGTGTTTTGTGTGGGTGTGAATCCCGGCGCCGGCCGTGGGGAGTGTACACGTTCTGCTGTGTTTAGTGTGGGTGTGAATCCCGGCGCCGGCTGTGGGGAGTGTACACGTTCTGCTGTGTTTAGGGTGGGTGTGAGTCCCGGCACCGGCTGTGGGGAGTGTACACGTTCTGCTGTGTTTAGTGTGGGTGTGAGTCCCGGCGCCGGCTGTGGTGAGTGTACACGTTCTGCTGTGTTTAGTGTGGGTGTGAGTCCCGGCGCTGGCTGTGGGGAGTGTACACGTTCTGCTGTGTTTAGGGTGGGCTTGCCCCACCGTGATCCAAAGGCAGTCTGTTCATCTTGTGACTGTCCCATGAAATAAGCAGTCGCTAAATGTGTGTGGATTGAGGCTCGGCGGCAATGAATTGAATTTTTATTTCAGTTACGATTTTGGCTTCCAGCAATTATCAAAATCAAATAATAAAGATAAAACATTTATTATACTGGTTCGCAGTGATGCTCCTAGTTTATCTTGTGTTACAAATCCAGTGCTTCCTTTTCCAGCCCCTATTTAATTGTATTTTCATTTGAAATATATTTAGAGAAAATCTACTGCTATGAAGCCAAAATTTTATTAAAGTTCAATTAATGCATGATATTTCCAAAGTCAATGGGAATAATTGTTTCCTCAATATTGACCAAAATAATCGTGATTATGATCTTTGACATAATGGAGCAGCCCTAGTGTGAGTGAGTATTTTAATTCGTGTCCCATCCAGGGTGACAGTTTAAGTACCCTGTGATGGAGAGATGTGGTTGTTCCCTAGAACATGATGAACTCATCCGGCAGCGATTGGTCAGCTATATTTATGCTATTTAAGTATTCCATGTTCTAGCTGTGTGGTTTCACTCAGTTTCCATTACACTCTCCCTGGGAGTTCAGCAGGGCCTTGGACTTCATTGATTTCTTTGTCAGGTAGATATGGTTTCTCTTATGGCCTACAGTGCTATGCAGAGCAGTTTGCTGCTGCAAAGGCTGGGAATCAAATGTTGGATAAGAAGTTAATGGGTTGGACTGCCTGCTCAGTGTCACAGAGGGTTTGTGTGAGTAACGGGGCCAAAACGCAGGAAATAAAGACGTCTGAGACCTGACTACAGTCCACAGTGCAGACAACGGTCAGAAAGTGCTCCTCTTAACACCATCAGCATGCCCCCTTTTCACTGCGGTATGGGGCAGAACTTCATTTATTCTGATGTCTCAGGAAGCCAAGCGGTAAGGCCAGGCGTGTGAGGTGCCTAGTGTGGGTAACATCGGAGGTTATAGCTGCTGCGGCAGTCCGGGCAGGAGACCCGGCGACCACTGCTGTGCGTTTCATTTGCAGAGACTGACAGCTTTACATTATGTGCAAAGTAGCACATTTTCCATGGCTCTCTCTGGAATTTAACGAGTCACACATTGTAACATGCTCCAGAGCAGCAGGAACATGTCATTTTGGAGCAGACGTGTACTGCTTGTGCTGTGACTGCGAACCGATGTTTATCCGCTATGGCATGAATGTTGATGCTTAGTGGAGTGCATTTGCTTTTGTCGTCGTCCTGGAGATTGGCTCCCTGGGTTCGTTTGCCCGTGGGAGACCACAGGGCCATGTTTTTGCCTGGCTGTTGTGGTTTAATCAGGCTGTCCCCACAGTCTGGAGCACAGTGGGTCTAGGCGTAATGACTCGGCACTGAAGACCTTTCCACAGAATGTTTACCTCGCATCCTTTACGGGTGCCTGTGTTGGCAGAGAGACCGCTTCCAGCTCAGGTTACAGTTCAAATCTTGGCCGTTCCATTTTCCATTAGTTTTGACAGGCAGTCTTGCAGTAGCTTCACAGCCTGGCATTGTTTCATGTGGGAGTGGGTGCGGTCTCAGTGAAGCTGCCTTAGCAAGCCGCCATGCATGTGTTTTGGTCTGTCAGGCTCCCATAATTCGCTGATTGCCAGCTGTTTTGTGCTGCTCCTCCAGTCCAGGGCTTATTTGGTCTTCGAGGTGCCCTGTAATTTTCACTGTGAGTAAGGTAGTGGATTGGCAGGGCCGAAACCAATCAGAACGTCAGCTGCCTCTCCTTTCTGACAGGTATTATTGATAGCGTTGATATTAAATTATAAATTACTAATTTTGACAACAGTGGTCTGTGTTAATTTTGACCGTGTATTTTGAGTGTTAGATTTAGTCTTTTGACGAAAGTGCAATTTGATTTTAGTAAAATTTTAGCCATATGATTTTTTCAAATTTTAATCTAGTTTTAGTCAACAAAAATAGGATATTGAGTCGACGAAATCTACTTTTCATTTAGTTGACCAAATCTACAGTGTATGCAGTCAGTGAAACTAACAGGTTTAGCCGTAATCTAATACATAATTTTCACGTATCATTGAAAATTTAACTTAATTTTCTGTACGCACGCACGCACGCACACGCACACACACTAGTCTACCTTTGTCCACTCTAGATTCCTGAAGGAAACATCTGTAAAGCTGTTACCATAGCTTGGCATTAGGTTTGAACATGCGGTCTTTAAGGACACAGATTGCTGTAAAGGTTTAATATGAAACTTTGTACCCATTCAAAAATGTCTTTATATAAATTTTATTGTTAAATAAAATGTATATAAAAGTAGAATTTAGTCAGAAACAAAGTGCTTGCATGTGTCACATTTTCAGTCATATTATAGGAGAAAACATCCGTGCATATAACTTAAACAGGGAAAACTCAGGTATCGTTTCTCAAAAACATGAACGAGGATCATATTAGTGCAAAAACCAACTGGCTGCTGCTTATTTCTGCACAGCTTCAGTTGATGACGGTATTCGATTTAAACATTAAAAGAAAAATCAATTCTTTTCCTGCTATTTTCATCGTGCTTTGAGTTTGTGATCTTTATCCTTGTAATTACCGCTCTGCACAGCTTCAGTCTTTTGTTTTGCATGAATTTTTTCCTAAAGTGTCTGTGGCACAGACCAGGTCTGGGCAGTATATAATATTTCATACCGTCATACTGTCCTGATATATGATACGGTCCCCCACGATAAGTCGCCCGAGCCTAGCACAGACATAACGAGTTTACAGACAGACTTTAAAGATAAAACTGCATGGCTTTTGTGCTTGAAGCTGGTTAGATCAGCATTATCCAATCACACACGAGTACAGTCAGCACTAACAGAAGACACTGCTTCTGATTGGATCAGTTATCCAGTTCATCTCTTCCTGACATTTTACTCTTGTTTTTATTTGTTGACGTGTGAAGTGTGTTCACTTTGCCATAGTGTTTTGCATCATAAATTATTTTTTATTTTATTCTCTTGTTTTTTTGTCAATTAAAAATCTTTGTTGACAATTTTCGTCATAGTTTTCATCAACGAAATTAATGCTGGATGGGGCATTTATCACTGTCATAAACTGTTGGTTATGATAATGAGTAGCCGCATACATTTTCACCACCTTACAGAACACTGAGTGATTTGAAATTTAGACTTGCTTTGCACTCAGAATAAGTAGCCTGGAACAGCATATTCCACAGAACCCTTGACCTCTTTGGGGTGAGAGCGAATCCAGATGAGTCGATTTCATTGCTCTTTCTGTTCTTGAGATTGCATCTGCTTGGTCATTTTGGGGAGCCAGCTGTGATCTCTCTGAATTTCCCAGCATCAGTTGTTGTTTCCAGGTAGTTTGCAAAACCATGCCTTGCAAATATATGACTTGTTTAATGACTCAAGTTGCACTCAATAAGGAAGTTATTTAAATATTTGTGCCGCCTTCTGAACACCACTAAATAATTAGCTTGGGATAGCAAACATGCAGTAGTACTGTGATGAGCACTGCACTGAGCGGGGTGCAAAGTGCCAGCTTTACATGAGGGCCAGAGGAAAAGCAGCCTTGTTCTGATGTGGTTTTCTGGAAATTCCTCTCGGCTTCTGTGTGGTCGGAGCTTCCTATCGCCGATAGTTGCATGTAGGTTGGCAGCAAGTCGATCTCAGTAACATTTGTAAGAAATTTTTCAGGGGGTGGCTCAGATGCCGTGGGACCTGAAAGACAGACGCTTTATCTTCAGTCTGATCTGTGGAAAATATCATTACAGCATCAAGTTTGTGGTGGAGAAACTTCAAAATTGTTTGCCCCTACACTAACACTAGATGTTTTACAGTGTTTAATGATGGCTGCTGTGGAGAGAGTACTTTTTGTCTTTTTTTTTTTAGATACTTTTTCATCACCCAGTACGAAGATTCCAGCCATAGGGCAGCTGTAGGGGAAGCGTTTTCCTGGGCACAGCAAACGGGACACCCTGAATGAGGTCCTAGCAGGCCACCTTTGCTTCTCCAGCACCCCTGTAAAGGGTGTGGATCTGGTTCGATCTCTCCTGAAGCTTCCTTCTTCAGCTTGCCTCATGCGGATGGATCATTATAAATACGAAAGGCGAGGGGGCAGCACATTTTCATATAGGGCTCCTGCAGGCCACCTGCGTGCCTTCCCTTGAAGGGTGATGGGAGATTTCATTCATTCACTTGTACCAACCTGCTTGCGATGAATTTACCCTCTCCCACCACCCACTGGAATGGTCAGGGTGTAAGGGTGTGGGATGAGGTGGGTGGTGAAGCATTTGGGGGGAGTTTTCCTAAGACTGTTTAAGGGCATAAACCATCATTGATATATGATGAGTTCTGAGGTTGGCATGGACTGCTGTGACCTGCTGATAGGCCTGTTCCCTTCCCTATGAATACAGCTGGTAGAATATACTGTGCTGCTGAGTATATGTCGGGCACAGTATCCATCCATCCATCATCCATCTGGCTCATCCAGTACTTGGTTGTGGTGAGCCTGGAGCCAGTTCCAGGAAGTGCAGGAAGAGCCTTTATGGGCACACACATGTACGCACAATTACACCTACACTCTCACACTATGAGCAATTTAGGCACAGCAGTTTCCCTAACCATTTCCTTCTGGACTGCGGGAAGGCCTTTCCAACAATGGGGAGAATGTGCAAGCGGCACACGCTGAGCCAGGGGCAGGATTCAAACCCCCAGCCATGGAGGTGTGCAGAACAGTAGCTTAGAAAGTATCCATTGGAGAAATAGTGTAGTACAGCATATAGGCAGTACTGCGGTATTGTATACTAAGGAGTATATACAGTACAGAGTATCCTAATCGATTTAAGGTCAGAAATATTCCCGTTTTACAGCCCTGCCTTCTTTATTTATGCTTCTCTTGCTCTTCTGGGATTTATCCTAAATTTACTGCGCTTTGTTCTCAGTGCTCCAACTTTGGTTGAATGTATACTTTGTTTTATTGGGAAGGCTGTAACTTTGCTGGACGAATAGCCCACTGAATCACACGGGGCTCCTGCCCCGACAGGACTTTTTTGGCTTAAAAGTGGGCAAATGTGATTATTGTCTCAACGGAAGAGTGTACTGTAGATAGGGAGGGCTATTCTGGGTCAGCTGAACGCCGTGAGTACCTAGAGCTGGACGAATGAAACCCAAAACCTAACCCTATCAAACAGAAGCACACTAAGGAAGACGATCATAGGCGAGTGTGAGGGGGAGTGTGAGGGTGGCAGTCGGTGGAGAAGCAGGGGGAGTTATGAGGATATGGGTGGAGCAGGAGGGAGCCAGGGTAGACACAGAGGAGCAAGGAGAAGCAGGGGGGAGTTATGAGGATATGGGTGGAGCAGGAGGGAGCCAGGGTGGACACAGAGGTGCATAGAGAAGGAGGGGGTTAAGCGTCTCCTTTAGCATGATCCTGCAGGGAGAAGGAGGAGAAGCAGAGAGAGAGATGCCGCCCTGCAGCGCTGAAGAGGCCTACCCCCTTGGCCTGCATGCACATCACAGCACTCCCTCCCTCTGTCTTCCAGGTCAGGCCGGGTGACACAGGACAGCACAGCGGTGTGGACAATGTGCTAGAGGGCAGACGTGAGGCAAACTCTGGTGTTTTCCTGATTCATTCTGGGAAGTCAGAGACCACAGGAACGACAAGATGGGACGGAAGAAGATCCAGATCACGCGGATCATGGATGAGCGGAACCGACAGGTAGGCATCGGCCTTCCCGCACAATCATGACGAGGATTCCAAACTCATGTCTGATCGAAGTGGATGATCCGTTATGGATGTGTACGTATACAGTTGGTAGTCCGTATGTAGTGACCGTAGTTAGCGTGCCAGAGCGTGTTCAGTGTTTCATGATGCTGGAATTACATTTTGAAATAGAACCACATTTGAGGTTTATTTCTGCAACACCTTCAGAAGGAAGAAGTCATTTTCAGTCGCTTTGGCTTATTCAGGTTTTCTGTTCTTTTATGCATTTTTTAATTCCTCATGGGCTTTGTGATAATTGGACTGTGAAGGTGTCACGCCGAATAACACTTCCCAGCCCCTTGACAGGCATGGCCAGGGGGGCTCCGCAGAGCTGCTTGCTCCAGGTGACGGTCTTGGGGGGCTCGGGAAGGGCCCTTGAGCTGCCCCCCGCAGCCATAATTTCAGCACTGCGAGCAAGCGGCTGCTGGTAGTTGGGGGGACTTCATGGCGTCTCCTGGATGTGTCTGAGTGACACCGGTCTGGGGGACCTTCCAGCAGAGGGCTTCCCAACAGGCCCCCAAGGTCCACCTGTAACTGCATATACCTGGGCTGGGTACTGCTTATGGGTGGAACATTCCTATAACACTGAGAAACTTTTTAGCCATTTTTAATAAATGTCCAGTAATTTATATCTATGGCAGTAGCCGTTTATAGAGCTGGTATTAAACTAGAACAAGTCTGGCTGGTACATAGTTCAAGGAGGTCAACAGCAACAGCTCTCCTGGGGCTCAAACCTGCAACTTTGAGGCTGTGAATCCTTCCCCACTATTTTTGTACGTGTGTGTGTGTGTGTGTGTGTGTGTGTGTGTGTGTGTGTGTGTGTGTGTGTGTGTGTGTGTGTGTGTGTGT
>JAAGVU020000019.1:12450199-12465213 GCA_011763525.2 Mormyrus iriodes
CCGTCTGTATGTCTATATGGTGCCTGTATGTGTAAAGGGTGCCTGTATATGTATAGGGGGCCGTCTGTATGTGTATAGGGTGCCGTCTGTATGTGTATAGGGTGTCTGTATATGTATAGGGTGCCGTCTGTATGTGTATAGGGTGCCGTCTGTATGTGTATAGGGTGCCGTCTATATGTATAGGGTGCCGTCTGCATGTGTATATGGTGTTATCTGTATGTGTATGGGGTGCCGTCTGTATGTCTATAAGGTGCCGTCTGAATGTGTATGGGGTGCAGTCTGTATGTATATAGGGAGCCATCTGTATATGTATGGGGTGATGGCGATGGCACACGTGCCCATCCCAGCAGAGGTTGCCTGGTGCCTGAGCGGGCTGCTGGGATTGGAACCCTGCCCCCAAAGCGCAGCTGGCAGGAGTTGGGGACCGCTTTCCATGCTGCACCCTTCTGCCACCTGGAGATGTGGCAGCGCACCTGGCATGGTGTGTCGCTAATCCTGCTTTGAGCGCGGGCGCAGAGATTCCAGCGCTGCCCCCACCGGCACAGTGCTCCTGGGTGCCAGTTTGAATGCTCCCACCCCCATCTGGGATACTGCATTCTGCCTTCTGCCTAAGTGGCGATGAAGTGCACCCCCTGCCCCGCGCTGCGTGCCCACAGCCCTCTGCCAGTAACTCTTGTTGTTCTAACCTTTCCACGAAATGTAGTGGTGCAAACCATCTGGTCTCCGAAGAGGAGCAGCTACCTGTCAGCTCCATCACCCAGCTCACACAGAGCGAATCCCACGGATGGGGGGATTCTGAGGAAACACGTTTCTCTCTCAGGCCCCAGAGAGAAAATGGAAGAGTGATCTCATCTGATCCTCTCTAAACTTGCTCTTTAGTCTCTTTAAAAAAGTGTGACAACTGTGATGAGTTGTCATGAATCAAAACAACATACATTTTTTACTTATTTATACAGCGGGAGATTTTCCTAGTGACTCAGGGTTAAATAACTTGTTAAAGTGGCCTGAGTTCTTAGCTGTCCATCCCAAAATAAAGAAAAAGCAGGTAATGGGAAATCAGCCATGGATTGGAGGTGGGGGGGACAGCATGTCTGCATAAATGTGGAGAGACTCTCATGTTGTGTCAGCTGGTCCCGGTCCACAAAATGATGAGCTTACTGTGGTTCTGGTCATGGATGTGCACGGACCAGCACGTTTCCTGGGTCTGGAGGCCCCCAGATGATCCTTTGCCGGGCCTTTATTTTTTGTTTTTAAAAAGGGACATTTGCAATAGCATATCTGCAATAAAAAACCACAATGGACAATCATTGTGCTTTAAATTAAATTTTATTTTAACTGCAAAGGGGAAAAGAAAACCTGCTGTCAGTACTTAAAGGGATCTCATTCTACCTGGGAAATGAGTTCTGTGCTTCCTACTCAGTGAGAGCGGTAACTTAAGGGTACATTCACTAGCTGATCCGTACCGTGCCCACACATATTTGAACCCCAAAGTTCTGCTCATTTGACTAGTGATTGCTCTGTACCGTTCTGGGGCACACTTAACCGTGCCCAGGCCATGATAGTTATGCTCAGGTATGGTACATATCCAGTGGGATTGCTAACAGTGTCTGAGCACAGAACACAGACCTGATCTCAGCGATGCGTCTGGCACATGCATGTGCAGATGTACACTTTATATGAACAGATCGGGTAGGCTGCACAGATCGGGTAGGCTATACAGATCGGGTAGCGACAAACATTTAACAAACATTGCAGCAAAGGGATCACTCTGGTCTAAGGCAGAGGTGCAGTGTTTGCTGGAAATTTTGGTTCACAAGAGTACTCTGAAGAGAATAACTGGATGTATCACACAAAAACTCCTGAGATGAGATTTGGTAAAATACGGTCTTGTTATACATGCAGCACAATTAAATGAAATCACTACATTGCATATTCGATAAATCTGTGAGAGTGCTGTTTGTCATCGCGCCTAAAACGGCTCCAAATAAGCCACAAATTAACGACATTAATCATGAACTCCATTGTGCTGTACAATAGCGCATTTCTTTCTATGTTTGGATCAGCACAGAAAAGTTGCACAGTAATGACAAAAGCGTGCTCGGGCCAGGAGCGTTACGGTGCAGTGTGAGTGCTGGCCAGCAGAGGAGTGGGCAGTTGTGCTCGGACACGGTACGCAGCAGCTGGGCAGAGTGAGAGTACGCACTTATTTCTGCATATGCACTTATTTCTGCATCATTTTCAGACCAAACCTTTTTTTCCTTCTCCTGGATGTGCGATTGCACACACGTCCTGTTTGTTTGCGTCTTCCACTGGCTTTTGTCACAGGTCCTTACGATATAGCTGCCATATTTATCTTTGCCAGCATTTTGATACTTTGATACATACATTTAAGTTGTGCAGAATTACAGGTGCATAAAGTCCTAGTGTCGAAGTAACGTAATGCTGAGGCAGGTGACTTTGCATAAATGAATGACATTTTTTATTTCTCTGAAGACAGAGGTGTTTCTTTATTCAGATCTGTACCTGCAATGTTATTTAAATAGCATATCCACAAGTTGCAAATAGCATGACCAGTATGTAAACAAGGCAACCTCTTGGTTTAAAGGCCTTTTCATGTGAAATGGGTTCTGCCGGCCTGCTCCTGTAGCCCAAGCAAATAGGGGCCTGAAGCAGGCAAATGAAGCCTTTGGTAATGACAGGCAAAGATGGCACAAGGCACTCTCCTTGTTTCGTGTGGTTTTGGAGTTCAAGCATATTTTACTGACTCTCGGCTAGACTGTCAAAACAAGTCCATCGCTATTTTAAATATAAAGATCCATGCCTGTATTTTTCTCCAAGAAAACCCAACTGAGAACAGACAAGAAGATATGTTTTTGTTCTAAAATGATAGTTGAGCTAAGTTTGTATATTCCAAAATGTATCTTTATTTATCAATTAGTATTACAGGGCATGTTTCATTTAATATAAAAACAAAGTTAGTATCACCAGTTTGAGCTCCAGTATGTATAAAAAGTGTCTGTAGGATATAGCTGTTGGGAGCCCTATTTAAAGAAGTGACCGTTTCCCTTTGTAATTTATGGATGGATGGATGGTATTTTCCATTGCGGTTATCTGTTGAAGGTCTCTGTCGCTTTCGGCTCGTGCCCTGGGGCTTTGCCATGTGTTTACGTGTGAGGCGACATAACCCATGTACTGTAAGGGATTTGTAACGCGAGCCGTACAGTAGAAAGGCTGTCAAAGGGCTGAGGTTGGGGGGGTGGCGGGGGCTCTCATCTAGGGAGGGAGATTTACTGAGAAATTGGGAGGGGAACAGGTGTCTTGTGGTGAGTAGCCCACTCAGACAGGTCGCTGTTGTCGTATTCTCACAAAGAGGCCTGTCAGCCAGCGGACGAGCAGGATTTGATGCAGTAATGACTCTGACATTGTATCCTAGGGCGTGGTTTTGTTCTTCAGTTGTTCTGGCAGAGAAGGAAAGGGATTTCCCCACAAACGCAGCAAGCTTGATTTACCTGAAATCAGGTGTCGCATCAATAAACAGGTAACAGACAAACTGGCAGTATGATGCGGATTGAACTGCAGGGCTCTTCCACGCCGTTCCCCTCGAAGCTCGCTGGCACGCTGCCTGCTCACATGTACCTGCCGTACGTTGGCTGCACGCTGCCCTGCTTTTCTGTTATCGGCCTTTATTTCGTGTGATCATTTAATAGTTAAACATTCAGATTTTCTGTTCTATAACTATAACACAAAGTAGTAAATGTTTTTTAAATGATACCTACAGAGTAGCCAGCACCAGTTACAGAAGTCTTTGTAATGTGTAATGTGTGTCTGCGTGTATATTTCTCTGTCTGTCTATGTCTGTGAGTGTTTGTGTGTGTGTGATCTTCAGCTTTATCTACTCTAAATGTCAGCTGAAGTAGTGCAGCAAATCAGGACATTCTCTCTCTAAATGAATGCAAATTAGGCACATCTGCCGCCATGAGCGAGCCGCCCAGACTGTCCAATTAGCGTGATTGATCAATTATACTTGTCAGAATGATGGGAAGAACGGCGATGCGACTGCATCGGCACGCTGTAGTGCTGAGCGCCGTGGTCCTCCTCAGCAGCCCGTACGCCTATTAAATCACAGAGGCTAAAGGCATCTCCTTCAGCAGGCCAAGATGGAACACATGGCGTTCCCAAATAAATTACGTTTCTCGGAAAAACATAAATGATCCAATTTTCAGTAATGTAAAAGGTGTACAAAAAATGTTTCCTTTAAGCAGGAAGGTTTGTAGGGAGCCTGATACTTTGTGAAAATTTAAAAAAAATGAAAAGAAATGAAAGGTGGATAATTTCCTATTAAAGTGGATTATCCTGACCTTTAATGTGAGTGGCACTGCTGATATTCGATGCTGCATCAGGCAAAGCTCCAAGGCTGCCAGTCTTCTGCTGAAGCTCACTGTGCTGCCATGTTTAATGTTAACAAATGACACCATATTTAGTCAGTGCTCTGGTTATGTTTTTGTGTCATTTTCTTATTGTCAGCCTCATGTCCGCATTAAATAATTACTTTCCCACATGCTCCTCCTCCACTAGAGCTAGCCTGAGTCCGTCAGTCTGTCTGAGTTTATAATAGCTGATGTAGAATTGGATAGGCTGTTCTTTCTCACGCACGCAGAATAGTCTCTTGATTGTGATATTGTTCATGTGACCCAGTTGGCTTTACCAAATAAGTAAGCAAAGCTGACCTATATCAAATGACAGGTAACGTAACAGCGGACGTATCAGCTTTCAGCTTTGGATGATGTTGATATGAATGGTCTTAATGAGCTGGACTTGCCACAGTGATTCTTGTGATCGTCCGCTACCTTTCTCCACTGTCTGCTGCTTTCGTTGGTGGTGTGTAATCTCTTCAGTGATGACACCAGCCAATGTGTGCAGCCGATGACGTGTGCCGCTTTCGGTACCACAGCTGGGCTCACGCCGGCGCCCGCTCGGCTGGTGTGTGCCGCACAGCGATGCCCCCCATATCCAGAGCGGTGCTTAGCTCTCATATCTAGCTTCTCCATCTTTGGCTGTCAACCAGCTGAAGAATTAACTAGCAAGAGGATAGCTGCCACCCTGTTTGTATTTAAAGTGAGCAGACGTCGACAAGAAAAGATGTGATTTAAACTGGAAGGAGCCTTGCTCTGGTTACTCGCTTTTAGGCTGACAGGAGTCCCGTTTCACTTTCTGTTCCAGTAAATCCTCATTTGACCTTTGAAACCGCTAAGCGGTGCGTTTCATTGGTGTGTGGAGGGTTAAATGGGCTATTTTATTTAAGTCAGCATAGACACTTATTTTACCAGGCAGTAAGTTTAGCAGAAGAGCCGTTTTTTGCAATTGCTGCGATTTGACTTTGTATATTTTATGATTCATTGACACTGGATGCTTGTCTGCTTCTCACCTGTGGGCCTGACGGTTTCCATCCTACCTTCAGTCCGTGTGTGTTGGTGCAGCTTCCCCTGTGCTGCCCAGGTTCTCTCTGCGGTTTGCTCCCCTAGTCTAAAGATGAGCAATTAGGGTCATTTGTGTCTCTGAATTGCCCAGAGTGTAATGGTGTCTGTGTATGCGTGTCTTGCAATGGGCTGGTACATCCAGGCTGCAGCCCAGCCTTACGTCCTGTGCGAATAGGCATCTGCCAGACCCTGACCAGGACAAGCACTTAGAAGGTAGAATTATCGAAAGAGTCTAGGGTGGGAAATTTCATACCTTGAGAGCTGTTAAGTAATTATCCTTCTTCATAGCTGTTCATTGAATTAATTTGCGTAATTTAAGTCCTCAGCTAATATGTTTAGATTTTTGCTGTTCTTCAGTCTTTTATTAAATCTCTGTTAGTTGTTAGTTGAATGTGTATAAGCATGAAGACTTAAGAAAAAAAAAAAACTTCCTAGCTGTGTTTTGTTACGATAATTTTCCTGTTCGTTGATTCTTATTGAAATCTTGACAAAGGTGTGTAATTTGGTTAAGTGATTTGATTTTTATATATTTAATACCATTGCATGTATTCCTCAGTTGTTTGTCAAAGTTTATCTTTACAGAAATGAAACGTATAACTTAAATTTCTGATTTGAATCAATTAATCAAGCTAATAGCTAATAGCTGAATGAGCATATTAATTTTGAGCTCAGTGTATCCTCTAGTTTATGAAACCTAGACTTGCCCACCAGTGGTGTAGGTTACAAGGCGCATGCCATCTCGATCCAGGTGATGTGATTAACTCATCCAGCTCTTAGACTGTGAAATCGCTACGATATTTTAATTCACGTTCAGTATAATTAGGTTTCACACTACTTTTGTGATAAACAAGCCGAAGTGTTTTGCCCTGACATCAGCAATGAGAGTTTTCCTGCATGTGGGAAATTTGGGGCTGATACCTTTATGGTGCCGTTGATAATCACATACAGTAGAGTGTCATTTGCAAATGATTTGTAAATATTTTCCAGGGCAGTGATCCTATTCATTGGGGTCACGTTCGGATATCCTGTGGACGGCTTATGGCTTTTCTTCCTGAAATGTTTGCAGCAGGTTGTTCTGTGAAGCACCTTGGCTGCTGCTGGTTCTGGTGTCAGCCCAGCTTGTGGTGGCTCTCACCTCGCCATCTCTGGCTGTGTATTATTGACCCAGGTAAGAATAGAAGTGTCAGTTTTGTCTTATTAGACAAAAATATTCATGGCTGGCTTCATGAGTGTCTGAGAATGCAGTCTGGCTTATAACAGTTGCTTGACTTTTTTGGGGGTTTTTAATTTTGGGAATTAAATATGGGCTGGTGGGGTAATTAGGACACTCAGATCTGACGATGATCTGTTGAGAAATATACTTTCTTATTTACTCATCTGAGGTCGTTTCAATGTTGCCATTCTGTTTTGTCATCTGTATATAGAAACGTATTTTGCGCGGGTGCTGGCTGATTGGTATTCTCCTTTTTAAACTTTTTGGCGTTAGTCTTTGTCTGCTGAATATATTATGTACCGTTTCTGGCAGAGCCATAGTGTTTACGGCGTGTGGTTCAGTGGGCTAAGCCTCTGTACTTGTGATCAGAAGGTCGCCGGTTCGAGCCCTGGCCTTGGCGCATCTGCGGGTCCTTAACCCCCAGCTCCCTGGGTGGCTCCCCTTCACAGTCGGCTTGCCGTTACCTACGGAGAGTAAGCTGGGGAAGGCATAAGGAGAATTTCCCCACGGGGATCAACGAAGTACCCATTACTGTTATTATATTTAGGTCTAGGTACGATATCTACCAGAGGAGCTGTGATGGCAAACTCAGGCGTTTTTCACCCACATCTGCAGAAACGGCACCATGGCTGCTCTGGCTATAGCTCCAGGAAAGTGCCTGACATCCTGCCTTTTGTAGGTTTGCAGACAGAAGTAGCTGGATTTGCTCTTAGACGAGAAGAAAAGATTCTGCTCTCCTCACTGGATTTTCATCGAGATGGTTTGACTGTATCTGCTAACAAAGATTTTTTTCCCCCATGTCGTTTATAATACGTGCGCTGACATTGCGAGCATAAACGTAACGGTGTTCAGCGCACTGAGGCGTGCGTATGCACTGCTACTGTGCGTGTCTGGATGAAGGCCGTGTATCGTAGCTGTATGGAGAGTGAAGCTCTTCACTGCCGGAAAGGTCAGCGCTGGGATTTCCTCGCTCTATCGATCCACATGATCAAAACAAACACCCAACCGCAAGCAGGCGATCCATGCTGGCAGGAAAACATCGTCGTAAGCTTCTGCTGAAAATAAAGCACTACAAATGTATACATTGACAACAGATACAGTCATGCTATCTTTTTAGGCCAGGGAGAGCCCTACAATAGCTCCTTCCCTTGGCATTCGCTGATAAGCTCTGGGTGTTTGCCATTTGCACACCGAAGAAAATCCATCTTTGGAAAATGGGAAAAGCCAGAAACAGTTTGACAGTTGCCTTTGACTGAGGATATATGTGATGCCTAATTATAGTTTTGAGGTTATAGTTTCAGTGTTTGGAGCAAGGTTGCCAACTCCTCAGTGCAGGAAGTCACCAGAGATGCAGACTCATTCGCAGATGGGAGACGTTCAGTCTCTCTGATTTCTCTCGTTAATACAGATCCTGCCATTGCTCATGGCATTTCTTCACTGACTGTCCTTGGGCTGGCTGGAAGCTCTTAGTCTGGGTGGCTAGTGTACCACTGATGGGGGGGTTTGTCTCGACGAGATTTTCCTGTCCCCCACATCTCTGGTGGTGGTGCACAGAGGACATGTGGACGCAGCGCTGTAAGACGGTGGGCATGGAGCACGCGAGCGAAGGAGAGACACAGCTGTCAGCTTGACAATGCACTGGCTTCTTTACAGAGAGCAACAGGCACAGCGAAACTCACAAAAACACCAGGAACAGATGTAGCAGAAAGCCACAGAAAACGTGTCTAGAGAAGAGATGATAGTTTCACTTCCATCAGTGGTGCTTATAAGCGGTCCCTCCGATCTGCCCTCTCTGGTGGTGACATAGATTAGATATGAGTATAAAATTTAATACCTTCTTTCACTTGGTGGCGATTTGCTTTCACCTTGGTGTTCTCTGTGCCAAAGCTTGCTTTTCCACGTCTTGTTGTTTTGGCCACGCACATTTAAATAGTGTTTCCGATTCTTTATGCGGTGTAAGCTTGTATCACTGGAGGACTTTGACACAGGATGTTTCCCATTCTTGTGGAAGTGTAGGATCTTTCTTGAATGGCTTTATATTTCCTTCTAATGTAAAACATGAAAATCTTACATTTGTCCTATCTCTGCATGAAGTGCAAAGGGCGCTTTCGGGGGATGTCATTGTAACGGGACATTAAGCATCTCTGTGCCCCACAGACTCACACACACTGTCTAAAGGAAAAACCTAACTTCACACACATCCTTTCTAATTTGCATCTTTTCATACATTTAAACTGATCGTTTCTTCCGTCTACAGTATTTACTGTTTTATGGTATCTATGGAAACAAGTGTTTCCTACACAAGTAAACATTCGGTATGAAGAAAACAGAAAACGGCTTAATATAGCAACAGTGCAGGAAAGGATTCCTTATACTCTTGTTTTTGCATTTAAGACCCAATTAGTACTAGATATTTAGTACAATATCAAATGTGAGGTTGCTCCAATGTTTTTATTTGTCAGTTTATTTTTAGCTGTATATTTAAAAAAAGTCCATTTCACAAGCAGAACGGAAAGTGTACAGGTGTGTGCAGAGATGTGCTGTAAAATTTCCTGTTTAGGGCTCTCTGCTGACTTCGATGGCAATAATGCATCTTCTTCTGTCTGACGAGAACTCCATCCTCATCGGTGCGTGTGGGATGCGGTCCAGCAAACTCCATGGTTACCTAGTTACCTTGTGTTTCAATGACGTAAATTGTCTTTGTCCACAACTTTGGGTTCTTGGTTTTAAAAGCTGGTCTCTTTCAATGAGGTTGAAAAGGCACAGCCTCCCAGCCTCCCTGCGTTTGGTAAACAGTACTTCTCAATGACACTAATGAGGGAGATATTCTTGTCTCGAGTGTTATGCGTTTGAGCCGAGCTCTTATTAAAGGCATGATGGAGGAGATACTTTACGAATACTTGTTTGTTAAGCAGAACAGCTAATTGCATTTTAGTGAAATATTTTCCTTGTTTTTTTCCCTGTCCTCTTTTGCAGTGAAAAGGTTGTTTTCCACTAAGAGACCTTCTCAGTGCTTAGAGGTTATAGCAGAAATATGGCCTAAGTTTGGCTCTGTCTCGATGTGGGCCTGCCCGGTTTTGGAACATTCTCAGCCTGTCACATTGCTGCCATCTTTGCCACGGTGTAAATCTGGTTTTGTTGGGCCGTGGTCTGTAGGCTGTAAGGAGGGGTGGGTGGGGGATAGGGGGGGTGTTGGATTTGAGTGAATGTCGAGCCCCCACCCCGTTCTGCAGCTAGGAAAAGCTCTAATGTATTGCCTTTGCACCTCAACACGTTACAGTGACAGTGGTCCACTAGTTCAGAAGTTTTGATGCCCAGGTTTTCAGTGAGCTAACAGAGCGTCATTTATTCAAAGAACAAGGCAAAGTTAATGAAGCTGTTTTACCATGTGATCTGCTGCCAACGAGAAATGAAGCCGTTGTGGAGCACCTCTCGCTGCGAGGTGTAAACCCCGATTGTGGGACACGTTTCCTGCATGCTCCACGCGTGGCTGCTCCTGCGTAAGCGTGTATCCTGCCTCGGGGCTCCCTGCCGAGCTGACACACTGGTGGCTCTCGTCGGATCAGCCCCCAGTGAGCTGCTCTACCGGCTGTGCCAGATCCCATACAGCCTTTAAGGTTTAAATTTTTTTCTTGGTTTGTCCAGTAGGAATCAAAATCTATTTATATTTTGTCCAGTATCTAGCTTTAGAGCTCCGACACTGCAGCATGGACCCTTACAGGACACACATGCTACGTAGCGCTGTTTGCATACAAAGAGCACACAGCACTCCTAGATGCTAATGATCTCATGCACTGTATCAGGTCAGCAAAGCATTGCAGTATCATCATCCAGCCTCATGTACAGTTATTTCTATGAAACCAGACCTGTACCTGACCACAATTGGTGCCCAGGTCCAGTGCTGGTAACTGGACATTTTCTTGATGCCTTTTCACTTCAGCCTTAGCCGGGTTTCGGTCTGGAAGCCGGTCCCTCCGACTCCACGCCGTCTCTGATGGACACTTTTCTATCTCTCGGGCTCCAGAAGGAAACCAGCAGGACGACTGAGAAACATAATTTGCTACAAATCAGTAACAGCAGGATTTAAGCAGGATTTAAGCTAAAAGCATCGCAGTTTCTCTGTCGCAAGCCAGTCCATTGTTCTGGAGTATATTCTCATATTTCTACTTGGAATTACTTCGGGATGATATCATCATAAAAAACCACAAACCATATCATTGACATAGATGGATGTGTCCATAATTTCTTTTTTTTTGTGTATTTGGAGACAAAACATCTTGAAGTGGAAATGTAAATGCCTTTGTTACAGATTAGATTAGCATTCTTTTGTCATTTTTAATAACGCAGTGACCCGGGTAATTGTGCTACACAGAAGACATTTTCATATGAAGGCCACCGCTAATGTGCTTTGTACAAAAAGGCACCTTGGAATTATTTGAAACTGTAATTAATTTATCTGTATCTCCTTTAAAGCATCGGCAAAGAAAGAAAGAGAAGAGAAGCTTGTTGGTACTGAAGCTGCACTCGGCCGTTTCGCCGCCACGGCATGTTTAACCTTTACCCTCCTATTTGCATGCTACGATTTTCTGTTGTATTTATTTACTGATGAAGCTGTGATCAGCCAGTTTTCATTAGACACAGATTCATGTTTTCCATCTGTTGTGGATAGAGGGGCCTTTATTCATAAGATAAAAAGGCAGGGAGGAAGCGACTAGCAGTTCCCGTCGGTCGTGGTTCACGGGCCGAGGACCCCTACAGAGATGCCCTCACCCAAGGCCGAGCGCGTGCCGTGTGCAGAACTGGGAGATCTGCAAGGGTTTTACCCCATTTCATTCTTCCCTGGTGGGTATTTCGCTGCGGAAGGCTGAAATAAAAGTACTAAAGTGTGTGGGCAGTTCTGTGGGCGGACAACTTTGAGCTGAATTGGAAATGACTAAATTGAAGTCGAAACTAAGAAGAAAAAAAAAGTTCAGACCTTCTGCCTGTAGTCTTTGCAAAATGATTGGATACTGGTATAAAATTCATGTTTCAGGAAGGATAAATATGGATCCTAAAACATGTCCTTGTAAAATAAGAAATAATATTTTAATATTTCATGGTGTGTGTAATTTGCAGTGAACATTGACATATATTATCTGAGTTTTAGGATTGAGTCAAATAATTTAAAAAGATATACTAGATTTATTGATGCTATTATTATTATATCCATCCATCCATCTTCTGTATCTGCTTATCCCATTTGGGGCCACGGGGGGTTCAGAGCCTACGTGCATAAGGCATGGCACAAGCCAGGATGGGGTGGCAACCCATCGCTGGGCACACCATTCACACACCCGATTTGGCAACCCCAGTCGGCCTCAGCATCTTTTTGGACTGTAGGGGGGAACCGGAGTACCTAGAGGAAACCCCATAATGAGACAGGGAGAACATGCAAACTCCACACACATGGAATCCTGGCGGCGACTCGAACCCTGGTCTCCGAGGTGTGAGGCGACAGTGCTAACCACTGCACCACCGTGCTGCCCCATGTCATTTTATATATATATTTTTATTATTGTTATTATTGACTCTTTATTCTGTATTGTTTACATTTTTTCTGAATTGTACATTTTTGCTCTTTGGTGAAAGTTACTGGTAAGCAGTATTTTTAGGCCCAATAGACCTAAGGGTCTTGTTTTTCAGTTTCAATTGTCCAACTAAATTGGATCATAAGCTGACCTATTTTGGTATGAACTATATTCTATATAGAGCTTCTATTCTTGATGTTTGATTTTGAATTGATGCCTTTCGCACGGAGCGATCTCTGTGACCTTGTCTTTTTGTCTGCACCTCATCTTCAATCTCCTTTTCTCAACGTAGCGTTGTTGGGAGACGTGGTATAGCTGCCAGTTTAGGCAATTGTCCACATTGGTAATGGCCGACCTGTGGAGAGGGTCCCAGCTAAGTCCTTCCTTGTCACTCGTCCACCTCTGTCTACGTCCTTGGGCTGCAAGCCACTTTCTCAAGGCTAAAGCAGTGTTAGGTCATGGCCAGAGCACTGCCATCATGCAGTGCGTGCCCACTGGCACGAGAGACATGGGTGTGGCGGTGGCAAGAGGAGGCGTCACATGACACCCACGCCATCGGCTGCCCGAAAACTGATGAGAGCATGGTGTCGATGTACCGAGCCCTCCCCAGCTTCTGCAGAACCCTTAATTGTCCTCATACATATTTTAGCAGTACGAGGACAAGTCGTGGGCGTGCGGTTTCGAGGGCCTCGGCCTCCCGTGAGTCTCTCTGCATTTCCATGGCTTAGAGACTGTGGTTTTCCTTCTGTAATTTATAGCTGGTCTAATGCAGCTTCAGTCAGATGTTTCTGAGGCTGGCAGTGGGAGCAGCAACATTCGCACTTGGACTCTGCTTTTCTGTCTGCCGGTTTAGTCCCTTAACCACTGTGACTGTGTCCATGCAGTCAGTGACACGTTTAATTTGGCTCTTCTACGATTTTTTGTTTCACATCAAGTAAAGCAGATCGTTTGGAGGAGTATATGGTGCACGAGCAGCGTCCAGCATTGTTTTCGGGAGTATGGAGGGCGTGTGGAAGCCTCCCTCTCTCTCGCAGTTGCTCCTGTCAAAGCTGATGTGGAAATGTGACGTTCGGGTGACTTCTGCTTCTCTGCCTGTGCTCATATTCCCAGCTTGCAGGTGTCTGAAAATACCCAGGGCTCCTGATTGAAAGTGTGTCCAGCTAACAGCTTCATCACACTCGTCATTTAGAGAAACATATTTTTATCAGCTGCTGGGCGAGGGTGCCACACACCGTGGCGCGATAGCTTTACAGTAGGCAGGCTGAAGGGCTATATTAATCAGACTGACAACCTAGGCTGCCATTGACTAGCAATTATCTGCTATATCAGTCTAACTATGGCTGGCCTGCGACCTGCCAGCTGCCCGGCTCGCTCGTGGAGGCAGCGTGGAGCCTTTGGCAGGTGACCGGTTTGGATGGGCTCTCTGTGGCATCTTCTGCTGGCTGGCTTGGGTTGAGAGCCCATCTGTCTCCCGGTGGCTTTGTGGCGGATATACCAGCAGGCTGTGATGTGATTTATCATCTTCTATACTCCTTAGATCATTAACACTTCCTTTGTGTCTCCTGCTTCTTGAAAAGGAGATATTCTGTTGCATATGTTTCTGTGGCTTCGTACAGTCATTTCAAAACATTTGCCCAGGTCGTCACCAGGAAACCTGGGATTCAGCATCACTTGTTTTAAGCTTAATTAAGTTTCATGATTAAAGAACATTAACACAGGGTGACTGTCTCAATATCAGTAACATGGATTTTTGAGGAGAGAATGGAAGAGATTATATTAGTCACAACTGATGAAGTCTCTACATTTCTGTTCATGGATAATATGATGGGAACATAAAGTAGTTACAGTGCTGTTCTCTGTGAGTGAGCCTGTCCCTGTGGCTTAGCTCTGACGTGCAGGAGACCGTGACCCAGCAGGCTCTCGAAAGGCTGCAGAGCAGCTGGCTTTTCCGGCCTGAGATGTTCCTCTCCACTCACAGGAGCTCCTTGATAAGCATGTTAAGCGACTGGGCCTGAACAGACGGTAGCATGTAACTGGCAGCCCAGCACCAGCCCTGTAGGGCTATATGGCACGTGCTCAGGTGAGCAGCATGTGCAGCCAAGGTGCCAAATCCATTGTGAAATAACCACGGAACAAGGAAACATTCAGCTGTGTCTCTTTTTTTTTAATTATTTGAGATGGAAATATTTTTTGTCCTAGTTAGTATTAAAAGTACATTATGGTTACATTATGCATTATAGTTTGTAGTTGCACAATACATGATCTCTCTTAGAATGGCAGCGGCTGAGAAATGGCACCCATTATTCCCATCTTTTAATTGTCGTCATGCTGTTCCACTTCAGACATGCACGCCCCCCTGGTCTGCTGGGCCGTGTCATTTCCTGCTGCCCTGCTGCGCTGACGTTGTCTTCTGTTCTGCCTGGGCCCACCCCAGTGCTCTCCGTCTCTGCAGAGGACCGGGGCTTCCCGCAGGTCGTGGTCCATGCTCCGTGACGGCCTCCACAGAGGACCGGGGCTTCCCGCAGAGCGTGGTCCGTGCACTGTCCCAGCCTCCACAGAGGACCGGGGCTTCCTGCAGAGCGTGGTCCGTGCTCCGTCATGGCCTCCACAGAGGACTGGGGATTCCCGCAGAGCGTGGTCCGTGCTCCATCACGGCATCCATACAGGACTGGGGCTTCCTGCAGAGCGTGGTCCGTGCTCCATCACGGCCTCCATAGAGGACTGGGGCTTCCCTCAGGGCATGGTCCGTGCACTGTC
>JAAGVU020000019.1:12496978-12511841 GCA_011763525.2 Mormyrus iriodes
ATATGCGTGTGTGTGCATATATATATATATATACACACACACACATACACACGCATAAACACGACTTAAATCTTCATAGCATTTGGCATTTGATTACTGCAGAACACACACACACATGCACACATGCACACTGCAACATTCTGCGCACTGTCCGCGTTTCTGTCGGCCGACACGCGTTCGGCGCGGCGCCCTGCGCCCTTTAAATCCCTCCCGGCGGATGAGGAAGCGGACCGCGGCCGGCGCTGCTGTTTGCTGATGTTTCTCAGTCACAGTTTATGAAACGCGATCCCCGTCATCATGGCTTTTACTGGATTATGAGGCTTGGGGACGGAGCATGGTTTAGCAGCGGGGAACAGGTACATTTTTAACCTAATATTTTGAGAGACACCCATGTGGAAGATATAAAGTGAACTTTTCGGATGCGTATAGAAATTGGTTCGTCTTCAATATCCAGGTGTGTTTCACCTGGGTCCTTTTCAGTCAATATATATAGAAGTTACAATGTTGTGTGTGTTTTTTGAAATATCTGGAGCATTTTATATATCAGTGATGTAAAATATAAACTGCATTTGACAAGTTAACCGACCGGCCGATTTAAGTTTGTGTAATGAGACTTTTTGTAAGGGATCCTGATTCAGAGTATTCTAAGCTTTACGGTAACGCGTTGAGTTCTGACCTGCGGGATGGTTACGGCGCGTGGTGCAGCAGCATGGGACACAGGCGCGAGGACGAAAAATTCACGTCCAGCGCCCGAGTCTAAATAGTCTAGTTTGAGAAAAATTCATAAAACAAATCTGTTCTTGTCAGCCACAGTGCAAGAATAACGTATTCGTTTGGATATTAATTTATAGCCGGTAACAAATTTATAAACTATTTAAGTAAACAAAGAGACAAAAAAGTACAGAAAAGTTAAAAGTACTTTTTTCTTTTTTTAAACAATTACCAATAATAGCATCAACAATAATAATACAAAATGGAGAGTGGAAAAATATATACATGCAAACATAACATTTTTAATACACATGCTTATAAATTATGACAAAATCATATTATTTTGACAATAGAAAATCACCCTGTTACTCTAGGTTGGGTTTCTCCTCTAACTAAAGCAAAACACAGGTGTTTCTTTGGTAATTATGGACTGAATAACAAGGTCACATGACAGTTTAAGTATTTCTTATGACATTTCACTAACATACCCAAGTGTACACCTTCACACCCTTAGCCGTTGCCCTACACATACGTCATCTCAATAGACAAATGGAACTAAATTCAGTATTTATGACTGCAGGTGTATGAAACATCTTTGAATAATGAGAAAATTATTTTAATTACGATGATGTGTCCGACGCTCCAGATGGATTCAGCTGTATTTACAGACACCTGGCAATTTTGCGTCACACTGTTTGGGCAGGAGGAGGTGACGTGAGCAAGCCTCTACTGGCCAAGGACACATGTGGGGAATACCAGTGCCTTGTACTCTGAAGGTTGTACTCTGCGAAAGCTGTATTTTCAAATGATATCCTCTGGATAGATTACCAGAAAAGTCACTGTTTATCCTAAGATAACAGCAGTGAGCTGATGGACTCCTTTCATCTAAAATGCAGATGTATAATTGCAAAACGCATAAATGGAGCTGGATGATTTCAGTTAAAGTGAAGGATGTGGCTTCCTTTTAGTGCCGATTTAAACAAGGAAAATGAGTTTATGTTATGTCTGCAGCAGAAGCGAAAGCAATGTGACATTTCCTGCGTCGTCATTAGCCGGCTTCTTAGGAATGCCCCAAACTTCAAGTGTTTTGGAGAGCCTTTACTAAAGTGGTTATCCATGCTTTTACCTGGGGTTGTAACCCTGCATATACAGTCTTATGAATTTGCACAAACTTTGAAGGCTGGCTGTGAAAAGCTCATATGAAATGCAATGCAAAGCCTCCGATGAGCCAGTCAGTGCACTTACCATTTAGTCATACCCCCATGCCTGACCACTCATATCGCTGTTTATCCTAGTCGAGGTCCTCTCACTTTTTGTATAATAAAGGCTTTGTGAAGTACAGTAGCTGGTGAGGAAAGCAAAGCAAGTTGGCTTTTAACGTGACCAAACATAGGACCCCATGTTTTCCACAATGTGCAAAACGTGGAGGAAATTCTGGAAACGAGGCCTGAAAATGGAATTTACTTTAAAACAAGGAATCGTGCAGAATTCAAGGATGTTTTGTTAACATTTTAAACTTAGATTGGCATGGCCAGAGAGTTTTTTTATAGGAAGGCCATCGCCAAATCTGATAAAATTAGTACAAGGGTGTTGACTAGTGACCATAAGGCTCGTTTCCACCACAAGAACTCGGGGCGCTTCCTGGGGCTCGAACATTTGCAGGAATGGCCGTCTGATTGGCCCTTTCAGCCCTTTGTTTCCATCGCGGTGTCAATACCAGTGATGCGCAGGTACATTCACAAGCTACCCAGATTTGCCTGATGCTCTTATTAAACTTAACCACGATTCGAACCGCTGGGCCTAATATTAGTAAAGACAGAATGGTGTCTGACCTGCTTTATAAGCTTACATTTTATGTTAAAATTTTTTTTTGACAGACTTGCCTGCAAATGACCCATATACCATTTCAAATATTTTTGACAGAAACACGCCTAAAAGCACCACCAATGAGGTAAAGAACCCAGAATGATGTTTCTTTAAACTACCGAACTGAAAAAATGAGCCTTTATGGAGACAAAAGTGGGACATACTTTCAAACAGAATTTGAATTTGAATTTTACAACAGAATTTGAAAAAAAAATTCAATGAATTTGAGAAAGAACTAAAACTGATTTCATATGGCCTTACAAGTAGCTATAGGCCACCCTGGTCTGCGGAATAATAATAATAATAACAAGAAGAAGAAGAATTGCCAGCATGACACGCATACATTATGTTAGTCATGCTGGTAACTGCGACCAGCATCATGCGTGCCAGTCGTGCGGGCAGCACCGGCGTCGTGCGTGCCAGTCGTGCAGGCAGCACCGGCACACGTTGAGTTTGGTGCTGGGTCTGCCTGTCATTTTTTCAGCAGGGGTAGTATATGGTATAGTAGTGTAAGGTATAGTAGATGTGAAAACTGGTTTGGCCGATTCACTGAAAAGGATCGATTGAAAAGAAAGACTTGATCATGAATCAAACATCACTAGTTTGTGAGAAATCTGTCTTCCGCAGTATAGAAATATTTTGTATCCTATAGGAACAATAGTGAGCAAAAGCAAGTGATTTTTCGACCGGAACAAACTCATGGCGGCAGCACCAGCTTCTTTGGCAGACTCTGTTGGTAGGTGATAAGTTCTCTTTGGCAATTTAGTAAAATTTCAACTCCTGAATATTGTAAAAATATCACAACGTGAACTTTTTCCAATGTCATTCAAGTACTCAAAACACAATACATTCACAAAAAAAATGCTATGGTTTTTATGTACCGTATCATGTAAGATGATGCGGCTAAGCGCCAACACTCGCTGATGCTGATTAGCAGAATAATGTTACATCGTTTTTTTATTCTATGGAAAACGAAAGATCCATCTGCTAGTCAGACTTAATAATGGATTATGAACATGTCGCAAGCTGTATAAATAAAATACATTCCCCCAATAACAAGCAAAACTGCTTGTTCATCCGTCATTGTTTTGGGGTGGCGGTGCAATTTAGTATGAAATTGCATGTGATGTTTAGCCTACGAGCTTTATGCGTCTCCCATGCTCATTTAGCATAAAGGTCCCAGTTCCTGGTGTGTGGTGGGAAAGCAACACACAACAGTGGCCAGGAGCTACAAGGTGGCTAGGAGCCCTGGTCGAGATGGCCCAGGAACTCAGAACTGCCTCTGCCCGGAGGGGCCCTGATGTTGTAGCTTTGAGCAGGATACCCAACCTGGATTTGTTCTGTGGGATTATGTACATAGCTGATGGTTGTGTAAATAGTCACACTTACCGTAAGTGCTGCCATGTGTACCTGCAAAGGTCAGATGCCCATTTAGATGCAGTCAGGTGTGTCAGGGAGGGACCTCAGCAGATTGGAAAAAAATGACCATTCCTGCTTCAGCCCCAGCCTCTGGGGTGAAGTCCTGCAGACAGTGATAGCAGGAATACAGATGTGGCATTTATGTACCTTCTTGAACCATCAGGGTTTCTACTGCAGTGCCCACAGAGTGCCCAGGCCAACAGCTGGTACTGTTGCCACACCCAGAAGGGCATGCTGGTAACAGTACTGTTTCCAAGGCAGTTGAGACTTCATCGTTTAGCTGTTGTTTCAGAAATCAGGAGAGTGAGAATGTAAAATCTTCAGCCACAAGTTACGAGTCAGTTATAACCATCTCATAGTTCTGACGTATCCATTTTTAATAGTGCAGCCATACACTGTACCTGAAGGATTATAAGTGTACAGTGATCCCTCATCGATCGCGGGGATTGCGTTCCAGAACCGGGGAAAATCCTTGAAGTAAAAACCATATGTTTATATGGTTATTTTTGTATATTTTAAGCCCTTATAAACCCTTTATATTTTCTTAGATATTAGGTAAGATTCGTTGAAATTATGTATGTAAACACGCTGTTAATATACTACGCACAAATATACGTATCGTATATCATTGAGGAGTTTTATTTAATACATAATAACGTTGTAAACACATTGTTGTAATACATATTTTAACAAAAATAATTTTATATTTACTATAATATACATTAATGCACTCGTTTTACTTACTTACCCAGTCATATTAGATATATTATGATTTTTCCTTTAATATTAGTATCATATTTCTAAAATACAAACACCGCAGTCATGCTCATTTGCATTCTGGCGCTCTGATTGGGTAGCTTCTCAGCCATCCGCCAATAGCGTCCCGTGTATGAAATCAACAGGGCAAACAAACTGAGGTAGCATTAATCAGAAACAAGACCCATCGTCTGCAGAAATCCGCGAAGCAGCGAAAAATCCACGATATATATTTAGATATGCTTGCATATAAAATCCGCGATACAGTGAAGCCGCGAAAGTCGAAGCGCGATATAGCGAGGGATCACTGAATGTACCTTGCAGAGGACGGCTTTGTGTCTCAGTGGGCAGCACTATATCCTCACTTCTAAGACTGGGGGTTAAGTTACTACCCTAGGCTGTATGATTGTGGGTGAGTGTGTACCCTGCACTGGATCAGTGTTTAGGGAAGGTGGATGGATGCATAGATGGATATCTTGCCCATCGGCATAAACATTAAATTAAATTGTCCCCAGACAGTTTAACCACCAATCACTGGCTCCAGTTGATGCTGTGCTGGCAGCACTTGGCTGTACGGCTCTGCATATCCGTATGTGAAGGTGTAACAGCGCCGTTCTGAAAAGGACGTCCTCCTCGTTTGCAGAGCAGCATCTGTGTGCTTGTCCAGCGCCGCCTCACAGACCCCGCCTGCACTCACAAAATGAGTTTAATCAGAATATACTATGTTTTCTGCAATGTTTACTTTATCTAATGTACAGATTCAGACGCTAGATAAAGAGAAAACATTTCCTCACCACATTTACCAGCCGCCTCCCCTCCTCCAGGCCAGGACAGGCAGAGCAAACTGAGGCCTCGCTCTCGCCTGAAGCTGTAAGCCAGTAAGTAATCTGAGAAACGCAGAGCACAGCAGCACCCCTACTTTACCCAAAAAAACACATTTACATGGAGTTAAAGGGCAAGAACATCTTAGTCTTTTCATTAGTTGAATATAGTAAACACGAAGATTAATAAAAGGATTTTTTTTCAGGGAATATTGAATGTGATTTATAAATAGCTTGTTGCATGGGTTTGTGTGTTTATGGCTATTAACAGAATCTGCCTTAAAAACCATCAAAGTATTCTGTTGCAGCAATACATACAGGTCATAAAATGTGTGATTTAAAAAAAGACAAACTCAAACCATTTCGTTTTTTATTTAAGAACCTTTGGAAAGCCTCGAAAACCAGAAAAGCCCATAAAATGTACAGATGCTTCTTGACTTATGCTGGGATTATGTTCTGATGAGTCCATTGTAAGTTGAAAATGACACTCAGGCATTTTCAGACGTAATGGTGCCTTTGGCAGGCATACGGTACATCGCTAGGCCAGGATCACATGAAAATTTAAAGTCTGATGACTACTGAATGTGCATCGCAATTGCACCACAGTAAAACTGAAATATCTCTAAGCATGTTAGCTTCCACCAGTTCTGTCTGCTTTCTGCAGATCTGTTCCCAGCATGCAGTTTATCAGCTCAAACCACGAAAGAACCCATGCAGTCTTCCTTTTGGTTCATGTGTTTGTGTTGCCCTCTTTTAGGCCGTTGATGGTTTCACTGTGCCACACATAATCCCATAACCCAGCAGGGCACCCATGACGCTAAGAAAAGCTGCTTTTTGACAGGGGCAAGGCCCCACACTGAATGTGAGAAAGAAAGAAGCCCTGTTAAGCAATGACACACCCTAGCTCAGAACACTGACGGATGACTGCCGGCGGTATCCGCAGTGCCTCTTTAGGACTGGCTGTCAACAGCTGATAAACCACGGGATATTGACTTAGGTAGGAGACAATTTTATTGAGGGACACCAACTTGGGTAAGACAACTTTATTAATTGATATCTACACAGTAGAAAGGGGGATGGGTGGAGAGAGGATATGGTTGACCAAGACCGGGGTTAGAACTTGTAACTGTACTGGGACCCCTTTGTGACACAATTTTACACTAGCCAATGGGCTACCCAAGCGCAGTGACTACATAGGGTTAACAGACTTAAATCTTCACAGGCTGAAGCCTCCGTCGACTGGCCTTCACAGACCACCAGATTCATAGTTTCCAAACATCATGAATTAAATTTTTCACAGACTATAGCCCTAGTCATTGATTCAAATTTTTATGCACCAGAGCTTTACAGAATGAAGCTGTCACAGACTTAAGGATGCACAGCCTGAACCCGCCACAATCTGTAGTTTTAACAGATTAAAAATCTCACGGACTGATGTGTTTAAGGATCCTCCCTGTTGAATATGACTGTCTGACCTCAGGATTTAATTAATAGGAGAAGCAAAGTAGTCCACAGTGCAGGCCGTCCTCAGGTTACAAAGGAGATCCGTTCCCTAATTCTGTCTTTAAGTCAGATTTGTAGGTAAGTTGGGACAAGAATAATAATACAGTAATAATATTATTACTAATAATACAGTGATAATAAAAGTAACCACATGTGGTACTGTACTGTACCTCGAGCCAATGAACCACTGAAGCAGTACTGTACTAAAGCAGTGCTTGCGTTCGTTATTACAAACCATTGTTTTTAACTGAATTTAATATGATAGTTTTCATGGCCGTCCGTTCATAAGTACGAAGTGTCTGTAATCAGACCTTCTTAGCCCGAGGACTGCCTGTAGGTTTCTTTGGAGGTCTTCAAGGGTTGCCTGGTGGGTCACACACTCTCAGGGTTGGGTGGATGGGTGGAAGGGTGGATGATTAGGCAACATAAACAACCGCCTAGGGTGTTGTCTTATCCAGCCAGTTTCACCATAACGCAAATCGGGGCAGCAGCAGTGATGCTTGCCTGAGGCACCATATGGGCAACAATTGGTGTGCTGGGTTTGTGGGCGGATGGGTTGATTGTCTGAATTATATTGGTCTAAAATCTCATATCAGCTGGAAAGAATGGAAGTTTTAGCCTAGGAACTCAGTGGTGGCTGTGGCTGGATTCACTTGAGGTCCAGCTCCTCAAAGTGAAAACTGATTGAAAACCACAAGCTTGGAGCAGAGGGGAGACATTTTTGGATACTGTGTTTTCATTGATGGGATGGTGAGCCAGGGAGGGGCTTCCAGATCAATGCCTTTAAATAATAAAGGTATGTACATAAAAAATAATTGATTAAAACAAGGACTGTCACTTTCAATAATCAATAATTAAGTAATTATTAGTTAATTTGTCAATTAAGTAGTTTTTTAAAATATAATTTAATATAATTGGGGCTGGGAATCGATCAAAAAACAGTTTTCTATGATTAATCACAATTAATCACACCTTATATTAAAGTTTATAATCGTAAATATATGTTAAATTCCCAAATTAATGGAGAATTCACAAAGGGTAGTATCATTCTCACAAATTGATAACCATAGCATATGAATTTTCTCTTACTTTTAAAATCAGTTTGAAAACAACTTCATTGAACAAACTGTCAGTTTTGCCTCTGGGGTAGATGGTTAGCTTTGTTATCTTATCGTCTATTTCTGTAATAAAAGTTTTTTATAAAATTCAGGGCAAAAGATACGGAGAAGAGAAGAAAAATGACTAACGAAGGATTTGCAAAAATTTACATCTTATCATTCAAGTTGAATGTTTTCTGTGGGTTACATGCAACAAAGTGGAAAGCCTTAAAAACTTTTACATTGATTTATGCTCTTTGTTTTTGGGGAAAATTAAAAAAAAAATCAAGAAATCAGAGCAACAAACGAGAATTAAAAAAAAATGTATGAAGTTAAGGTAATGTCAATTGCTCTACACAAAAAAACTTTTTCACCAAAAACTTTTTTTTAAATTCTCAAGCTTATGAGAATGACCCTTATTTTAATATTTGTTCATGGTTAAACTTAAACTTGGATGTACAGATTATTAATTTCCAACAAAAATACTACCTGCAAGCAAATACAAGCAGAATATCAATATTTTCAGAAAGGCTCGATGAAGAGGCAGTAATATGAAAAGTGAATTGCATGTAGTAATAATAATAATAATAATAATAATAATAATAATAATGCATTTTATTTATATAGCGCTTTTTGGGATCTCATTTACTGAACAGATGGAATGAAACATTAATCCGATCAATCTGAAATCTTAGCAAATCTTTGGCTTTAAAGTTTTTACTGACAACCACTGAAAGTAACTTTATAACATGAAAGATGTTAAGATTTTAAACTGTAAACTTCAATAAAGTAAAACAAATATTGCAAATCACAATTTTTTTAACCCTATGCATGCTGTGTAGTAATGTTCGTAAAACTAAAAACCCGGGGCCTATTCCACACAGCAGCTACGTTGGAAGCCAATAGGACTGCTTCTTACCTAAACTCTTATTGGATGACCATTACTTCTAGTTTAACTTAACCCAGCTAACTGAGAAATCCTGTTTGGTAGAACACCTCCTTGGTAATATCAGCCTCCCCGTGAGACGCTAACGTAAGATGTCATGGGGTTCTGTAAAGCTTGCCACACGATACGATGATCCTCCCTTGATGTGGTCTACTTGGGCAACTGGAACCTTAACTACGTGTGTACGACCAGCCGGCCTCATGCAAACCTACGATACGACCCTTATCAAACTCCATCAAGTGCTGGTAATGCTGTCTAATGCGTCCACGAGGCATCCTCTGTGTCTGGTGACTGGACCTGCCAGCTCCTTGCAAATCGAGTCATTTACATCCCCATTGCTGGTCTGCACATATGCCAACTTACACCCAAATCAGACATTACTTCTGGGTGCGTAACTGTTTTTGTCACTGTGTGTAAAACCGCACATCGCTGTCTATCAGACAACTGCAGCAAGTTACCAAATGGATGCAAAATTAAAGATATTCATTTCCGCCTGGCACTAACCATGTATTCCTACACGATACTAAGCCATAGAAAGGGCCCCAGTGAAACCCCTGCTTTCCCATACTGACAGGTGCCTGCATTTTCATCCACTTTCCATGTGAGGCTTTCGCTCTTTATTTGGACCCTGATCCACTATGTGCCATCTGCCTTCCGCTATATTGCTGAGGAATCAAGAAGGATTTTAATCAGTTTTTTTTTTTTATCGCGTAATCTAGTTCAGTACAGCAATCATGACAGCTCTAATGACAATGCTGGAAGCTTGTAGCTAGACAGTATTTGAATAAGGGAAGTAGCACACGGTTCCTGTTTGCTCGCAGTAGGAACTCTTCAGGCCAGTCTGAAACTTCTGGGGCAACAGCTTCACTACTAAACCTGTGATATTCTTATTACACGCACTGAATTCTAACCTGCAGAGCCCTACAACCTACAGCACACAACACAAGCTAAGTGCTGACTCCTTCAGTCTGTTGTGTTAGCTTGTACTGGCTCCGCACTGTAGTGATTAAAGTCCATCCCTCTTACCTACAGTGAACTCCCAGAGTCAGTGTCTCAGCATGGTTGCACGTTTGGTGCAGAATACTGACTCCCACCTCCAGGCTTATAGATCCTGTCTACAGTTACAGGATTTTAACCTTAATTTTGTCACGCAGAATATGAATGTACCGTGCGACTTTTCGCTGTTTGCTCTCATATCCTGAATTGTGTTAAATCACCAGGATGGTGTTTGTGGACACATGGGTCTTAGAATTATGGAAATAAGGCAACAAGGATTAACTGAGAAAAATAAAGCAGAGATGAATTCACATACAGTATCCCAGCCCTGATAAACTGCTGGTGAGTCTCTGCACAAAGGCTGCTATACCTTATGTACACTTCGGGATCGGCGGACTGCTTTCATTCTGTGTTTATTCCAGCTGACATTGTGTTGGATTGATTGTCATTCTGAAACTTCACATTGGGATCTGAATTTCACAGTTTTACCTGATGTGCTTAAAATGGCCCTCGTCCAAACCGTTTTCGACACTGCATATTGCAACTGACACTGCATATTGCAACTGACACTGCATTTCTTTCTGTTTTTGCTGTAATCAAACTGGTTTTATAAGAATGTACTCCAGGTGCTTGGAATAGGTGCAATTTTTTGTGGTTTTCTCATGTATATTAAGCTCATTTTTATTATTTCTTTCTGTTACATGCTGAATAGATCAAGTTATTTTGCTAAATGTAAATGCTTCGCTTTGTTGTAGTAATTATAGCCTTAAAGTTTCAAGGACGGCCCCCCCAGGATGGCGGGAAAGAAATCCAGCATCTGGGGCAACCTGCGGCAGAAGGCGAGTCCGCTCTTCGGGGGCCTGCGCGGCCGGCGCAAGCAAATGCTGGTCCCCAGCATAAGCACCTCTGCGCCGGACGTCCGACGTGCTCAGACGAGGGATGCAGACACCACTGACAGCCGCTCCAGCATCCTGCCTGCACCTGACTCTGACAGCTCTACTGAGTGGGGTTCTGTGGAGTCCATTTACAGGATGGCCCCCCAGGAGCAGTGCTTGGCACCGGCTGTGGTGTTGGACGACCCAGACTCAGTGGAGACTGTCTCCATAGCAACAGGAGAAGGACCATCTGATAAGGTATCTCAGGAGGTCAGAAATCCTTTTAATCTGAGTCGTGTGTGACATGTTCCTTCCTTGTTTATTTGCACAGTACATGGTGCAGCCCACAGCACGCTGCAAAGCCTTCACATTACCCATTATGTAACCCGGTGCTTTCCTGAAAACAGGGACCTGGCAAAGCACAGCAGCAAGTACATTCCTTGTATATGAAATCAAGTCTGGTCACGATACTGGGTTGTGCTGCAGAATTTTTCTTTAAAGAGGATATATTCCAGTGACCCTAAGCAGATTTACAAAACAAAGCCTTTAAAAGGCTCAAGCGGTTTTTCATTTGCTTCATAGTTCTGTAATGTAGCTACGATTGTATTTAGCCTGTGAAAAGTCTGTGAAAGTCATTTATTTATTCAGATAGTGAATGTGTATTTTGCATCTTTGCATGTGTTATCAGATATCCTGTACCCGTTACCTAAACCAGTTTCCAACAAGTGTTACCAGGAAATTACACGAATGTAATTTGACATTAGTCGTAGGATAATGAGCTGCCCTTCACTGGCTGGATTTATCCTTTGAGTCACACTGCCATGCCTTTTACCCTGCTGCGGAGGCCAGTCCCTGGGTCAGCGGTCAGCTTGGGAATGCAAAATTCTGTTTCAGGCCACCTCTGAAACTTCAAACAAGATCACAAAGATCCTGCACTATTCCGGGACACAATCTAAAGATTTTCATTTGAGAAGCAAAAGTAGCAAGTTTTCACATGAACTTAAAACAATCTTAAAACTCCTGATGCAAAGTGGTTTTTCTAGTTTCATTCTAGTGCATTCCTCATTTTCATGCCAAATGTGCACGGTTTCAAAATAACAAATGATTTTGCGCCGGTTACTGCTGTACGGCTGCGAAGTGACATCGCGCTATGCCCCAACAGAAACCGCGTCTAAAGCCAGTGGCGAATTATTAAACGGTATTTAGCGCGTTTTTTAACTCTCCTTATGGTCACCGGTTCGCACACGAAGTGCACTATATATATTTTTTTAACGGTGCAATTTATTCTTTACTTATATTCACACATATAAGTAAATTGATCGGCGTTATCTCACACTTTCTGTGAAAGTTTGTGCTGAAACTAGTCAGTGAGAGAGAAGGAGGAGGAGTGCATCCCCCTAAGTGCCTCGTGTCCTGCCAGGTCGTGGAGACGGGTGGCGGTGAGACCCTGGCTCTTCCTCAGAGGATCCTCTACCTGCTCACCATCAACCTGAAGGAAGGCCGAGACCTGGTGGTCCGAGATCGCTGTGGTATGGGGTCTTTCCACCTTTAACCAGAGTTTAGCTAGTGTGTATTTAAACAGTTTATAATAATAATGCATGACTTAGCTGGCACTTATCCAAAGCTAATTACCCTTTTTTACAGCTGGATATTTTACTGCAGCAGTCTAGGTTTGTTACTTCATTCACAGGCACACCGAAAGCTTCCTCTGGGACTCTGAGCCTGGCAGAGCCCTTTCCGTGACGTCCTTAGCAGTAGAATGATCAGTAGGTTTGTTCCTGATGAAGCACACGCCTCTGGATCAGCAGATGGCGTTAGATTGGTGCTGAATGTCTAAGTGGGTGTAGAACACAGGCGTATGCATTCCCAGAGTCTGTCTGCTATAGTAATAAACAAATTCATTTAGCATTTTTCTGCAAGTCGCATGTTAAAAAACATACAAACCGTTAAGTGTTTTGCTGTCACAACCGAATGATACACAGGTAATGAGCAGTATTTAGTAATTACACTCATGACTTACAAAAATTCACAATGCTATCAAATGCGAGGAGCGTAAGGGACTTTTGCTGATAAAGCAAATCTACAGACATAATATCTAACTCATCTGGTCTTGGTTCTGGGGTGGAAGGGTGGCTATAAATTTGCAGTGTCAGCTTGTTCGGTCCATCAGGTTTAGACACTCGGTTAACCTCAGAGGCTCAGTCTGGAGAATCTGCAGACTTGGTGTGTATGATCACTCGAGGTCATGGGCCACAGGGTTTTCGACTGGCTTGACTGAGAGGTTGCATTGCAGCTTATTGCTACATAGCGTACTGTAATCACTGAAACTCCAGTTTAACCAAGTCAAACTCTGGATCAGGAATCAGGCATCATCCAGTGATAATGCACTATGCTCTTACCACATGCTATAGTGAGTACTTAGTTCCGGCCATATCCTGTGCTGTACCATCCCCTGGAATGCACTGGAGTTAGCATTTTCAGATAACCAAGAAGTAATCAGACCGCAGTGTGTTCACTGGGTAAAAACAAAATACACAATCACAATTCAAAACCAAGACACAGAGATCAACCTGAATCTAACCTAAGTGGTCACTTTTGGCTCCTTCCACTGGCATACAGGAACCTAGCCACACCCAACCCATACCGCGAAATGAGATTAGCTACAGCGCGCTTTCAGCTTACGGGTGCCAACTATCAAGCATGTCAAGCGCTCATTTTCGTGCATAAAATACATTCTTTGGCACCAAAAGCATTATTTAATGATGAAATCAATAAAGCCTTGCTGCATTTTGTCCACAGAAAGCATGAAGATGTCACTTTCCTTAGTGTACAGAAATCAAAAAGAATGTTTTGGAAAGGAAATTTTGTGCACAGAATTGATATCAGCACTTTGTATTTCGTGGACAGAAGAAAGTCATTTTGTGGTTGAAATGCAATTTGTTAAGTAAATAATTAAACCAACTAAGACTAAGACTTGACTGAGACTAAGTACTCACTATAGCATGCGGTAAGAGCATAGTGCATTATGACTGGATGATGCCTGATTCCTGATCCAGAGTTCGGCTTATTTAATAATTAAATAATAATGTTATTTCGTGACTGATACACAGGGGGTTTTCTTTGAAGATGGTGATACACGGATCTCTGACCAGATGTCGTGGTTATTGGTTTACGTAAAGATTTTGGTTGTACTGCAAGGTGTTGAGTATGATCTTTTTGAAAGCATGCTGATAGACTGCTTTGTATTCAGCTTTCCAGACTCTATGGTGGAGTCGTTAAGGTTCTTGGCAGATCCTACCAACAAGGCAAGATTTCTGTAATTTTCTCTGTCAATTAATGTTATATGTTGGTTTGACTGAGACGATTGAAATGAGATCAAGCATGAAAATGTAAAATAAATAAAAATGAAAAAATAAGACTGTATCATAGCACTCATGATGAATTAAATGCCATCCTCTATACGCTTGAGTTCGGCGTCATGTCTGTGGCGATGAGCAGCCCTATAGTAGCAGGGATATGAGCAGCCCTATAGTAGCAGGGATATGAGCAGCCCTATAGTAGCAGGGATTTTTTTTATCCCAGCCTGAGTTTCCTGGCAAAAGCCAAAAATAAAAATCCGTCAGGGAGGGTTTGACCTTTTAAATGTATGTAGAATAAGAAGGGACTGCGTTCTGCAGGCATACGGGACTGCGTTCTGCAGGGATGCGGGACTGCGCTCTGCAGGCGTGTGAGAAGTCCACCTCACTCCAGCTCTCTGCTTACCTCTTTGTCATACACACACTGTAGTGAGATGAAGGTAAGAACATAAGAACATAAGAAATGTACAAACGAGAGGAGGCCATTCGGCCCATCAAGCTCGTTTGGGGAGAACTT
>JAAGVU020000019.1:12511941-12530433 GCA_011763525.2 Mormyrus iriodes
ATACAGAAACGCTGAATCATTGATTGTATGCACGCCATTTAAAACATCGCTCGGATGATTAAATATTATACAGATTTTCGTGTCCGTCCGGATTGAACTTCATTTGGGTCTGAATGCGGACCACGGTCCACCTATTGAGTACCCCTGTTTTAGATCCATTGAAAAACTGTGATGGCAGTGGTTTTAAGACTGTATAGACACATATGCATCATTTCATAAAGGACATTCGTCCTTGTGCGGAGGTAACTGCACAGAAACTGTTTCTTATAACACCAACATGCTGAAGCAAATTTGGTGGTGAGAGATGTTTTTCATACTCAAGTCAAATGAGGCCTATATTCGACCTGACCTATTCTTCAGTGTAGCTAACATGGATCCTCTGTCAGAGCAGTGTCATCAGGCAGCGTGTAAGTACATGGCAGTTTGGGCCTTCCTTGGACAGTTTGGGCCTTACAGATCAGAGTTAGTTGTACTGTTTGACTTCATGGAGCCAGCTGTGCATTGTTGTAAAACAGCCCCTCCCTGCACCCCGCAAATGAGAAACCTGCAGCCTATCGATATGTCTCACTATAGTGACACAGAAACGTTTAAAATCCTATTAGAAGCTTTTTGGTCACAGTTCTGAAGGTACCAATGCACTGATACAAAGATGTGCCTTCTCTTAAAGAAAAACGACATTTAAATAAGTATTTTCATGAGAGGAAACATTGAAACCAAAACATATGAATGTATCATGAGCAAAGCTTACTTTTTTAACTTCAGGTGCTGTCTGTCTATCTGTCTGTTTTTAAATCTGCCACCACAAATAATGGGTTGCTCTGGTAGTGGACAGAATTGGGTTCAGCTAACAGGCAGGCAAGCCAAAGCCTAGAGCTTGGAAGCTTCTCTTGGAGGCTGCAACACCATGTGTGGTCTTTGCTAAACAGATCCTCTTATACTTTGTTCTCTGGCTTTCTGCGCCAGGACATGGTTTTGGTCTGACCCAGAGAGAGAGAGAGACAGAGATGAGATGTTTCTTGACACACACACACACACACACACACACACGCACACTATATTGCCAAAAGTATAGGGACACCCCTCCAAATCATTGAATCCAGGTGTTCCAATCACTTCCATGGCCACAGCACCTAGGCATGCAGACTGCTTCTACAAACATTTGTGAAAGAATGGGTCTCTCAGGGGGGCAGCACGGTGGTGCAGTGGCTAGCACTGTTGCCTCACACCTCTGGGACCCGGGTTCATGTCTCTGCTTGGGTTCCATGTGTGTGGAGTTTGCATGTTCTCCCCGTGTCGTCATGGGGTTTCCTCCAGGTACTCCGGTTTCCCCCCACAGTCCAAAAAGATGCTGAGGCCAACTGGGGTTGCCAAATCGCCCATATGTATGTGCGTGTGAATGGTGTGCCCATCGATGGGTTGGTGCCCCATCCTGGGTTGTTCCCTGCCTTGCACCCACAGCCTCTGGGACAGGCTCCGGACCTCCTGCGACCCCATATGGGTTAAGCGGTTACAGGAAATGGATGGACGGGATGGATGGATGGGTCTCTCAGGAGCTCAGTGAATTGAAACATGGTACGGTGATAGGCTGCCACCTGTGCAATAAGTCCATTAGTGAAATTTCCTCGCTACTAAAAATTCCATGGTCAAGTGTTAGTGATATTATAACAAAGTGGAAGCAATTGGGAACAACAGCAACTCAGCCACGAAGTGGTAGGCCACGTAAAATCACAGAGCGGGGACAGCGCATGCTGAGGCGCACAGTGTGCAGAAGTCGCCAACTTTCTGCTGAGTCAATAGCTACAGACCTCCAAACTTCATGTGACCTTCAGATTAGCTCAAGAATAGTGTGTAGAGAGCTTCATGTAATAGGCTTCCATGGCCGAGCAGCTGCATGCAAGCCTCACATCGGCAGGCGCAATGCCAAGCGTCAGATGGAGTGGTGTAAAGCACGGCACCACTGGACTCTGGGGCAGTGGAGATGTGTTCTGTGGAGTGATGAATCAGACTTCTCTGTCTGGAAGTCTGATGGACGAGTCTGGGTTTGCAGATGCCAGGAGAACGTTACCTGCCTGACTGCATTGTGCCAAATGTAAAGTTTGGTGGAGGGGGGATGATGGTGTGGGGCTGTTTTTCAGGGGATGGACTAGGCTCCTTACTTCCAGTGATGGGAAATCATAATACTTCAGCATACCAAGACATTTTGGGCAATTCTATGCTTCAACCCTTGTGGGAACAGTTTGGGGAAGGCCCTTTCCTGTTCCTGCATGATTGAGCCCCACTGCCCCAAACAAGGTTCACGTAGACATGGCACGGTGAGTTTGGTGTGGAAGAACTTGACTGGCCTGAACAGAACCCTGACCTGAACCCCATCAAACAGCTTTGGGATGAACTAGAACGGGGATTGCAAGCCAGGCCTTCACATCCAACATCAGTGCCTGACCTCACAAATGCTCTTCTGGATAAATGGGCAAGAATTCCCACAGACACATTCCAAGATCCCGTGGAAAGCCTTCCCAGAAGAGTGGCAGCTGTTATAGCTGCAAAGGGGGGACCAACTCCATATAGATGCCTATGGATTTAGAATGGGATGTCAGAAAAGTTCCTGTAGGTGTAATGGCCAGGTGACCCAAGACTTTTGTCCATATAGTTTGACTTTTTTCATTTTCAGCAGATTTTTGGTCATATAAATCCCCAAAATCAATTCATCTGTGCAGTAGTGTTTTACACCTGGATGCTTTTTGTATGTAAAACAGAAATTTCTCTCCAATTCTCCAAGATTTTAATCAGCAGTTTATGTGTAAGTAAAACATGTTCCTGGGTAGCAGGTGATTCAATAAAACATGACAGATAAGTCTTTTCAACACACACAGAGTATTTTCCAGTTCAGAGTAATGGTAGGCTGAGGCTCTAGTGGCAGCATTCTCGTTACAGGGGCATTGTGCTATCAGCTGGTTACATTATGTAACCCCGGTTTGTTCAAAATTCACAGTGACGTTGTCTTTAGATACCCACTATAATCCCAAGGTGACAGTGAAGATCATTTTTAATGTTTATTATATTTGCTTTTTGTTCTCAGTACAGTATGATGTAATAGAAAATCATAATTTTATGTCACTTACATCCCTGGGATGTTTTGAGCCAGTTTTTCATAATTCCTGCCAAGGTAATGTCATGATTATGATTTTTTTTTATAAATTCTTGTTTCTGTGCAACGACAAAGTGAATATGCTGTCAGCGTATGATGATGATCACCTGAACATCTCACCATTTTTCTGTCCGGCTCAGACTATTTGTTAAATTAGGAGTTGCTGCCACCTGCTGGCAATTATTTCATGATTATCTAACCCTTAGGCCTATTAGTAAACAAGCGGTATACATTTGTCAGAAAAATTTGATGATGAATGGGTGCAATGTTGAAAAATACAGGAAAGAATACAGGAACCTATTTCAGCTCAGTGGCTTCCTTTTGAATGCACAGAAACTCTTGCAGATTTCTCACAGGTGTTGCAACTGTGACAATTCCAGGCTTGACAGCTTGCACAAATTGTGTTTCAGTTAGCTTAGCTGTAAAGTAAAACATTTGTGGTAAGAGTTGCTAAACACGTAATTTGTAGTGTCATGATGTACAGCCATCATGTTTTTGTCACCAAGATCATAGGCCTTGCCAGTGATACATACAGTGCATCCTGTTTTTGCCAGATCATAGGCCCTGTCAGTGATACATACAGTGCATCCTGTTTTTGCCAGATCATAGGTCCTGCCAGTGATACATACAGTGCATCCTGTTTTTGCCAGATCATAGGCCCTGCCAGTGATACATACAGTGCATCCTGTGTTTGCCAGATCATAGGTCCTGCCAGTGATACATACAGTGCATCCTGTTTTTGCCAGATCATAGGCCCTGCCAGTGATACATACAGTGCATCCTGTGTTTGCCAGATCATAGGCCCTGCCAGTGATACATACAGTGCATCCTGTTTTTGCCAGATCATAGGTCCTGCCAGTGATACATACAGTGCATCCTATTTTTGCCAGATCATAGGCCCTGCCAGTGATACATACAGTGCATCCTGTTTTTTCCACCAAGATCGTGAAAGAACCAGAAAGTGCTCAGGCTATATGACTTTTTCACATTTGATGTTGCAACCTCATGCTAAAATTGTTTAGATATTATTTTTTTTCCTCAACAATCTATAGACAATACTGCATATTGACAAAGTAAAAGTGGAATTTTAGAAATTTTTGCAAATTTCTTAAAGATATAACCCTGAAAATCACATTGACATTCAGACAATTTACACGGTACTAAGCTGAAACACCTTTTGCAGTGGTTATAGCCAAGTGTTTTTTTAGGTAGAGTCTTATTGGGTACGACGTTACAAGCTTTGCACGCCTAGATTTGATCATTTTCTGCCATTGTCGCATATTTCTGCCGTTATCGCATATTTCTGCGATCATCTCGGCAGATCCTCTGAAGCACTGCCATTTTGGATGGGGGGTGTTAGTGGACAGCTAATTTCTGACTGGGCAACCCAAGGACACTGATAGAATTGTCCCAGAGCCACCCCTGCATAGTCTATGCTTTGTGCTTAGGGTTATTGTTCAGGTTGAGGGTGAACTTTCAGCCCAGTCTGAGCTGTAGAACATTCAGGTTCTTGTTAAGGATAGCTCCATTCAAATTTCCCTCAACCCTGACTTGTCTCCCAGTCCCTGCCACTGAAAAACACCATCCTAGCATGATGCTGTCACCACCATGGTATACCAATGGGATGTTACTGCACAGGTGATGAGCAGTGTCTGATGTCCATCAGATATGATGCTTAGAATTGAGGCCAGACGTTTTAATCTTGGTTTCATCATACTAGAGAATCTTGTTTCTCACAATCTTTAGGAGCCTTTTTGCAAACTGCACATGGGATTTCATGTCTTTTGCTTTTAAGATTTCGCTTTTACTGAGCCCAGTGGCATGTTGCAGGGATGGCTGGCCTTCTGGAAGTTTCTCCCAACTCCACACAGGTTCTCTGGGGCTCAGCAAGACTGACCACCAGGTTCTTGATCACCTCTTGTACCAAGGTCCTTATGCTAACTGCTCACTTTGGCCGGTGGCCAGCTCTAAGAAGTCTTTTTGATTGTTCCAAACTTCTTCCACTTAAGCATTATGGAGGCTGCTGTGCTCATACTGTAGGATCCTTCAATGCCTCAGATTTTTTGTAGCCTTCCCCAGATTAGTGACTCGATGCAATCTTGTCTCTGCCCTTGCAGGCCAATTCCTTTGTCCTCATGGCGTGGTTTTAGCTCTGATATACATTGTCAGCTGTGGGACCATCATGTAGTCAGTTGTATGTTTTTCCAAATGATGCCCAATGAATTGGATTAACCACTGATGGAATCCAAAAAAGGTTTAGAAATGTTTCCAAGATGATCAATAGAAATTGGAACCACCTGAGGTCAATGTCAAGTGTCATAGCAATGGGTCCGAATGCTTATGTAAACGCGATGCTTCAATTTTTTATTTTTAATAAATTTGTCAACATTTCTAAAATTCTGTTTTTGGTTTGTCATTTTGTGATATTGAGCATAGATTGATGAGGGAAAAATGAATTGAAACAATTTTAGAATAAGGCTGCAACATGACAAAATGTGAGAAACGTGAAAGGACCTAGACGCCATCTGACAGCACTGTATGCACACATCTGTGTGTGTGTCCATTCATTTCTATGGGCATAATCGTAAGCCCACCAATGGCAACCCTAACCCTACCAAGCCCTAACCTTAACCCCTACCCAGCCGTAACCTTAACCGTAACTAAACAAAATACAGGACTTATGTCACCTGATTGCTCCAGAGACACTAGCTGAGCCTTGCTCTCTGATCTCATCACTTTGGGCAAAGACATCTACTAAATGAATAAATGTAACTGTATCTTATGCGTTTGTACCACAGCTTAGCTCACCCCACACTCGGCGTCCGGTGTGTCTCTTTGGAGCTTGGATGTTCTCCCCAAATTGCTTGGGTTTCCTAAGTCCAAAAACATGTGGATTTGTATCCCTAAATTGTCCATAATGTGTGATTGTGTGTAGTTTGTACTCTGCTTCAGGCCTTGTGCTGCTGTGGATTGGCTGCAGACTCACTGCAGCTGTAATATGGATGAGCATTTAAAGAACATGGATGGATGGATGTTTTTGACAAGCTTAAGATTTTTTCACCGTTATAGAAATCATTTAAGGGCCCCCGCGACCCTGCATAGCGCAAGCGGGTACAAATAATGGAGGGATGGATGGAGAGGTTATTTATAATTATTTTGGATCTGTATCTTATAGATTAAGATGTCGGATATATTTAAACTTTGGTGCTTACTCTCCAAATTGTTTGTATGCATCATGTTGTCTCTAATTTGCCTTTACAGCATTATAACATATTGGAATATTGAGTCACAGGAAATAGAATGTTTTTATGTGCAGGACAGTGTACAGCTGTAAATAAACTTTCACAGTGTGTTTGTATATGCCTTTAAAGATAATGTCCCTTTGAAAATCTAGTCATCAGAATCCCTGTCAGCCATCATGAAATGCCCCGAGACCCATCCTTTCTGAATACGCCTCGTCCAGCCCTCCGAGCCCGATGTGAAACCAGGCAGCATATTCTCCCGCTTTGCGCTTGTCTTTGAACGGGCAGCTTTTTTATTCGTTTTTTGCTGCACTTTACCCAGCCGGCTCCTTCACCGCCATATGCTTATCGTGCCCCGTCTGCCTCACTTGTACATCATTTCGGACAAAGTTTGCCTGTTAAGTAAATAAATGTCAATATAAAATTTGTAGTTTGTCTCTGGGGCTTTGTTTCTGGGCTATAGACAGGGGAGAGGCTCCTATCTGAATAGTATTTCCAAGACCACCGCCCTTTTGTGCTCCATCTTAGACCTTTTCTAGTTAAGATGTTACATGGCCAGACATCAGGAGACTTTTAGGCACAGAGGACTCCAAACCCTGGCCTCTGGTATTTGCCTAATAATGAATGGTGCCTGAAACACACTCAACCCTCAGGATTTTTAATTTTTGGTATACTTGCCACAGAATCCTGCCCCTGTCAGCTCACGCTGAGGTTTCCCTCTTGAGCTCGGCTGGGGGAGAGCTGGTGTGTGTCTGTGTGCTGGGCACCGAGTGTGATACACTTCAGCCTGACAGCTGGTCCCAGCAGAGTCTTTGTTGACTGATTTGGGCTTCCCGTCGCTTTTAAAAGCACCCCTTTATCCTCCCCTGTTCATGGAGCCATGCTGTCCTCGTTTATTTTTTTTGGCCAATGAGCATGCCATGCAGGACAAAGCTGCCACCGCCCCCCACTATCCTCCCAGCTGGAAGCAGGATCCCCAGACGGACTGGGAGATTAACACCAGTTGCTTCTACTTTATTCCTTTATTCTCCACTTATCGCTGGCTGCCAAGCTCCCCCCCCCCTTTGTAATTAAACAGCTACTGTGTCCTGTGTCTTCAAGCAGTGTTCATATCACCTGCGCGGTCGTTAAGAACCTCTCTTAATGCAGAAAGAGCCCTGGGTGGTGGGCGATTTGGTATGGAAGTACATTTCACTCTGGGTAGCTGGGGCCTGCTGTCTGTCAGTCTTGTAAGTGGCCTCTGCTTGATGCATGCTTTCATTTATAGTTCACCCTCTCTTTTTTGTGCATTTGTTTTAGGCACAAGTGACCCTTACGTGAAATTTAAATTAGGCGGGAAAACTGTTTACAAAAGCAAAGTCGTCTACAAAAACCTCAACCCAACTTGGAATGAGTCATTCTCTTATCCTGTGCACGATCTGGAGAAGGCACTTCTGGTTAAGGTACGTTGAGGTCCCAGCCTACCTGGCTTTAGCTGATGAGCTTGGTGCTTGGTTTGCTAACCTAGTTAGTCATATAAAACAGCCCTATTTGTTCCAGCATGTGTGTCATGCTTAGTGATACACAGCAAAGGGCTACCAAGGTTATAATAGTTTATCAATAATAATAATAATAATAATAATTTGCTGCTTTGGAACCTTTTTAACCAGATATGGAGAATTTGACGTAAATGTGGGTGTACATGTGATGTTCAGCTAATTTTTCCTGGAGCACAGAGACTGATTGTTGTGCCCTTGAAACGGCGTAGGTGTACGACCGGGACCTGACCACAGACGACTTCATGGGGGAGGGTCGCATCTCCCTGAACACACTGGAACTTAACAGGTAAGCATGCAGAGAGAGTGGCTCTGTTAGCAGTCCTGTTGACTGGTCCGATTGCTGTGTTCATGTGCTCTACGCCCTTTGTCTAAGCCCTACCTGAACAAGCAGGAACATTGTCGTTTTACAGGACACATGAGATGAAGTTGTCTCTAGAAGATGCCAACAGTCTGGAAAATGAAATGGGTGTGATAGCTATGGACGTCTGCCTGTCGCTCAGAGACAGTGGGGGCCGGAGTCCTGTGGTAAAAAACCTCCCCATGAGTTTACTTTTGTTCCCATTTGGCAAGATGACTTTTAACTGGTCACGTTGTCCTTCTGTGTAATGGAGGTAACTTAGTGTCACCTGTCATTGCTCCATCCTTTCCAGGATTTGAAGGTGGTACCAAAAGGAAAATCCACAAGGGTAAAATCCTCTCCTCTGAAGCACTCCTGTTCCCCATCACACAAGATAAGCTTCTCCTCTGAAGCACTCCTATTCCCCTGTCACTCAAGATAAGCTTCTCCTCTGAAGCACTCCTGTTCCCCTGTCACTCAAGATAAGCTTCTCCTCTGAAGCACTCCTGTTCCCCGTCACTCAAGATAAGCTTCTCCTCTCATTATTTTTCAGAAAAAAACGTTACATTCCCTCCTATGGCACAACATATAGAACATTTCTGTAATTCTGACTTCAATCATTAGTGCTGCCCATGCACATGCATAAGACTTGTGGTCAGTTGATTTAGTTTGATCACCTGTTTGGTCCAGCTTATATACCTGCAGACATGCATAGAGAGGAGCTTGCCAGTAAAGTTTATGGCCCAAACGAGTTCATTTACACATCACTGCAGAAGGCCGACCCGCATTTCAAGGGTGACACCGTCTGTGCTGAATCTGCCTTGAGCGCAGCCACACTGAGGCCCAAGACACATGTAACATAAATAATGCACCACTTGGTCTCCTCTGTTCCAGCTGATGTCACAGTTCTACATCCTTCAGGGGGCCGTGAGCACCAGACGTGCTGCCTGTACTCAATAGCTCCGCTGCATCCTGTATTAATACTAAGGATCGGTTCCTATGAATAATTTACTTATGCAATAAAATGGATTTCCACAGGTGGCTGAAAAGCTCAAAAGTTATTTTAAAAAAGTCTTCTAAAGACAGACATAAGGCATTATCCAGTGTACATTTTTAGCAATAGATCACTAGTAATTCATTTTTGTATCACAAGGGGGCAGTATTACATTAGGACTTGAGTGAATGCTGAAAAATAGCAAAGTTGGTTACTGCAGGAAGGGATTGGCCATCATTGAAGTTCGGGATGTCCCCGCTGGGCCGGCTTTATGAGAGCTGGTCCTACTTTAACTCCGGCATTATATAGCCAGTATATAGCCTTATATTATATATATTATATAGCCTATACATAGCCTTATATTATATAGCCTTAATACCCCTCCCCCGGTCAGCGGGAGCACTGCTTTTTGCTGCCAATCCGATGCCAGTTAACCATAATGTGTGTGTGTGGGGTGGGGGGGGGGGGGGGGGGGGAGCGGGGTTCTTGGCTCCCCCCCGGAATCGTGTGTTGTCTGAAGGGGGCATTACGGTAAACTGCCCCTTTCACATGATCTTATTTGCATTTTAATTAGCCAAAAAAGAACAAAGCCTTATTGCAGTTTACTGCAGCTACTGTTTAATCTCGTCCTTTTTTCCCAAGTAATAAGTGATAAATTAAATTCATTTAGGCTGAAATCGGAAGCAGTTAAAACATTTTTTTTCGCAGCCGAAGTAGCTTTTTATTATCTTGTGGGTTTTTATGTTGCGGGCCAGTTCGCCTATACATCTGCCTGTCTTTAATCTGTAGATTAGACTGGTAGATGAATTTCAATTTGCTTTTAATTAGACTGAAAAAGACAAAGCAGTTTTCATTTGCGCGCTCGGTGGACAGGGATGCACAGGCGGGAGAGTAGGATCAGCGCCTTCCAGCAGCTCTGCTGCTCTAATGACAATAAGCGCAGTTCAGAAGACGTGAGTCGCTTCACTGCGCGATGTCTGATGTTTTTTTTCTTTAAGAAACATTTCCCCTAAAGTGAGAACTCGTTTATCTTTTGACACGGAAAGGCGAGCCTGTGAATGGAGTTTGGTAGCTGTTCTCCCTCTAAGCAGCCATTTATACGGAGTATAATTACCCCAGAGGCTGGGAACAGAGCTTGTATGACTAGCATGGTATTCTTTTTGGGGGCGGGGGGGGGGGCTCCTCTGCTTTGTAAACCCCTGGGTAAGCGAGCAGATCCAGATCAGGGCGTGGAGTACCAGTGCTTCCCAAGCAATAATCCAGATGTTGGAGCGTAATGTCCCAGCTGTCGGTGGACACGGCGGCCTGTCCGTCCTGTGTTGCTCCACACCATATGGAAGCAGTCTCATTCTCTGTCTAATGACCAAGAATAGATACTGTTTAGAGGCCTCTTGCGATTAAGTGGGCCTGTTTTATTGGCCAGAGAGATGTAAGCAAGTCCAAGATAAACTCTTGGGGATGTCGTGGCTTGGCTGGGCCTTATATTCCCCCCTCCCCCCATATAAGGGTAGGCGGTCTGGGAGATTGCCCTACATTCTTCTTTTGCTAATTTGGATCTCCCTGTGTGGCTTCAGCCCAGACTCCCACATTACTGAGCCTGAGTGAGAGCGGGAGCTGGGGCTGCCTTCCTGGAGCCATAGCAGAGTGGCGAGCGTGCGATGCGACGGGCAGCCTGTCCCGCCCCCCGCCTTGGCCGCGGCGCCATGCCATGGCATCTCCTGCTTCACTGCCTCCGCCTCTCGCGAAGGTCACACCAGCCCTGCTGAATCCTATAGGCTCCCTGTCAAATTTACTGTTACGTGACTCTTTGGGCCAGACAGGACCAAACCCCGACCAATCTCGAACCCACCCCACTTAAATGAAGCCTATAAAAAAAAGGGTTTTAAAATATATCTATTTCTATTGTAGATAACGTGCCGTCGTGGCCCTGGCAACGGGCTTGTGTGGTAAATGCTGACAGGTCACAGTTTCTTGTTGGTCCCTCACAGCTTTGCCTGAGACTGTGTCTCCAGCTGCTGTCTCCCCGTTGTGTTTCAGGGCTGCGTTTTTGGGCCTGTGTTATCGGAAAGGAAGCACAGGAGAACCTACATTGTCACTGGACCGAGCCCCATGATAAAAGGACAGAATTTCTTTCTTTCATTATAACTCACTAGTAAATGAATGCATTGTGTGTGACTTGGGCACGATGTCTCCTTTTTCCTCATGGTTTCAGCAGATGAGGATCAGTTTCATAACGGCTGAAAACTCATGTTTATGCTAAAGTAACAACACAGTGAACTTGTCCATCGCCAGTAGGTTGCTTCAGAAGGTCAGGATTACTGGCTGCTGGTGTTTGGCTGCATGTGTGAGCTGATATTTTCGATGAATTGCTTTTATTTACTGCCCCCCACCCCACCCCTCCCCTCCCAGTCTTCATTCTGACATCCATAAGGACGGGGTCATGAGAGGCAGGGACACTGACTCCCTGAGTGAGAGGCAGGGACACTGACCCCCTGAGTGTGACTTTGCTCTTGCAGTCGGGTTTGGCCTGTCACCGGGGGGCGCTCTCTGGGCCCATGAGGAAACCACATCTGTGGAGCAGCGTGGCTCAGGTGACACTTGTGGAGCTTCAAGAGGCACCGTCTGGTGGCCCTGCTGACGTCTTTGTGCTCTTCAGGCTGGGAACCCAGAAACACAGGAGCAAGGTAACCATGTGATTGAGCCCTACGCCCCTGGTCCCTCGGGGTGGGTCTGCCGCCTCGTACGGGGGTTCCCAATATCAGGCAGTGCTTAGGGCCATCTAAGCAGAAGGGAGCTGACGTGAGACTTATAGGAGAAAGCAGAAAGGCGATCTGGTATCCTGGAACACAAACAACCTACGGGTCTTAATGCTAAAAGAAAAACTGTGGCATTTAGGCCATGCTAACATACATGCACGTACATGAACCCAGTCTGATCAAATGATTGACAGACATAAGTTTGAGACCCATTGTGATGTAACGCCATCCCTGATTGGTGAAACACCTATGCCTGCTCCCTCAGGTCATGTGCAGACAATCCAGTCCAGTCCAATGGAAGGAGAGATTTGATTTCAATCACTTCATAGATGGGCCGGATATACTGGAGGTGGAAGTTTGGGCCCGGGATGGGAGGAAGCATAAGGAGAGGCTGGGCGTGTGAGTCTCACCTCTTGGTGTCTTATGCTTTACTTACATAAGTGGCACGTGGCAGTTAGGCATCATATAGCCAAAGAGCTAATGCCTCCCCACGGACATGCTGGGGGCTCTTCGTCCCACGCAGACCAATGGCATGGAGCCCTTTTCTCCTTGTTTACAGGTTTGCGGTGGACCTGTCCCAGATTCCCATCAACCAGCAGCAGATCTACACGCAGGTTCTAGATGACGGCATGGCCTGCTTGGTGTTCCTGATCACGCGGACACCCTGCGTCGGGGTCTCCATCTCAGACCTTTGGTCCTCGGCCCTGAAGGATGCCAATGAGAGGAAGCAGCTGGATAAAAGATATGTTAGTTATGACCCCCCCTGCTGGCTGTCAGTCAGAATAGCACCAGTGACCAGACAAAAAGGCTTCTAATCAAACCAGTTTAAATAACTGTCCAATCGACCCATTTGGGCTACGCTGGGTTGACTGACAGCACATGCTAACCCCACTTACCCACAGTATTAAAAAGCACAGTGTAGCTGGTAGCACATGTCTGTCGAGATAAGTGCTCTTGGCAAGCGCCCAGAGAGGCCATACGCATGAAAAACATGCTCTATCCAAATTAGTAAAATAAGTATACTTTATTTATACAGGATATTATAAACAACCTTCACTGACCAAAGTGCGCAAAGTGAATAAATAACAAATTAAATACACCCTCTCCTCGTTTAGCAATTACCTCATGAATACGATGTTAATAAAAAAAAATTGTTTCTCACCAATGTCTGCATTTATGACTAGATTTGTTGTACTCCTGACAGTGCCCACCCGAGTGAGAGTAACTCTGGCGTAACCATGCAGCAATTTTGTCTGAAAGAAACAGCCAGTGATCTTTGAGGCGCAACACCATCACGCCCAGGCTGCCGCGAGTTTCACTTACTGACCATTTCGCTTAACGGTCTGGTCATTGGAACAGAACTTGGTTGTGAAACGGCGCAAGGGTGTACATGCACAGACAATTTACACAAAAAAATATTTTTTAAATACCCTCAAAGGCTAAAGAATAAAAATAAGTTTTCAGTTTAGAATTGTTGCAATAAAAGAACAAAAGATCCAACCCTACAAATGTGTGAAAGAGTTTCTCAACTGGAGGTTCGCAGGACCGATTTCAGTGGTTTGCAGAGCGTGTGGTTAAAAAAAGCCCGTTTGCTGCCAGCAACCCACAAAATGCATTTGCTTAGAAGAATCAAAAAACGTGTGTTGCGACGTGAAAAATGGGGTCCAGTGACTAAAGGGGCTGAGCAACACTGAGTTAGACAGGCCTGCCTGATAAGGGACTTTAATAAATGTGATCTCCACAGGAAACTGCGGACCGACCCAACAGGGACGGGAGAAGGAACTTTGCACGGGGAGGGAGTAAAAAGGACAGTCAGTTTGGCATAGGCACGCGCAGGACATGCAGGGAAATAAAATAGCCACCAGGCTGAGGGAAACGATACCGCTGTGCTGTGCTCCAGGCTGGTCCTCAGGGCGTGTGCAGGCATCCTGGGGGCCAGAGGGAAAAAAATCCCAATCAGTCATAATGAGTGGGGAAAAGAAATGGGTGAAGAAAGTGAGCTGGCTTGATTATACCCCCCAAGAATGGCCAGACCCCCCCAGTACTGTCTCACAAAGTAAAATGCTGATTTCGATTTGAATGTCTCTGCAGTGTTTGAAGAACACCTTCAGAAATGTTCAGGACGTCGGGTTCCTCCAGGCCAAGATTATCAAAGCTGCCGATCTGTCAGCAGCGGATCTGAACGGTACAGAGAGACTGACTCTCTTCACTGGGGATGAGCTTTAATGGAGTTTGACAGCATCTTCCTTAGAGTTTCCCTTATATGCATCTTTCTTTTGCCAGGAAAGAGTGACCCGTTCTGCGTTATACAGTTAGGGAATGACAGACTTCAGACTCATACAGTCTACAAGACATTGAACCCAGAGTGGAATACTGTTTGCACTCTGTAAGTAGCAGTTTCGATACCAGTCGTTTCTTTTTGGCATGCATAGAACGAAGGGGGTGTTTAAGCAAATAATAACATAAAATATTCTGCTGTAATCTGTAGCATAAATACCATATTTGCCATGTTGTTCTCAATTTGTTTGTTGCTCTCTGTAAATTGGTGTTTCTATATTTGATATAATAAAAAATAATAAGGGGTGTTTTTTTAGGCCAGTCAAAGATATCCATGAGAGTCTGGAAGTGACAGTCTTTGACGAAGATGGAGAAAAGCCTCCAGATTTCCTGGGGAAAGTGCTTATTCCTTTGCTGTCTGTAAGTGGCCTCACACACTAGCCGTTTCAGGCTGGGAAAAAGTATTTATCTTAAAAAATAAATAAGGTCCCAGGTGTCGAGAGGGTGTGTTGTGGCTCTGTTACGATAGCAAACACTAAATATACAACTTTTATATTGTTGTTGATCGCTCGTCACTGCCTGGCGGACTCACCGGTGAATGTGAACCGCACGATCGTTTTAGTCCATTCGCAGGCAGGATCGGAGGGCCAGGATTAACCTTGTGGAATAAATGTGTCATGACTAATTATTGTTATTATGTTCAATGAAACTCCAGTGTAAATTCTAATAGAAATCAAATAGGACATACATAGGTACCTGCTCATCAGAAAGAATGTTTCTGTGTTACCACCCCTTAAAATCTGAATGCCAGCCTGTAAACTGTAGCTTTGTAGCGTTGCCGATGGAATTTGGCCATCAGGAAAAAATATCTGAGGACCCCTGATGTAGATTTGCTAAAGGCATGACTGTTTTATCCCTTGTTTTGCATTACAGATACAAAACGGTGTACAGAACTCTTACCTGTTAAAGACAGAGGATTTGGGGAGGCTGTCAAAAGGAATAATATGTCTGGAACTGGATGTGTTTTTTAACCCGGTAAGTATCATACTTTCACTAGCAATTAAGGTGTATAATACATGGTGATTACAGGCTGCTTCATCTTGGCTGCGATTGCCATCTGTGTCACCCTCGGAGAGGCACATCAGAGAGACAAGCCCAGCACAGCCCACATTTTGGGAACAGATGGCCCAGAGATTGACCAATCAAAATGCTCAGGTCCAGGACCGTGGCTGTATGGGTGTTTGCCTTTGGCAAATGTAGTACAATTCAGTCTGGCTCTAAAATAAATCTTCTTAACAGACTGCACTAATGGACACAGCTTCTCCTTCAGGTTTGATTATATCTCCACTGAGCTGGTATGTTCCAAATAGTTTAGTATGTTGGTGACCATCAATGCCAAATTTACATCATGAAACTGCTGACTTTTGAAAAGTGGGGAATAATTCTAGCTTTCCAGCAATGTTTGAGAAAGAACACTGAACATGTTCATGGTGGTTCGCATCTGCATTGAACTGGATATGATTCCTTTCCACCGGCTGAAAGGGTGCAGCCCTGCTGCAGTTTTGTTCCCCAAGGTACAAACAACATTAACATTGGGGGGGCAATGGTACAAAAATGTTCCTCAGAGTCCACTTCTGTACCTTAAAATGTACATTTACCTACAACTAGGGTACAGTTAGCACACCCTTGGGGATACAGCCCCAGTCACAAGTACCTGTCCCGTCAAAGGTACAAATTGGTACTTTTTTCTCACACAAGCTTTACATTCTTGTGTCCATCGCCCTCACAGGTTAGAGCGAGCATCAAAACCTTCAGGCCGAAAGACACCAAGTGCATTGAGGACAATCCCAAGTTCTCCAAGAAGGTTTGTCTTATTCACAGATATCACATGTTAGATATTAACCTGTGATGTGAAACCATGAAGCTTCGCATTTTCACACTGTTGGCAGCTATGCAAACAGCTGCACCAGACCATGTGCATGCCAGGGGTGGGCCTCACTTGGTGTTCAGGGTTAGGGAACCTTCATGACCTGCAAGGGGCCTCCTGCTCAGCGTAGCAAAGAGCGCGGCTGTATGGATGCTTTTCTCCAAAGTGACGTGCAGACTGCCCAGAGTTTTGCCAGATGATTGGGGCTTATGTGCCTTGCTCAAGGACCCAATGGTGAAATCTGATCAGAGGCACAGTGTCTTTACCCACTGAGCCACATTCCCCCTGTTTCCTCTGGATTCACTACAGAATTTCCAAGCCTATATAAATAACGATGGATTTCATATTATCAGTATTTGATAGGTACATAGTATAGATAAGTGAATAAACTGTGAGCAGCATGTCCTCTCTCCTCACTGTCACATTTCTTAACTGTCAGGTCTTACAGCGGAATGTGTATCGCGTTCGGAAGATCAGTCGCTCCGTCCTGCACATGCTGCAGTATATTAAAAGCTGTTTTCAATGGCAGAGCACCGAAAGGAGCCTGACTGCTTTCTTGGTGAGTCCCTCTCGTGTGTGCCGGTGACCCTCCAGTGACCCATGTCATCTGCTTCTTCTGATTGGCTGTCGCATCTGCCAGGGAGAGAGCCACCTCCCCACACTGCATCACTGCCAAATGGCCCTTGATTCCTGCAGCCTCGCCCCTTGCATACAATCTCCGTGATAGTTCAAGAAAAGTCTACCATCTTTCCCAATTAGGAGCTGAGTCTGCTGCCTCATAGAGCTGCCACCCCGATGCCTTTTACCCTGATATGTTGGTATCGTTCCCTCTGGTGTCCCCCGGTCCATCCATTTATGTGACATCTCTGTCTTCTCTGTGTTGCAATGCCAACTGTAAATAATTGGCCAGCTCTCATCCTTGCCCTCTGAATGATATAAGTTTCGCTAACAAGTAACTGCCTTCTCTGTTCTCGCTGCTAAAATTGGCTTGGGGTAGTTTCAGCAGCGTCTCTGTAGGGATTACTAATGAGTCCCTGTGAACCAGCGCCCCGTGTAACCCCAGTGATCTGAAATAATCTGCACTTGACCCAATCCTCCCTCCTCCAGGAGACCCATCTTATAATTGGAAGGATCTCCAGTGGTGTAGATCTCTGCAAGTGGTTCATAGGTCTTCTGTGTATTATGTATCTTACGAGCTGTTAGGCGTCTTATGAGTTTCTGTATTTGCTTGAAAAAATAAAAGTCCACTGAAGATGACTGAATGGCATGTAGAAAGACTAAGACAGACAGTCATACACAGACAGAGAGACAGACAAAGGCAGATAAAGACAGGCACGTTCAGCCAGACCCCCTGCGGGTGACCGGAGTTGCAGATTGAGCTTTTCACGGAGATGTTTTTCAGAAGATTGCAGTCTGTGTGACCTCTTGAATTGCCAGGGATTTTCATTTGCATGAATAATAACGCCCAGAATGTAATTCTGCAGTCTGGAGAGTGTACCTGCCTCACTCTAATACATGCCATTTTAGAAACCCTTTCTCTGCATATTAAATTCAAAAGCCACACTGCAGCCTTGCAAAACCCAGGCTTTGCTCTGACTTGCCGATGTGCACTATGAAGCGGTCGCTGATTAGACTCCTCCAAACGCTCACGAGAAAACCAGGCAGGCTTCCGCCTGGCTCCCACCTGAGACATGGAGCTTTGTCATCTCCTGTCAGAGCAGTGCTGGCAGTCTCCTTTGCCGAAGGCTGACAAACAGAAAGCAAAGGAAAACATGAGGATGATCATAATTCTTAATAAGTATTTTTTGTTACAATTCATGCATGGATGACTTGCCAGTTTTTGACTAACAATCATTATTTTATTTACACATGCTACATATATTTAAACAAACGATGTAGAGTGAAAGTGTATATACAGGGAAATTAGTATGTGAGTAGACTGTGAGTAGTGTGTAAGTATGTATATGGGGAGATGGGTGTGTGAGTAGTGTGTGAGTAGGTATATGGGGAGATGGGTGTCTGAGTAGTGTGTGAGTAGGTATACGGGAGATGGGTGTGTGAGTTGTGTATAAGTATGTATATGGGGAGATGGGTGTGTGAATATGTATATGGGGAGATGAATGTGTGAGTATGTATATGGGGAGATGGGTGTCTGAGTAGTGTGTGAGTATGTATATGGGGAGATGGGTGTCTGAGTAGTGTGTGAGTATGTATATGGGGAGATGGGTGTCTGAGTAGTGTGTGAGTATGTATATGGGGAGATGGGTGTCTGAGTA
>JAAGVU020000019.1:12542400-12566467 GCA_011763525.2 Mormyrus iriodes
GTGTGTGTGTGTGTGTGTGTGTGTGTGTGTGTGTGTGTGTGTGTGTGTGTGTGTGTGTGTGAGTGAGTGAGTGAGTGTGCCCTGTGATGGGTTGGCGCCCCATCCTGGGTTGTTCCCTGTCATGCGTCCGTAGGCTCTGGGCTCCCCGTGACCCCGAATGGGATAAGCAGATACAGAAGATGGATGGCTGGCCTTAGTAAGGAGAACATAAATAGACACAAGTTATTAGTGTTTTTCCCTTTTAAGAATAAATAGCTTTTACCCCAAATGAGCTTCTCAAAAGAATGACTTTGCTGTACGATACTGAAAACCAACACATAAACAAAAGCTATAAAACATCCACCCCTCACTGATATGATAAGTTGTTCCTGTCCCCACTAATTTGACTGGAGACCCGCACGACACGGTACAGGGGTTTGAGGGCCAGGCGGAGGGGGCAAAGATCATCTCCATCAGAAGTGAGAAGCATACAGCTTGCTGGGTCCATGGTCCCAACAGTGCTCTGTCTGGGTCTGCAGTCTGTGTAGAATCTGCATTCTCTGAAGGTCTGCAGTCTGTCTGGGTCTGCATTCTCTGAAGGTCTGCAGTCTGTCTGGGTCTGCAGTCTGTGTGGGTCTGCATTCTCTGTGGGTCTGCAGTCTGTGTATGCCTGCAGTCTCTGTGTGTCTGCAGTCTGTGTATGCCTGCAGTCTCTGTGTGTCTGCAGTCTCTGTGGGTCTGCAGTCTGTGTGTGTCTGCATTCTCTGTGGGTCTGCAGTCTGTGTGTGTCTGCATTCTCTGTGGGTCTGCAGTCTGTGTGTGTCTGCATTCTTTGTGTGTCTGCAGTCTGTGTGTGCCTGCCATCTCTGTGGGTCTGCAGTCTGTGTGTGTCTGCAGTCTGTGTGTGTCTGCAGCACTGGCACTGCTATGGGCTAACATGACATGCTTTTGCACTGTAAAGTGATTTGGGTGACAGCCTTCCCGATGCTGTCGTCTGTCTTACATTTACTACATTTGATAGCGTTTCCTCTAATTAGAGGAGTGTTAACGAAGCTTTTACTCTGCATTCTGTTTATGCGCATAACCCCCGTGGAATCGCACTCGCAATTTAACTCCAGATCAAATCATTAGCTAAAATTCCATCTTAAAAGATTGCAACTATATTATATTTTAATCTCAAATATAAATGATCTGACACAGGTTTTATAATGACGGCTAAAGGCTATTCTTCCTGCTTCTGGTGGGTCCTGCTTTATATTTTGTTTTCCTGGAGTAATGAACAAGCTGAACAAGAAAATTCGCAAAGATTAAGATCATCAAATGAGCAACATGAGATTTGGAGCATGGACTCGCTGAGAACTTCAAAGGTGGTGAGGAACATGCGGGCGATAATCCTGCAGGCTCCTCCACGCAGACGGCGAGCCAGCTTCTGTTTGTATTCTGTCTGTTTATTAACATGATAGCTATGTCCTGCTGTGTCGTTTTTATCTTCCAGAAGCACTCTTTGACCCAGCGCGCCTTCTGTGCAGTTTGGTCGCCGGTAAATTTGTTACCTTGGGTGGGTTTTGCTGTCATGTGCGGCCCAGGCAGTTTTAGGAAGCCTGGGTTGTCCTCCCGGTTCCTGCAGACGGCAAGGCGTCGTTCTCCCCGCCAGTTTGTGAGGGGCTTTCCAAAGGGGCTCTTCCCATTCAGCCCGGCTTGGGACACTTTCTGCGTGCTTCACCGCTAAGCAGTGACACCTCGATGTCAATGGCTTCATCTGAACTGAAGGGAATATGATCCAGCTGGCCGTGAAGATAGGATGTGTTTGCAGAGAGACCGTTTGTGTCCTTAGTGTTCTCTGCATCCTCATATCTTTATGGATAAATATAATAAATATCATAGCAGTCTGCAATAAGCTTGCCGATGTATGAGCAGGGACAGTCCCTAGCAGGAAAAGTTCCCTTTGCGTCACTGTCATGGAGGGGAGCCTGCAGGTGACGTGGAACATAGTGTCTGGCCGCTCGCTCCCATGTCAGGGGGCTCCCATGGGCCAGACAATGAGAGGCTGATAAAGGGCCCTGTCTGGGCTGCATTGTGCCAAGGGGCCGGGGTCATTTCTAACAGGTCTGCCGAGCCTCCGATGACAAAGTCCATCAGATAACGTTCCATGCTGTCCTCTTTCTAACATGTAGTGCTTTTCATTGTTCCTCCGTTTCATGTCTGGGATTCCCACCTGTGTGGCCCTGCCATACCTCTGACATCTCCGCATCGGAGTCCCCCACTCTTCTTTACCCTAGAAGGAAGCCAGACCTAATGTTCTGTGAGCTCTAGGGTTGCCTTAAAAGCTGCCTGTTCCATACACAGGACCCATTCCAACCTGGGCTTCCTACGGTTGACTAGAAGATGCCGTGTAATGCGCCGCTATGAAACATTTAATACCCGAGATGTGGAACCAAGCTGTTGTAAATAATGGCCAGAGACGCACTGAAGTCGTACCTGGAGGATGGTAATGTGAGACACTGAAATGAAGATGTCAGTAGGAAAGATGGGGGGCGCAAGGCGCATTTGCTGTGTTGGTGTGCAGCTAGGTGGAGTTTCACAGGCTCCACAAAGGATGCTAAACATGCCCTGCATCTCTTCACTGGCCCTTCTGGGGTAAATATGCCAGACTATCATGCTTTTTCATATATTATCTTCTCACTGGATCATGATTTGTGTAAAGCAGGTATCTGGTTATATTTTTATGCGTCACGTAAAAAATATTTGCCATTGTGTAGTTTTCCACAGGGAGATGATGATATAACCCTTTTTATTCACAGGATACGGAAAGAAGGGGCCTGATGGAGAAAATCCACATGGTCCAAGAAATCGTGGTCACCGTTCAGGGCCTGCTGGAGGAAACTGCATGCCTTGCGGAGAGGGTCAAAAAGTAAGGAGAGGGAGAGTGTGTTACAGTGAGACGCCCTGCACTGCGTCACCCGCAGCGTTAGCTTCTGTTTTCGGTTTAACACAATTCACTGGAGTCAGACTATAATTATGGCAATTTTTTCTCTGTTATAATATATAAAGTAATTGTTTTAAAATGAAAAATAATGCTGAAAAATATGATAGTATTATGTTATAATATAGTTTGGCAAATTTTAATTTGTTTTAAATCTTTAAATTTTAGCACTTTCAACTGGTCAGTGCCATTCCTGTCGACTCTGGCCTGCTTGGTTCTGTTCATCGTAACAGTTGTAACCTACTACATCCCACTGCGCTACATCGTGCTGGTGTGGGGTAAGGCTGTACTCCGCCTCTGAGCCAAGCACCTGTGCACCCAGTCTTGCCGCTGTCTCGCACATCTCGCTCTTGTAGCTGCCGCTCTCCTTGCCACACTTTCTGACGCAGACGGGGCTTGACAGGCACCGCCAGACTCCCACAGAATCTCCCGTCGACAGATTGAAGGGGGGCGGATTAGACGCGAAGAGGCATCGGAACTGTGCGTCCGTGCTTACACAGGAAATAGCTATAAGGGTGCAGAAACAAGCTAACATCCCTCAGCCACTCAGCCATAGTGCAAAAGGCACTTCAGAAGCGGCAGGTGAGATTTTATTTATGTATCAGGCTGACACGAACCAGTACGGTTTTTAATATTTATATTTAATGTGCACATTTTTCCCCCACACGGGGCTCTGATGCCTGCTGTTAACGCTGACATGTTTAGAGTCTTGTGATACGAAGCAGCCTTCCTCAGCGCGTGAGACACAGCCCTCTGGTCAGTACGATGATTTAATCTGAGCAGAAGCGCGAGACGTAGTGTGTATCTGGAATAATGCAGTAACTTGTGCGATCCGCTGTTTCAGAGGCACAGCAGCAGCTCAGTGACGCCAGAGTAATGTGCCAGGGCAGTTCTGTCGTGGCCCGGGGTGTGAGCTCTCTGTTACACCAGGAGAGCACAGGCCACGGTTTAATGCATCTTTCCTCTGGCAATGACATCCAATGCTTTTCATGCCTGTCCTGTTCTTAACTGCAGCAGTGTGGTATAAAGGCCAACAGCTTTACCCCGAGACAGACAGCTTTACTAGGGGATGGACAGTGTTACCTTGAACACACAACTTAACAAGAGATGTACAGGTTTAGCAGTGGACAGACAGCATTACCTGGGGCAGACAGCGCTACCAGGGGACAGACAGCATTACCTGGGGCAGACAGCGCTACTAGGGGACAGACAGCTTTACCTGGGGCAGACAGCGCTACCAGGGGACAGACAGCTTTACCTGGGGCAGACAGCGCTACCAGGGGACAGACAGTGTTACCAGGGGAACGGACAGCATTCCCAGGGTATGGGCAGCCAGACTGTTTCCCTTCCCCAGCTGCTGAGCCTCAGGACCAATCAATATGCAGCCAATATCAAACAGTTCCCACCCAGCCACTCCTGCCCATTTCTTGCCAGTCCTGGAGGTTCCCACTGTAGCTCCTGACAGGTCCTCCAGGTTCCCACCCGGAGTTGCTGTGCGTGAGGCGGCCAGGCTGTCCCTCTTTCTGTAGGCACAAGGGGTACCAAATTGCTACTCAAAATGCAGAGGCCATGAAAAGAAAAGGGAGGGGAAGAGACACTGGCGTCACCCTCCCCAGGCCAGGGCACGGGCTAAACACATCTTCCAAGCCGTTTGGTCCACCTTCTCAGACAGATGTTTAGTGGGACTAGAAGAGGAATCATCTCGCCTCAGCAGTGTTCTTCTCCTGCTCGTGTTTTTTCCCTGCCTGTTTATTTGCTGATTTTCCTTCTGCCACTCTGGCTATTATTTACTTACTGACTTTATTTCGGGTGATTAAACTGTTCTGGGACCAGATGAAATAATACCATCTTGGATGGCTGACTTACCCAGATATAAATGGATTCTATGTCAGGAAGGAATTGCCTTATTAAAATCGTGTGAGGTGAGGTATATTTTGGACCAAATGATATATTTATCTGTGTATCCTCATCTTTTTAGGCATTAACAAATTCACCAAGAAGCTCCGAAACCCTTACGCCATTGACAGCAATGAGATCCTCGATTTCCTCCAGAGGGTTCCTTCTGATGTTCAAAAGGTACAGAGAAGACAGTTCCACACAGTGCTTTTTAATTATCCATCTCCACAAGATTTACATGTGTTAAGAAAGTGTTTTCCCCTGCCTGGCTGGGCTATTTATTGATTTGTAGTTTCGCTGTGTGTTGTCGAGGTGTCTCGCTGCAAAGCTGTCTTTGGGAGTGGCTGGCCCTGCACTCTGCTGCATTCCCCAAGCCCCGTCGCGCATTATCAGTTTTGTTTGCCCGTCTCTCCGAGAACGAGGCTGGCATGCTGCCCATCGTGGCGGATGTCTCCAGCCGGCCTTCCAGGTCTTTCTCAGCCAAGGAGCGAAAGTGTTCCTGGCACATCAGGCTTGGAGGAGTCAATTAATGAACTTGTGGGCCGCGGCCGTCCTGCTGCGTGCTGTATGCGGCTGACTGCCGTAGCGTTTGCAGCCGGGTCACGTGCTCTGAGATCCTGCCAGCCCAGAAGGGATTTGTTTCGCGATGATCGGGGGGCCCTGGGCTGCTGGCCGATCGCTCGGCCCTCGGGGTCAGGAATCCGGGCAACACAAACAGCCTATTCGGGGCAGCCGGGCAACTCTCCGCTTTCTAATCACCAATCCCCTCAAGGTGGTCTTCCCCCAAGAGGGCCTGCCAAATTTCTGTCGATGTCATCTAAGGAGACCCTTTCAGAAAGGAGTGCCTTGGCTGAGTGAGCTGGCAAAATAAAGTGGCAAACATTTTGTATTCATAGGCCCGTGAATGCTGACTTTCCTGAGGGACACAGTTACTGCTCTGAAAAATCCTCACTTTAGATTTAATAATAAGAAACAGAAGAAAAAATATTCATTTAAGCAAAACAGGCAAAAAACACATCGATACGCCTACAGCATATAAACACACAGTTTGGATAACTAATGATAACTTTATATGTACATTCTAAACCTTGTATTTTCCTATTATGTGTTTCAAGATGATAATATGCAAATTCCACAGTTTGGGATCATGTTTTTAGTAGCCTGCTTGAGGCAAAAGACACAATGCAGCCTACACACAGCCTGATATAACAAGTCAGAGCTGACTCTAGTCTCTCAGCACAAATCGCTTGGTAATTAGTGCCCATGTGGAAACTACAAAGTCACCTTAAGCCAGTGAGGGTCGCGTTTCCATCTTCTCCTTCCTGCTAGGTGTAGCATCTGCCACTTCTAAGGAAGGATTCCCGTCCAGGTGCAGCCTGCAGCTACTTTCTTCTTTGCTTCCTAACATTTTAATCAGGCATAAATAATTAGAATCTGTAGAATCTGTACCTTAATGCACCAAAACTCTGTATCCGGCATATGAAAACACAAATGAAATAATTCTGTTTTTAAATGTAGTCATTTCTGTTCCTCTGACAGCTAGCAGAAAGGTTTCTGGTGTGCAGGTCCTCACACACACTTAACATAAGCCATAAGCTACCGACTAAACAAACCAAATCAGGGGCACAGAATGCAGTACAAAGCTCTACCGATATCACTCCTACAGACAGAGTCGGCCGTCTGTATCCAAGATTCCACCAACCGTGGATTGAAAACACTAACTTAATATTCGAATAAAAAAATCCAGAAAGTTCCAAAAATCCAAACTTGTAGCTGACAGGCCAAGCAGTGAGCTGAATCCATACGAATGCAGAGACCCTGCTGGCCAGTTGCAGATCTTTCTCCAGCACCCGTTGTTTGAGCATTGTTCGTCTCGTTCATCCGCTACTCATGTTGTGTGCGCCCTTTGTTTCTATGAACAAAATAACTATTTACGTAGCATTTACATTGTAATCCAGAGATGAATATGCAGAGGGATGTGCATAGATTTTATGCAAATAATGCACCATTTTATATAAGGGACTCGAGGTCCTTGGATTTCGGAACCGATTTCGCCCCGGATACCGAGACCCGACTGTATTCAAAAAGGAAAAGAATGGTTTGTATTATTCTACCATTCCTCACTGACTTTAATGATAACTCCTACACGTCCCAATAAAGATTTTTATTAATGTATTACATATAAACAATAATTAGCATAGAATCGTCATGTGTGTACGTTGAGTGGGTATAACGGTCGACCTTTTTTTGTGTTTTGGTGTTACAAATGTTGCGTGGGTAGCACACAGTTCACAGTTTTTATTTTCCTTCGGGTTGCTAAGCAGCTGTGCAGCTTAAATAGCAGCTATTCTTGTAGAGACATCGCTTGGTGGCATAGTGTTTTTTAACAATAAATGTATTATTCTGGTACGGCGCTCGAATTTTGCATATAAGATCTCTAACCTTGTACATAAGCGTTTGATATGGCAGACGGCAGGACGCCTCCGACGGGTTTGTTCGGCCCGATTTCCTCCTCCCTTGGCAGTGTAACACGTGTAGCTCCATGGGAACATCACAGGAGGAGAACGTGGCAGACAGATGAAGGAATGCAGATATCTTCCTGGCCTTTGCTCTTCTGTCAATCGCCACATTCACCTCTAAAGCCACGCGGCTCATTCCTGCTGTCGATATTCTGAAATATGGAGATCACCTTCCCAGCTCCTAGTGAGTTACTCAGCGCCACCCTTTCAATCTGCATGATAATTCTGCACATTGTGTCACTGCATACAAACAAATAAATGAAGCAGGACCATCTCGCACCGTCTGGAGCCGACGATAGTTAGAGAGGAGATGGGACTTTATGCTGAAGGCTGACGGCTTCCCATGGAAGGGTGGCGAGATGAAGAAGCTTGGGGCTCCATCAGAGCCCTGCGCTGCCGTTGTGTGCGAATGGTGCCCCATGTAGCTGATAGACTGTTGGCTCCAGGCGGTGGTTGCTGTGATCACCTGGCCTGATCATCACAGAAGACAGCCATTCCCCCACATGGTGCAATAGGAGACGCAGGTGCGATTGTGGGTAACTGTGATGGCCCTGTCTGTCACCTCAGCGCCTTGCTTGAACTGAACTTTAACAGGGACAAACCCACTTTGGCCCATTTTTAGTTTTTGAAGTGGTGTCTGTCATACTCGTGATCAAAAACAAACTCAATGCAGCCACAATGTTGGGGACTCAAGTGGCATGCGTGGGGCCTTGGGACTCACCAAAGTTGGGACACGCATCTGTCCTTGACTCAGCCAGCATGGTGGAGTGTGATTTCCCACGCAGTGTACTGTAGTGTCCTTAATGACACAGCCCTCGCCTGTTGATGTTCAGTTAAGCAGTGTGCACTTCAGAGGCTGGCCCTAAATATATCTGCTACTGTCAAGACCAGAGGGACGTGACCCACTTTGTGTAGCGCGAAATGAGTTAGCAATTATTCTGCTCTTATTTTGGGTTCACTGGGAAGGAAGGGGCACTACCTGAGTTTTTAACAACTCCAGTGCACGGCAGGTGAACTGGTCCCTTTCCTGGAAATGCCGGCATGCAGACAAGAAGAGCACGCTTAGCCACTGTCACCGCTCGTTGCAGTTTATTAGTCCCAGTCTGCGAGTGTCTTTGTGTATTCAAGGCAATTACAAATCCAGATGGGTCTTCCGACACAGCAGAGCTTGGCCCTCCATCAGTGTGACTGTCATCTCCCAGGTGCCACAGGGCTCACGGAGAGTTCGGATATGCTCCAGAGGACCCCTACTGCTCTACACTTCTGTGAGAGGCGAACCCCGAGTGTTTTACTGACTATATGTGAATATATATGCATAAACAGATCTGTGTAGGTCCAATCAAATCACTCTGCTCAAGTTGCTGTACTTGAGAAGTTGAAAATTGCACATTATTCTTGTACAGAATTGTAAGAAACTGATTAGCAAACAACCGATAAACAGAGTCTCTTCACATGACCTGTAACAAAAAGCATGAATAAATATTTGATATAAAGTATATGCCACATGCTGGAGAAGCCGAAAGTATTAAGGTACAGCCTGAATATGGCAGCGATTTATATGGTGAAATCAAGAGTGTTAGAAATATACCTACACTGTAAGAAGCTTGGGAAATGTGTTCCAGACAATATGTCACTAATTACAAATATCATTCATACTTCCAAAAATAATGTTCTTGTGGACATTTACATCAGTCATGAAGTCTGCGACTATCTGTGACTAAGTATCTCCAAATCCAGTAAAATCTTACTTATAGGAAACCGGGTGAAAGTTTAGGTCAAATTCCAGACCTGTTTCACTGTTGAAATACGAGGCAAACGTGAACTTCAGGTGGAAACAGAAGAGCTCAGCTTAACACAACTTCTAAATGGTGCACGCCCAGGACCGGGCACCCAAGATGAAGCATGCCCATGCCAAAGGTCAGCCCTGGCTCTGATTAAGCTCTCTTTGAAACCACACAACTGGCAATGAGCGATTATACATTTTATGAGCCACTCAAAAGCAGATCCTCTCAGCGGCCAGACTCTGCTTTTAATACTGGGATTTTAGAGGAACTAGTGCTGGGGAAACCCTGAGTTCTCCAGTCATCCTTCCCGGTGATTAATCCCCTCTGTGCCCTGATTCATTACTGGTGAGGGTGCACACGGCTCTTCTGGCTGGGCTCTCCTCAGGGGGACCATTACCACGCTCTAGCTGAGCTCGGATTACCAACACCCGACCGCCGTGCCGGCTTGTTTTCACAGGTGCAGTACAGCGAGGGGAGAGTGTTTGCCAACCAGAGCCCGCTGAAGAAGAAGAGGTCTTCTCCGTAGGCACGGTGTGAGAACGCTCTCTGCTCAGCCTCCATGACCCAGGAAGCCTCCACCCAACCCTTCTTTTCTGGTCTGTCAGGGTTGAAAGGACTCTGCTGTCTAGGAAGCATTAGCCAGGGGCCATTGCATCAAGCTGTGTGCCACTGTCTGGGACCCTAGTTCTGAGACTGTGGATGGGAATGGCTGCTTTTGCATGCAGTGTCTCACTCCCTTTGAGAACTTCAGAGTGGCACAGCTGGCTTTCATAACATACGCTGCTCGTTAGTCAGCACCAAGCCGATGGCGTTTTTTTAAAGGCGTTACTGCTGTCAAAAGCCAATGTATAAAGTCACACATAAAATTACATAATTGTGTCAAACCTTATTTCAGTAAATTTGGTGTTTTGCAGGTAAACTATTTATGACCAAGTGAGCAGATTTTAACTATGTGATGATTTTTAATGATCCCACTAAATAGCTTTGTTTTATTACATACTGATGATGGATCATTCTCACCCGCAAAACATCCTGCAGGTTCAGCAAGATCCAAAGGGTCAACTTTCCCTTTATTCCTGACTGTACAGTCATTATGTTACTATTCAGATTTTTATATACGCTATTAAATTATTTCTGTTTCTCTCCCTTGTTCTTAATCTTTAGAAAACTAAGGGGTTTTGTTGTAAATAAGACTATAATAAAAAAGGTAGTGGATCAAATTATTTGTCGGAAACCCTGGTATTTTTTGTTGTCCTTGGGGTGGGGCGGAGCCAAGCAGTAACTGAGCACAGCTGATCTAGCCATCTAGTCCCATCTAGCCAGGGCCCTTGGTCCTCGGTGCTGAAATGGGCATGCAAAGTGGGCCACCTGAGCTTTATCGTCCTTCATGCAGGGACACAGGCCAGATGAACTGTATCTGACTACGCTTTTCAAATTAACGACAGTGTGTCTGGTATTTTGCAATATTTGACTCCTTTAGAGAATGATCTAATCGCCATAACCCTGCTTCCTGCTGCCTTCTTTCAGAGAAGCAGGACCTTCATATATAAACAAATAGCAAAGCTGATTCATTACGTTTCTCAAATTTTCTGGTGAACTGAGCTGTTGTGCCGTCTTTTGCTAGGGCCCCCAGGAACAGTCCTCAGGTATTGAGCGTCTCTCTTCGTCCATTCACCCCGCCCCCCAATGCAGGCCATCCAGGGTGGCAGGAAAGCGTGGTGGAGGGTGCTGGAGTAGACTGGCTGGGTCACAGGGACCGGCTGGGAACCCAAACCCCCCCAAACGACAGGCTGATAGAGAGGGGGCCCTCAGAGCGAGGGGGCGTCCATGTGACTCTGTCGAGATGTGTGTGGGTGTATGTGAGCGTGTGCGCGCGTGTGCGTGTGTGGTCCAGGTACACCTTACATTGTGCAGATAGAAATCAGTTATTTTGATGTTGTGGAGACCATCTTTTTTATCACCACAGGGGGAAACTCAATTTTATAAAAATCTGTGGCTGTGTCTGTGTCAGTCAGAAAGCTAAAAATGCCAAAAGACTTAGTTTGGTTACTGGGGAGGGGTTAAAGTTGTCATAGTTCGAATTAGGGTTTTTCCCATAGAAATGAATGGACAGTCCCCACAAAGATATGAGTACAGGTCCGTCTGTGTGTGTGTGGGGGGGATGTTAAACCCACCCGCACAGGAAAGCTATTGCCAAGCAGCCTTCCCTAAACTCCCCATATCTGAGCAAACGGGGAGCGAAATGACACATGACTAATGTCTAATAATTTCACTGCTAACAAGTGGGCAGCATTCAGTGGAATAAGCATTCTCACCATTATTAATATGTTATACTTAAGCATTAAGGCTCTGTTTGGCAGGATTTTTGATACGGAAACAGCTATAATGTGAGGCATTTTCCATGTATTTGCCTTACACATAAATATTGACGATTAATTTTATATATTCATTTCTTAAAGACAATCCATTCATTTACAAAAAGACGTGTGTAGACAACAACTTATTTTATTCCGAAAACACCAAGCTGCTCTCTAAGGCTAGATATTGATAAGCACAGATACATGGCTTTGTGGAGCTAAGAAGAGGTTGGGCCTGTCAGCAAGCAGGATTATTACCGGGCTAAATAACCCTCCTGGCATTAACAGGGGTGAGAGCCAATGTGATCTCGTACTCCCACCTGTCACGTCAACTGTGCTGAACCTGGGACTGGTCTGTTCTGTTTCACCAGATGAAGGAGTCGCCCAACAAAGAGGACAATGTCTCAGGTTTGCAAGAGCAGCCTGTTCCGTCATCAGCAGACGTCCACAGCTATCAGTATGCAGGCGACCGTGTTTAAGGGTGTCATCGTTATAAATTAACTGGGCCTCCTGGGAAATGCATGTAAGTCCAAGTGTCACCATCTAAGGACGTATCGAAGTCCCTTTGGTACGAACGCCAGAGTTTCAGCCACTAAGCGGCCAACATGGTCGGCTGGATTGCTGTGTGTTGCGTGCGGTGGGTGTGGCGCGGTGCTGATGTCTTCATCAGCCTGTCGGGAGGGCGTCTGCAGCTGTGCCCGATCCCCCAGAGCCTGTCATACGCCTTGTTTCCATGGTAGTCCTTCAGGCAGCCCAGTCGGCAGGCTGTGCGCAAGGACCCCTGCAACCTGTTTTTTTTCGGCTACCACACTCTGACGTGCGTCCCTGAAGTGGCCGTCAAACTAGCGAGCAAGAAAAACGTGCCCAGGACCCCCCCCCCGCAGGTGCTCAGTCTACACAGCGGCTGCCAGCTCAGACGTGCTTCTAATAAATGTCGCTTCCCTTGTCCAGCTGCCTCTCCTTTTTCCTTTCATTAATTACTGCGCAAGGCGTCTTCGTCGGGGGTTCCCTGACCTCGCCATGGCGGGGGTATCCCTTACCCGGGGAATCTCTCGAAGCGGCGAATGTGGGCCTATTAATTTTGTTTCATTTAGCCCACAAAGATACTGACAGTCTGAGTGCCTCTGCGTCAGAGCACTGAGTATGCAGAAACAATATTTAAAATAAGCAAGTTTAGATTACTTTGTATCGTCATATTATTTTTATATTATATTGCCACCGATTTTCACCAGCAATTTTCACTTGTAATTGAGTCAGTCCAAACTATCAAAATCTTAAAAACTCCAAATGCATACATTCTTACAAATTATACAAAAGATATTGATATACTGATTAACATAAACATAACATAAAAAATTAAAGGTGGTTTCAGATGCATTTTAAAAACCCTGTGTTGATGTAATGTGTTCTGCCTGGGTTTACAAAGGATCCGCAGCGCTCGAGACCACGATTCCCTGCTATAGATTTTGTAGGAGGTGGAGAAGGCAGCCCTTGGGGCTTAAATTAAATCACTGGCCTTTAGAAGAATCTCTCAGTGGGGCAGATCACATTAATAAAGTCCACTGATTCTGCTTTAATATTATTCAGGAAGCTTTGATAGGAAGCAAAGAGCTTGGATCACGGCCAGCCTGAGAGGGCCACCGGGGCCGCCTGTCTCACTAACGGGCAGAGTGTGCGGGTGCCAAGGTTCCCAACCAACACACAGATGTGGGACCTGCTGCCTAGTCAAGGAGCAAAGATGCAGCAGCATAAGAGCCACAGGAGAATCGTGAGGCGCCGTCGAGCCCCCAAAGAGATAAAGACGTCAAGTGCGGCTGGAAGATGCCTGTATGTGACAGGAGGATAAGCGGTGTGGGGGAATCGGGCACGCTGCATGGCAGGTGCGTTTGTTAGTGGCAAGTGCATCAAGCATCTGTGACCCTCCAGAAATCCTGTAGCTGACTCCTGGGAATTACGAAGCGTGATTATCGGAGAGGATACACTTCCGGCCTGTGTAAAGGCAGCGCCGGTTTCAGGGTGACTCACTGTGACAGCAGCACACTTAACAGCAGCCGATTCGATGTCTTATGATGCCATGTTAGTAGCCTGAGCTGTTATTCTAACGCTCTGATGGGAAGAGCAGCTTGCAGTCTCAGGCCATTTTTAACTGAAAACACCAGGAGGATCTCGCGAGGATGAAGGCTTTACTCATGCTTACTGCTGCGGTGTGAAGTTTATGCGTGCTCTTGTCAGGCTGAAATGCACAGAATCATTTGCCCGTGTTTCTCATGTTAATGAACACTGATATAACGCAGCGTGACTCATGTCCTCCAGAGAAAAGAACGTGGCGTTCGGCAAATCCGCTGATGCACAGATATCTACCGCCGCGGAATCGACAGCCGTTAAAGGCACGCACAGAGCTGCTTTTTGGCCCAGAGAGGATGACAAAAGCCAAGGTTCTCGCCAGTCCTGGATCACGGGTGACCGTAGAGTGTTCAATATTAATGACTTTTCATGAAGGATGCAATTAGCACTGCTGTGTTTTACACAGTATGCACTGTCCAGATGAATATGTATGCAGTGAGATCACGCAAAATTACCAAGTAAAATCACTGGGCAGCTGCTAAGAAAAAACGACACACGTGTTGTATGTAGATAGTACATACACACACTGTAGGGAGGGCTCATGCATTTTGATTGCCTGTGAACTAACCATTTTCCATCTGTCAGAGGCCATATCAAATGTATGGAGAACAGAGCAAACTGTAAACATGAGTGCATGCAAATATGTCTTTAGAGTGTTTAATGTGCCCGCAGAGTCAGTCGGCACTAAACAGTCATTTTATCTCGCTTCATCCTGCGTAAATGTATATATTCAAATATGTGCATCTAAGCTTATTTGTCTCTCTTGATTTTTTACATACGTTTTTTAGCTTTAAATTTAGTTTTTTTTATCAAAATACATATTGTATTAGCTGGCTGAAATTTATTCAAGCATATCAGTAAATGAATATTGAACGGTCACAGAGCGAATCAAGGCGGACGGCAAGTCTTCCCCCGCATTGCGTAACGCCTGAAAGCGCATTGAGTGTGAGCGTTATTTTAAAATGCAAATGCAGCGACGGAACTTCCTGCTTGAGAAAGAGGCGCAGCTCTATGCGCCGATCCTGCGCGCGCTGGAACAGACCGCACATGGCCATTACCCTCCCTTACATGGCGGTTTACATCTGCCTCATCGGATCCCATCCTGCTGTCTCATTGGGGGGACATGAGCCCCGCTTAACTCGCCCCCCTTCGCCATCTGCCTGTCTGGTCACGTCCGTGGCTGCCCCGCCCTTGGCGAGGCTGTGCGCTGAAAGCCCTACTAAAGCTACCGTGGTACCGGCCACGAGTGTGTCCCCGGTGTTCTGGGGCACCTGTCTCAGAGGACCTGACCTCCCTCTTACCTCCCTCTGACCTCCCCCTGACCTCCCTCTGACCTCCCTGACCTCTAGGCCCACGTCTGGCCGGGCTGCCTGCTGGCAGGCTACACTGATTTTTGCTTGCCTCATCGTGCCTTTTAATTGCTTAATTGGGGTCATTATTTCAATAGTGCCTAATCTCTCCTGATGGTCCAGGTGTAAATCAGCTACTGACTCAAAGGTACAACGCCGTGGCCCCTATAGTGCTGAGATGAGTGTGGTGCTGGCGTCTTGCTGGAGTGTGGTTTGCTGGGAGCCCGACCCCTGATGAGCACGCAGGAATTCATTTCAGCTACACCTGCTGCTCAGGAACAGAAGCTTGTTACAGAAATGATCTAATTGCCCATCTCTGAAAGGTCCTTAAGCACTTAGGCAAATTTCCCTTTCATTCGTGATTAAAAATTGGTTTTAAAAAGAGGAATTAATTATGTACAGACAAAAAAAAATGCTTGAGACCCAGGGTAATTAGACAGGTCCTTTATAGTGGCTGACTGCTCTGTGATCAAGGTTTAAAAAGTACGGCAGCAGTGACGGTGGATCGTGTTTGTTTTAATTACGGCGCCACAGTGTCACCCACCAGGGTCCAATTAGCCTGTGACTGCCGCCTCTGTGGGCTGCGCCTGCCCGCCTTTGACGAAGAATGAAAGATCGCTCGTCTCATCCGTTCACTGACCCTGAACCCCCGTCCATAACATAGACCCGGGCCTTAGTTTGCTGAGGGCCGTTGGCTCATACCATGTCCATCTGACTGAAGCTGCCCCCTGCCCCCTGCCAATGGGCATCGGCATACAACACTGCCCCTTCGGACGGCTGTTGCAAGCGTCCTTGGCCACTGATGCATGATGGGAATAATGGCACAGCAGTTAACAGTGAAGGATGCGCGGAGCCGAATGTTGACGTATGCTAGTATAAGACTGTCGGGGCTGCTAGGAATCGTGCCTCTCGTCTCGAACCCTTGGCAATGTGCACTAGCTGTGCGGGGAATGTTGTCTGCAAGGCAAGCATTACTCTTGTGCACAAGCAGAAGTTGCTATGTGCTAACAGCTGAATAACAGTCTCACTATGCAGGATGGCTACAGTTGCACAGTTTCAGATCAGAGCTGAAGACGTTTTATCAGTGCCATTTAGGGAATTACTTGCTACAATTAAACTGAAATTTACCAATTAGTTTTCTCCCAAGTGATGTTGTGCATCAAATTGGTACTTAGATGCCCAAGGCATGCAGTTTCTCAGAGGTACTTAGTAAAAGAGACAAAGGAGGCTGTGAGAGGGCTCTCTCTTCTTCATCACTGAAGTGGTTAGTCACAGGTCTTTGAAACGTGTATGTCACACATCGATAAAGCTATTAAGAAGATGAAATATTTACCAAACACTTGACTCGTTTGCATTTGGTTCTGGCTGCATTAAATACAGACTATTTCAGAATTTTGAAGGTCAGATGAGAACAGATTGAGCAGCATGCTGGGAAAGAATGATCAGATCAGTTCATAGAACATTAAGGCTCTGTGCACATAAGCAGTAGGTCAATTATGGGAACTTATATACAATGTTGGTGCTAATTATATGTGTTAATATCTCATTCTGAATGGAGAAGCTAGTAAAATTTGCAAATTAGCTAGTGAACACTGGAAATAAGCTAGCTGTTCTAGAAAGTTCAACTTGGATTTGAGCAAGAGACCAGAAAACAATGCAGAGCAGAACTCCCTGACTTATTAGCGATCTTCGAAAATGAAAATGTGCAGCAATCCTGCAAAAATTTAGAGAACACTGATTTTTCACTTGTAATCATGCGGCGTACTTGGGTTTGGCTGCACTCCTCGGCCACATCATGTCATTAATACTGCCACAGGCAGTCGCTTTAAGATGAAGGGGGAAATAACAGGGACGCCCTGAAAGCAGCAGGACCTATGAGCAGCCAGCCAGAGACCAATTAGCAAGTATCTGTTTTTTTTTACCTTTTCTTTCCTTTCTGTCTAAATGAATGTGAGGGGGAGGGAGAGGAAAGGCGTGCAAGGGGGAGACAGGCGGGGGCCCCTTCTTCTCTCTGCTCCGCTCCCCGGTCTGGCCTGCCATCAGTATGCACACTGCTGGCTCCCCAGTCTTTGCCCGGGGCTAGGGCTGCTGGCCTGGGGCTATGGAATACGCTGGCTTGGCCCTCCGTGCTGCCAAACCCTCAGGATAATCCGCAGACTTGATTAAAAAGGGGAAAAAAAAGCAAAGCGAGCACCTGAATGGGAATCAGAGCGGCCGAGATCCACTCATTCGCTGTTAAATAGGCATTAAACAGCTTCATCTTCATATGAAATCACATGATCAGCGTTTGGCATTTGGTCGGCACAGAAACATCACATGCGGGGCTGCGACACCAGCAGCAACAAAGAGGTGGTTTGGTGTTTTCTGCTGTCATGTTGCTACGTTAGATGAATGTAAGGACAATGTTCAACATACCATTAAAGTATGTGGCGTCCGCTTGCATGGCGTTATTCGTAAATACAGCGAGCCAGTTGCCGAAATCAGACACCTGCTGACATTAGCTGCAGATTTTCAAGTTACTCAAGGACGTAAGTGCCTGAGCATGTATCCTCCTGCCACGCCAAAGACCTGTGGGATAACCAGTGTGCGGGGAGAAGTACCTTCAGCTCGCACGAAGGCCTGTTTGATGAGCCTCTGATGGAGAGCCTCACTCTCCAGGGCGTTTCCTAATGCTTCTTGTCAGGCAACTTCTCTGAACGCTCCTTTAGACGCTTATCATGCCAACGAGATTTTTATTTCTAAACTCTGTGGGGAAAAAGATGCGAAAATCACAATCAGCTAAAGTCCATGTTTAATAAATTTCCTTAGCTGTAGTTACAACATCTATAAGCAACAAGATAAAAGAAAAGACAATTAATCTGTGGGGAACATTCCTACAGGATAAACAGTGAAAACGCTTTAGATATTTCCATATGAATCATATTTTATGGGCTGTGCGGCTGTGCTTTTGCATTGTGGCAGCAAGACCACGGCGTCAGGCGACGAGAGCCAGAGTCACAGTTTCTCTCTGCACTCATTTAAAAGTGCAAACTTCAGTATAATGAGGTTGAAATAGGACCTGGACATATTCTGGATAAAATAAAAACAGCTGTAAGTAAACACAAATTCAGATAAATGCCACACTACACCAAAGACGGGGGCGTCCATGTTTGGGACATGAATGTTCCTTTAATAGCTTTCTGTTTCCCACAAAACTGCATATAATTGATTGCTACACCACTTAATGTAGCGGTGAATCGATTCTCAGAAAGTCTGGCGTAGGGTCTGGTATAGCGGGGGTGGCAGTGTGAGATACTGAGCATGAGGAAACGTGTCTGTGATTCTGGCCCTCGGAGTCAGCCGGAAATCAGCCCACTGTGCAGGCGGTGAGCCCTGCCGGGTCACGGACAGGAACCAAATTAATTCAGGGATATTTAGTCTAATTTAAGAACACAAAGAAGATGAGAATTTCAGGAAATCGAGTTTGACAAGTTTGTACATTTTGAGTCTAATGCATTAATGTATTCTGGCGCTCTCTTCGATCTGAAGAGGCTGCCCTCCCACACGGCTGCCGGATCCAGCGTTACAGTCCAGGTTATGCGTATTCCGCAAGGGAACACAAGCAAGGCCACATTCAGGTTACAAACTGAGGTCTTTAGCTACAGTATTCCTCTTCTGCGTATGGGCAAGATTAGCAGAAATATCTGGAAGGCTTACAAAAGCCACATGGAACAGCAATCAGTAAAACATACGCGACCACAGGTGACTTTGGGAAAGTTCATTAGTGTAGGCGGTAAAGGAGAACTGGGCTCGTCGGTGTGAGCACTGAGCTGATGGGCCGGCCGGGGGGGCGGGGTGGGGCCTCCCTGCTTCTTCCAGTGCCCCTCTTTCCTTGTGACTCCTGCTGGCCCTACATGGTAGAAGAGCTAAGAGGTCCGCCTCGAGACCTTTCCTAACCCAGGCGTGGCTCACCCCCCCAGCTCTGAGCACGGCCCGCACCAGCCGTCTGCCACCAGCTGCCGTTTATTACTCAATCCGCACCATGTGACCCCTGCACTGGCCTCTCACACACACATGGCCTGATACCCCCATAATGAAAGAAATCTGAACATAGATTTAGGAGAAATAAGACCATGAGCTGATGGGATATAATACATGACATTCTGTTCTTTCTTCATGCTTCTTAAGTGCTCTTTACTCTGGCAGTGCATTTCTAAGTGTTCCCTCATAAGAGTGCAGATACTTTGTACTGTTCTCTGGTCTTATTGATTAGGTCCATACCTGATGCCACCAGCACTGAGGACGGCAGTGCTCTGGGTGTCTTCTGTGGCAGGCGGCTGATGGTCCTGAAAGCCCTTCATACAGCAGTTTGTGGAATGTGGCTCCCACAGATTCTCTTGTCTGACTGACATTACAGCAGCGTTAATTGGATCCACTGGACACCCCATGCCAAAACACGTGCACATCTCACAGGGCAGCAAAGCATCTGTCTCTATTGAACAATCCATAGAAAATAATCTTTTGTTTTTCCCTAAATTGTTTATTGCTAATTGTGTCTCATTCTCTGGGATAATTAAGATGGTGCCGTGGTGTCCCTGTTTAGCTAGAATATTCCACCAGGACCTATAGCAGGTGTTTTTCCAATGGGGATAGACCAGCTGATGGGAGCTGTCAGTCAGGCCTAAAGAGCTCTTCATTTCTGCAGTTCTCAGCACCAATGGTCCCCTTTGTCACTTCACACTGAGAAACCCAGGGTCTAACCAGGCAGGGCACAGAGGCGGCTGCCCAGTGCAATCACAAGGCCTGTCCTGTGATAATGAAAGGTTGCTTGCCACAAGTGATGAGGGCTTATTCTGATGGTGTCTGCATTTTGTGGGGCTCACCTATAAAGGCCTGCCATTGGATTATCATAGGGCCCTCAGTCTGCCCTGCGGTGCCCTGGCCAGGCACATGCTGGGCTCACAAACTGTCTGCAAGAGCTTCTACTTATTTTTCAACAAGAAAAGCAGGGCAGCTTCCTCTCCATCCTGTTTCCACCCAGACTTCATCAGTGCTAAACTGGGTCATGAGATATTAAATGATTATTTTTCCAGTTTCCCTGCATATTAGGTTAATAGATTGGTGGTGTGCCTGGGATGCACCAGTCGCTACTCACATATGATGCTTCTGCTTGCTCCAGATGATCCTTCTGTCTTAAAGGTGCATAAATGCGCCGTGCTGCACTGCTAAGGAACTCATTGATTATAGATTAATAGCACGGCGCGTCAGTGAGGATCTGAGCATTGTAATAAAAAACGAACACACTGCGTCTCTGAGGCTCATGGGAGGAGATGCCTTTTGTTATCCGTACAGCCGACCTTGGGGGCGCTGTCATGCAGCGTGAAGATGGGGAGCCGTGATGACGGGGGGGGGGGTTTCCGTGGTTACAGGGCCCGACTGGGCGGGCCGGCCAGCCAGATGCCAGCGGCGATTGGGAGTCGGGCTAGTATCTTTGGGGTGGGATTCACCAGCTAACCGAGGACGCGCTTCAAAGCGTCACTGACAGCCAGGCACAGAGGAGCCAGCAGAGGCTACAGTGGAGTGTGTGATTATGGCAGCTCAGCACAGCTTCTCCCCCTCATTCTCCACAAATCACAGGTGTCTCAGAACCTCATAAAAACCATGCATGATTTTTAAGTTCAAACACAGAAAATGTACATTTTACATAAACAAAATGCTTCTCCTGCATATAACTGTAAAGTATACGTTTGGGGAAAAATGGGCAAAAAGTCCAAACAAAACATTGTGATGTCCTCCAGTGTGGCGTGTTTCAGATTTAGGCAACGATATAAAATCAAAAGCAGAGAAATCAGGAATGAATATTAAGGAATGAATGCTATTAAAATGACCCCTGTAATGAATATTTTTATGTCATACAAAAACTATTCCATTTGAAGTGTTACTATCAAGTCATTATATTCGTAGCTGTAGTTTCCACAGAAAAAATTAATCAAATCTGCCTTTTGCAATCTGCTTCTGTTGTCAATGTGAGTTTGTACTATTATACTCATTTAAATGAATCCCTGTTTAACAGCAAAGTTTTAATTATGATTGCTGTTTAAAGCACTGTTACTGTTAAGTAGATTAATTCAACATAATGCCTTGAATAAATATATTTTCCGATGTCTGAGATGCATTTCGCCATAAACAGACCCGTTCAACTGCTGTTATAGCGAGAAAGTGTCTGTGGGCGCTGGAACGCAGCAGTGAATCTGAGGTATCATAGCAACCGGGCAGCCATCACAGAGCCGCGAAACAGAGAGGGACTTTTAGGGGGTCCAACTGGCCCATTCGCTGCTTTGAGGAAGGGTTAATAATTCCAACATCTGAGCTGATTTAGTGCTGTTAACAAACTGCACAACAACTTATGAGATGCTGCGCTGGCACATTCTGAAATAATTCTAAAAGCAAGATGCACACTTTATTTATTTTCCATTTCCTTCAGCTCTCTTTAGCCCTTATTAATATCGAGGATGTAATAAATCAGTTTGCGTTCCATCTACTGTCGGTTGGGACTGGCCCCTTGCATGTCCTTAGTGAGTGGGAAACTTCCCTGACACACACGAGCAGAGGAGACTCAGCGCTGCTCACACAGCTCAAGGACATGAAGTCAAAGCATCTAACAGACGATGCCTCATTTATGGAAGGACAGCGGTTCACCGGCGAGGGGGTTATAAACACCGGGGGGAGCATAAACTCAGCAAGCGTGCCGTCCTGGCGGGATACAGGGTGTGGATGTCAGGCCCACAGGGCCGAGCGTGGGAGCGAGCAGGTCGGGACACACGGCCGTGCTTTTGTGGTTCTTCAGCTCCATGCCAGGGCAGATGCAACGTTCTTATCTCCTGTTAGTGCTACGATTCAGAAACAGACCAGCTGACCACATCCTATAACCCTTCCCAAGATAAACAATGGAACTATCGGCAGTACTGGATGAGAGACAGTTCTCTCAGAGCTGAAAACTTTTTAAAAATATATTCTGGGCACTGCAGGAAACAAGATGTAGCATAAAAAGCCACCGTACAAATGAGTGTGAATTCAAAGCAATCTGTGCTATTGAAATCTACCTAAGAATAAAATAACTTGAAAGAGCAATTAGCTTCTCCTCAGCTGGCAATTGGCAGCTGCTGTTAAAGGTCAAGCACCTTCTGATAAGGATTAAGACATAAGAATGAGTAAGAAAATAAAAAAAAAATCAGCTGAAAGGAACATTTACTTGTTACACTGAGGGCAACATTGTTGACTTGCTTTGTGCGTTTGCCTCAGGAAATATATAGACATTCCATCTGTACCTTTGTGTTCCACTTTTCTGCCTGTAGGTGGCACTACTCTACCACAGAAAGACGCGGGCCCACTGTGCTGCGCGTATCTCAGTGGGATCAGGTCTGAGGCTACTCCCTGGATCTAATTAGACAGAAGCATATTTTTACATGTTGGTTTGCCGGTTGTCATCGAGCCATTTCCACACAGTGTGATGAGAAAGGCGTCTTGCTGCAACTTTCAGGCGAATGGAACCAAAGGCATCTGAGTTTTTCTCCCGACCTCCTGTGGGTAATCAAGTGAACAACTAATTATGGCAAATAACAGGCATTATCATTTCCACACCAGTGTGTTTAAGGCAGTCATATACAGGTCTTTTGTCTATGCTATGCGAATGCAATACAAATGTAACAAAAAAAAACAATGGACCTGCTTCACCCCCAGTGACCTTATTACCTGGTCAGCGTTGGAACGGTGCTTCTTGGAAGAGTGCCTAAGGTGACACTTGGGTGGTGAGGGCCAAAAATGATTCCGGTGGTGGACATTAGTTATGCACCGGTACCCTGAGTGGAACATGCCAGAAAGAAGCGAAACGGGCCTGTTTCTGATTGAGCAGCTTTGCCAGTCGAAAAGCTTTTTAACCAGGTCAAGTTTCTGTAAATGGTAGTGGGCCTGATGTACAATCTTACAACAAAGGAGTGAATGGTGAGCGGCCTGCGTGGGGGGGGGCATGCTGAGGTTATATCAGGCAGCAAGGCCATCACGGCGCTCCTTTCCAAATTAATTAAAGGAAGGCTCAATTAAGAGCGGCGTGAAAAGCAGCCTGCACCACACAGCCCAGCCAATCGCGGCCTGCCACGCGGAGCCGTGCCCGCGGCCTGCCACGCGGAGCCGTGCCCGCGCCCCGCTCATTTTTATCTTGCCAAACTTAATTGCAATTTTTCAGGAGGGACGAGGTGATTGGAATGACAGGGTGAAATTAGTGGCGTGTACCGATAGTCAGGCGCTCTTTGCGAGACAAACGTGGCCGCCTGCTTCTCAGAGCCTGCAGCGGCTTGTCCAGAGGCGAACACGCCGCTCTGATTCCCTGTCCTTCCACTCATTAATTCCCCTTCTATGTCTCCATCCTCACCTTTATTATGGTAATTCCCAACACTTGCAGTCTGCCTCTGTGTAAAGCCCACATTGTTTTTTTTTTTTTTTGCTGAATTGCAAAACCATTTGCACCGACAGCATCGTGTCCTTCTGTACGCAGCTTTAATGGGTTGTATGTTGATACAATGAAGGATTAAATTTACATATAATGACTTTGTCCTCACAGTTCACAATGAAAACCCTGTATAGACACTATATGTATTATGAGGTTCAGGTAAAGGTGGGAACATTAGCAGTGTGGACTCAAGGCCATTCAGATAAATGCTGCACTACACCAAAGACGGGGGCCTCCAGGTTTGGGACATGAATTCTCACACATGTAGAATAAACAATAAAATCGGCTAAATCTAACAGGAAACAAATACAATGTCACAGTTTATTTTGTTTTCCCCAGAAACACACAGAAAGAAAGCAGTGAAAATGCCAGTATGACCTGTGAAGGTTATTACGCAACCCTGACACTGTGTCCCTAAGCTGGAAGCTTGATCTATAAAGTACCAAGGCGACGCTGCAGGAATGGCTGTGCTGAGGGCCGCAGCACAGGCTGTCGTCAGAGTGAAGCCATATTCGGTTGATGCGTAAAGTGAATCTGGACAGCAGCATGAGCCGGTACCAAGGTGACGCCATAGGAATGGCTGTGCCAAGG
>JAAGVU020000019.1:12631042-12651122 GCA_011763525.2 Mormyrus iriodes
TAACATCTACTGTAACATTTACTGTAACATCTACTGTAACATCTAATATAACATCTACTGTAACATTTACTGTAACATCTACTGTAACATCTAATATAATATCTACTGTAACATCTACTGTAACATCTACTATAACATCTAATATAACATTTACTGTAACATCTACTGTAACATCTAATATAACATCTACTGTAACATTTACTATAACATCTAATATAACATCTACTGTAACATCCACTGTAACATCTAATATAACATCTACTGTAACATCTACTGTAACATCTACTTTAACATCCACTGTAACATCTACTATAACATCTAATATAACATCAACTGTAACATCTACTATAATACTATACATCTAAGCAGTGATGTGTTTCCATAGCCTGTGTTCCCATGTCCTTCCAGCTTGTAAAAACACTTAGTGTCTTCATTCACTACCTCGTCCTCTTCTTTTCTGCGATGACAATAAACCTGGTGACCCTACCTGTATTTCAACCTTTACTTCAATCTCCTGAATTAGGAGTGCAAAAAGCATCGCAATACATGTAAATACACCTTTGTTAAGAGTGGATAAATGTATGCGGGATATTCTCAGCAGTAAGTGCTGCTCATGAATATATATGGTTCTCATGTTAACATCTGATACAAAGTAACAAGTCCCAGAAAGAGGAGTGAAATAGAACTGGCTGAATGCAAGATAATCTCCTTCAAGACCACTACAAGAAGACAAGTCATGTGAAATAGCTGGGGGCCCTGGGATCCAAAGATTAAGGGATGGGTACCCCACCCTCCGCAAGGGCCCTCACACGCCCACCGCAGTGAGAGCTGCCGCATAGCCGTCTGCTTTGCTTTTAAATGAATGACTGACAGGCTGAAATCAGAGTGTGAGTGTGTCCTCGCCTCGCCTAAGCTGGCTCTCAGAGAACTCTGCTTCTGCTCTGTGTGCCAGGTGAGCTGGAGCAGGTGTATTAATCACACTCAGCACCGTTAATGCTAACTATCCGTCAAGTCGGCCGGCCGGGCTCTCCGTCTCAGGTGACAGGAAGGTCTGTCCTGAGACCTGCTGATTCGTCCTGACGTTTACGCCTGTAGGACAAAACAGACACAAAACGCTCCCCGTTTTCCTCTCTCCTCTCAGCCTCCACTTTTCCTTTTTTGGCGAGCAGCTCCATGAGACATTCATCCGTATCTATATGTTGTCTCTCCAGCCTCGCACGGTTTTGCATGATGTTACGCTCAGGCTCCTTAAATGTTCCCTGTGCTGTAAGGTTAGTGTTAGTGGGCTTCACAGGACTGTTTTTCCACTCTTCCAGTTTATTAATAAATAAACAGACACACAAATAGATAAATAATAATAGCAAGTCCCTGTAGTGCCTCTGTTGCAGAAAACTCACCCAGCATTGTATCTGGTCAGCAAATCACAACACGAATGCCACCTGGGTAATGTAGTATCCTTTTTACGCCAGAACACACATTAATACACATGCTACTGTTCAGTTGTGCAACTGTATATCGAACTGTATAACTGTATAACTGTATAAGCATGTAGTGGAGCAAATAACACTGCAGAATCCTCACTGCATCTATGAGCAGAGTCATTAGTACAAAACAGAACTGCTGTCATTGTGTATGTAATGTGTAATTATCCGGTTATCAGTGCTTAAAATCATATATAATATAATATAATATAATATAAATGATGTTTTCACTACATGTGAGCTATAATTTCTGTATGTCTTCTGGCCTTTCCTTGTTAGCACCTAGACTTCTTTCTGATTATATCCTCATCAGTTTGTGTATGAATGTGCATTCCTTTCCTCAACAGCTTTGCTCTGAAATATCTATATAATCCCGCTAAATAAATCAATGTAAGCCTTTTTGTATATGAACTGTGCAGCCATTTCAATCACAATGAACACAAATGAACGCAATGCACAATGTAAATACATCAGCCTTCGGGTGTTACTACCAAATGACCTGAGAGCTGCCTGTAACAGACATGCTTAATAGGCCTTCTGGTCTGGAGGAATCTATTTATCCATTTTCGGTCATATTGAAATACTGTAAATTCATAAACATGCACAGGCCATCACACAGCCGTAAATATGTCCAGGCACAGCCGCTGCACGTATTACGTGAAAACAACACAAACAGATTCTACACTCTGTGCTGTATAATTTGTGGCTGTCTTTGAGAACCCACTGCGTGGCAGATTGGGCCGGACTTCCATCACAGAGCGCTGTGTGTTTACATTTTAACAGGAGGGGCATGCCTCCCCTGACAGCTCCACCAATGACAAGTGTAGCAGTGACAGATATCTAACGAAATCAGTACAGGAATCTTCATCCGTGAGAGCCAAGCCCAGCGAAACGGCAGGCACGTTCCTCACCTGTCACTCTGAGGATTTGTTGTGAAAAGGCACCGTGGTGAGAGCGTGAAAATGCATACATATACATCACTGCACACTCCTATACGGCTGATTTTTTGTCCACCCTTTTAAACAGGCGCTAATTATTGGGCTTCATACAGCATAAAATGTACAGCTGTGCCGACTGTCAGCACTCCACGGACTGCTGAGCTCGTGTACGTTTTGCCAGTGGGTGGTGCGTGCCTCCAGCAGGACGGCTTTCTGCCTGACAAACCGGGTGTGGGTGGCGTGGGCGGTGGTGGCGGCGGCAGGGGTGGGGGTGGGCTGGCTGGGTGGCTGCTGAAGAGAGATGAGGGCCATCCTCTCCAGGGTAAGAAAGCGGGGACACTGAGGTGCCCTCAGTCAGGACCACGCCATCTGATGGCAGATGCCCTGAGAGCAAGCAGCAGACGGGGGGCCCATAGCCATGGTGTCGCAAAGAACACGAACAGTAGAGGAGGGTAACGCCGGAACAACCAAGAAAACAAAGGCTTGTAAGCACAAGCATGGTGACGTACACTGCTGGATTCGACGCTGTGCCAGGCCGCTCGGCTGTGCCTTAGTGACAGGGCATTCTTCTTGTCTCCTTCTTCCACATCAAGAACTGGATGGCTTTCTCTTGGGGATACACGTCACCCACCTCTCCAAAACAGCTAGGCATCAACTTTGATTACTTTATTTTTGAGGAAATCCAGATGTTGCCGCTTGTGATGGGATCTCCACACATGGGAGTTCTATGGATGGGGGTCATGAAACCTCTCAAATGTTTGATTTTGGAAGCATTCCCATTCCGATATTGAATTTAAAACAAATTTAAATCATGCAAGTAACTTAGCACCTTCAGGCAAATATTCTGAAGGATTTTGTGGGCGGCGTCCCTTTAGGAACACTCTTTCGAAACTATGCATGTACATTTACTGCGCTTTTTTTCCTTATTAACCTCATTTTAAATACTATGTTATGACCCTTTGGGTGCTAGTGACAGCCAGCGGGGCGGCTAGTATAACATCCCAGCTCTCAGTTATCATTTGATAATTTCTGTTACTTAGTTGACCACTGCTTTAAAAGGCAGGCTGTCAAAATCCTGTCCACCAAGTGGAAATGTGATCAATACCGATGTCATTCGAATGGTTCAGCTCTTTTATTTACTTATTTATGTAGTTATTGTTCATTCAGGCGTCTGATTACAAACATGCTGTACTCTAGAGGGAAATAACTGCATGTAAATAATCAGAAAAACTGTCTGAAAGGAACGTACAGCGTGTGTTGTTTGCTTGTCTCCAGCTTGTTTATTGATCGTGGCTTCTGCAGACCTGTAGATGCCATTTCGCACACACAGATTATTTTCTTCCGAACTATGATACATTATCAATAAAAGCAAGGAAGAATCCTGGGAACAATGGTAGCCTCAGTAGGCCCTCTCATAAATATATTTATAATGACAACGAAGTGGATGGGAGTCCACAGACCAGCAGGCGTGGCATACTGTGAAAAAGTGTCCAAAATTACACAAAAAAATTAAGGTCACAGACGACGTAACAACCTTGGTGTCATTCATACTGTTTCTTAGATGCACATACCTGATCCAGAATACAAGGCATTGTTTACAAGCAACAGGCATAATTAAAATAAATCAAAAATTTTAAATATGCTAATTGTTCATAATACAAGTGTTGGCCATGTTTCCACTACTCAGATTTGAACATTTAAGGCCAAGCACAAGACTACTGACAACGTGGAAAAAATGGTAATATGGCTCCACCTTAATTTAATTAGTTTATAACAGCAGCAACCCCAATTTTCCTAGGTTAGCAGGAAGTAAAATCATAGTCACCATCCCACAACTTATCATCATGCTGAACATTCCTTCATCATTAGAAATTAAGCCAGATAATTTATTTAAGAGGTAAGTATGTTTGCGTGTCTAATAAGCGTACAAGCGTAAGCCTACCAATGCAGTTACGGGGAGGGATGCCAGTATGGCTGACCGCAGTTACGGGGAGGGATTCCAGTGTGGCTGACTGCAGATACGTGGAGGGATTCCAGTGTGGCTGACTGCAGTTACGGGGAGGGATGCCAGTATGGCTGACTGCAGTTACGGGGAGGGATTCCACTGTGGCTGACTGCAGTTACGGGAAGGGATTCCAGTGTGGCTGACTGCAGTTACGTGGAGGGATGCCAGTGTGGGTGACTGCAGTTACAGGGAGGAATTCCAGTGTGGCTGACTGCAGTTACAGGGAGGGATTCCAGTATGGCTGACTGCAGTTACGTAGAGGGATTCCAGTATGGCTGACTGCAGTTACGGGGAGGGATTCCAGTGTGGCTGATTGCGTGTGATGTTCACTGTATCTGTAATCATATGCATATGCAGAGGATTTGGATGCAGCATAGCATAAACCTGAAAGATGTAAAAGGGGATTCTGAGTGAGGCTGGACATTCCTATTTTCGTTCAGCTAAAATACCTGGGGCCAAGCCGGGTGCCTGGGGAGAAGTCAGGATGGGCGTTAACCCTGTAATGGCCCAACTAATGGCCCGATGTGGCGGTGCCGGAAGTGGTAAGCCGGGCCCAAGACGACATGTTATGAGGCTTGACGGCAAGAAACAGCATGTTAGTGCTGCAAAGGGATTGTCACATTACAGCAGCTCTGCTAGGCGCAGGAGGTAAAAGCATGAGTGTCCATGCAGAAGATTCGCGTACATGAACATTTAAAAATAGTATGCGGTGGAAATGATATACAATGCTTGTATTACTATATATTATTATTGGTAATTACTGAAAATACCTGTATTTCTTTGCAGGTTTAAAAAAAGAAGTAGCAGAAATAAGAATTGCAGCAGTAATAACTGTCATACACGTGAGAATATAAACATGGAGTCCAGGCCTTTCAGTCGCCGATGGCATTTAGTGCTGGACACCAGTGGAGCTGACAGTGTGAGACCTGAGGAGGTGTTGTGCTCACATGCGGAGCCCCTAAGTTATAGTTATTGACTGCTTGACCTTTGCGGTGTCGTCTGGGTAAACACACCTTCGATCAGCTGCACTCGCAGCCTGTCTGCTGACTATGGCGTTCCAGCACGTCGCACCAAGTCTAAAAAATCTGGTGGCTGATGAAAAACAATCAACCAGAATTAACAAAGAAAAAACTCTGTCTGATATTCCCTGATACGGCTGACATTTTGTAAATCTTTCATAAAAACAAAGGTCACATAACCTGTCATTTGCTTTCCATTACTCACTAACCCTCTCCCCCATAACAGCAGTGAGACTAATTAAAAGAAGATGGGCTTGCCTGACTGTGACCACGAAGGTGCCCTCACCTTTTCTCAGCCCCCTATTTTGCCCTCCAGCTAAATTCTAGAAAGGGCAAAGTAAAAAGCAAAATGGGGGCATTAGCTCTTCCAAGACACGGCTATGTCAGAGGCCAAAGCTGGCCGAGCCAGGGTCTGTGCTCACATCCATCTGCCGGTACAGTTTCTGACAGAGCCTGGACATAACATCTGCCACGTTTAAAGGTGGCTCCAAGTAAAGGTCACTGGACTGGGAGGAGAAACATGTTCTGATGAGACTTTTCACCTTGTGATCTTAACAGCAGGAGCCTAAACATGTTCTGCTTTTATGAGCTGGATATTTATGTCATTTGACACAATCTAGGGTCCAAGCATATTTTCTTTAAGGTAAATTAGAGGAATTCTATGCCAGCTTAAATCTAAATAACCAAGGAAAAACTACAGTACTTGTCCAATATTTCTTCTATTACAGCCTAATGTAAGTTGTGTGTTATATAAGGATGCAAACACAGGAGGTAGAGGGAACTGATTCAGAACCCTTGGCTGGGTGGCAATTAAGCTCTAACATTGTCCCACATGAAGTGTCTGTGCAATGAATAACTGCCCCTGGGCGGTACTGTAATATCTATTCTATAAAAATGGAAAACATATTCAAACACTTTTAAGAATCACACACAATTTATACATTTAAAAATATAAACAAATGTTCCAGTAATGAAATGATCAATATATCAAAATTTCACAACAAATAAAGCTTTCTTTTTTTTTGTTTTCCTAACACCCCCCCATTAATCAGCTGCCTTAGGCTTGAGAATCTCACCGCGGACGTCTGCTTAACAAAGGGCTGTTAAATATTTCACATCAGGGTGAACTATCGCAATAAAATGTGTTCACATATCTCCAGCGGTTACACATTGTTCAAGTACAGGAAATTCAACGGGAAGTCTGGCTCTTTATAAAAGCTACTGTTTTGTAAATCAGAGTTGTGGTGTCCTTTTTCTAGGTAGGCAGGCAGGCTTTGCCAGGGTAATTGGTCCGAGCAGCCAAGTGTGTCTAATACAGGTTATAAACTTTGTTTGGATCCCATATTACATACTAAAGGCTGAAATGGCTTAATGGATGCATAAAGGTGCACTCTACACCCAGACTGGCACTGTGAGAGGAACGGCATGCTGGCTAATCCACGTCGCCACTGTGCTCCTTTACAGCTTTCAAGTTTAAAGACCCAGAGTCAACCTGGTTACAGAAAAGAGAGCCCAGGGCTATCAGCTTACCGTCACCCTCTAGTGGGGAAATAAAAGGGTGCCCCAGGGGGCAAATAAGGAGATCTTTATTTCTTACTTAGTGTCACAGTAGTGATTGCCTTGGGTCTAATGAAAAAGCAGCTTGCCAGGCACTGTGCAGCGTAGGGCTCCACTGTACTGATGCGTGTTTAATGGGCTTCTTACGATTGTCAATCAGAGCAGAATTCTTTTCGTTTATTCTAGGACCATCTAGAATACAATATTCTAATCAACATCAGGACTGTGATTACTTTACAGTTGTGCTAGTTTGTGGATTAACTTCTATCGGAAAAGAGAATACAAACAATCGAACAGGAAAAGGCGCTCATGGAGCTGCTCCCGCGCTGTAGTACAGCCGCCCTGAACTTTATGGCTGCTTAGCTAGTGCAGGGTCACAGTGAACGTGTCCCATGGAACAGGATATGCAGAGTGGAGCCACACAGCCACACAGAAAATCATGTGGACAACTCAGAGACAGACATTCTTCGAATAGTCTTGGAGGGTGGAAGGAAATCCATCATAAAAACAGGTGTTTCGCAGTGTGCCATGTCAAGATCTGGCATCTGATCTCATAATGACATAAGGCAATGTCTGTCTAAATACACACATATACATATACTTACAGATTATAGAAATCAAAAAGTTGATTTCCATTTTCTGAATTCTGTTTCAAACTGACAAATCAGAAAACAAATTTGGAATATGACCAAAAAATACCAAAGACAGATCTAGCTGCTATGTCCCACAAAATAACATTTATTTATGTTTAATAAAATAGTCACGAATTGTGCAATTTCAAACATAATGACTGCTGAAGCAGACATCTAGTACTCTGTGTTGCATATTATAGTGGAAGTGCTACAATCTGCTCTTGAAAATGCACCCTTCCCCACTACACCGACGCCGTCTCTCTGCACAGATCTGGCTCATCCACAGTGCACCAGGTTGTGAAATTAGGCTGGATTATGTTTTCTGGCAGTTAATTTTTCGCTTTGAAGTGCTTAGACGGGAGGTCAGAGTCCACTCCACATCAAAGCCTTAAGAATCAAACCATTTTCCATCGCGTCTTGTTTTGACGAAGAAGCCTGAGGTGATACTGCATTGTCAGCCACCACGGACGGTCTTTTCAACGTGAACAACAACACGATGGAGAAGTGCCTGCATCCTGCCCCACGGTGCCTTTCAACAGGGTCAACTGGAAAAAAAAAATACTAGACCTGCTTCAGTTCCACTCGGACTCCAAAGTGTGCCAGCTAGAAACATCCCTCAGCATGAAACCAGACAACCTGGGTTTGGGCAGATAAGTCCTGATGTGAAATGATATAAGCAGGGGGAGCGCCATAGCAGGTGGACTGCTGAGTGTCATCAGGACGAGTGGAAGCCATCGGGCTGGTAACCTGAGAGTAAAGCTGCCATTTGTTATTGTTTCTCATAATTCAAATACCTTCTGTTCTATTCTTAAGCAGACTCAGTACTGACAGCGTGCTGCCATTCATTTGGGAAGACGGCATAACCAGGGTCCCGAGGACATTCAGTGTGCATATTCATGGAACCATATGGATGCAGAGAATGTATTATTGATGAACTCTATACTATTAGCAGAAACTCAGATTATACAGCAAACAGCAATAATTATCTCAAAATACTGCAACAAAGGAAGCAAAAGGAATGACGTTTAAATTATGTTTATGTTGGTTTAAAACTGATTTTACTAACCATTTCAAATCCTCTCTCACCCCAGTGTTTGCAGCAATCGTCCAGTACACTCTCCCAGCAGCAAGCGTCGTTTCAGTAATCAATACATCATTACATTATTTCACTAATTAACTCAATGAGCCAGTGGTGAAACGCAACACATAAATGGAAAGGCTGGGGTCCCCCTGAGGAGAGGTCTGGGAGCCACAGCAGTGTTCATCTAGCCATGGCGATATCAGGAACATTTCGGAGAAAAGAAGAAATTCATAGTACTTTTAAAAAACTGTATTACTGTTTATTTGTATATATTCTAATGCTAGAACATGTTTGTTTGATATTACCATTTGGGGCTGCATTGTCATATGTCCCTATGAATGTCTCCCAGCCTTCCCAAAGTGCCCATAATCACCAGCTCATCCCACTTGTGTACCTTAGCCTAAAAGGACGCTTTCTCTGACAGCACATCACTAACTGAGGTCATGTCCTGGGTCAATGCTTGCGGGTTTCACAGCAACATGGGGCCAGCACACTGGAGGTGAATTTCTCAAGGTGACCAGGTTCCTCTTGAGTAGCACCAAACGGGGTCAGAGGAGAAGCAGGACCCCAGGCAGGCCTCCAGGAAAAGGACACACATGCTCACAGACCCCAGTATCCTGTACTCCCTCAGCCAGACTGCAAGCAAGGAGACAGATTCAAGGAAGATCCCCTTGGTTCTACCACTGAACCTGGGCAGAACCTGACTACACAAAATAAGGTAACAACAGCATGAACAGGACAAATAATGAAGATCAAGTAAAACATGCAGCTAATAGCATTGATAGCCCTGATAGCACTAATAGTACTGATAGCACTGGCAGCACTGACAGCATTGATAGCACTAATAGTACTGATAGCATTGATAGCACTGGCAGCACTGATAGCACTATCAATGCTATCAGGGCTATCAGTGCTATCAACGCTTCAGTGCTATCACTGCTGTCAGTGCTATCAATGCTATCAGTACTGTTAGTGCTGATAGCACTGACAGCATTGATAGCACTGAAGCGTTGATAGCATTGATAGCACCGATAACATTGATAGCACTAATAGTAGTGATAGCATTGATAGCGCTGGCAGCACTGATAGGACTTTTAGCATTGATAGCATTGACAGCATTGGCATTAATTTGAGATCAATGGATTCTGAATGATAAAAGCTATACATTTATAGACCTCACAGAACACTATACAATATCACCAATTGATAACACAATATTAAACAGAATTCTGGACAAGAACAGGTATTCCCCATCTTACAATAACAGTACACATTATAGTTACATTTTTAAGATTCTCTCAAATTGAGATCATAGCAATACATACTTCGTATGAAAATAATAAATATATGTAATAATAATATATAGATTATCTGTGTAAAAAAATAGTTTTTATTTATTGTAGCAGAAATTAATTCGCACTGCGGATTGTTGTAAAACAGACATGTTAAATTTGAAGGTATTTTCACAGCTATATGGTGTTTTATCTCTTGTTTTGACCATAGATAGTTACACAAGCAGCCTCCAATGAGTGGATTGTTCCCTAAAGCCAAGGATATACTGATGTGTTCATATATTAGGAGAAATGACATCAAACTTGTTTACAAACTCATCTAGTATTGCTAGAAGATCAACCGAAAAATTGTAACTTAAACACTTCAAAGGTATTTGATTTATACAAAAGGTAGTTTTTTACAAATGTGAACTAAAAATACAATTCAAAAATGTTTACATTGTACATCTGTTTTCTATATACATTGAGAAGCTCTCATAAACACAACAATTCCTATTAAAAAAGTGAGAACAAAAACGATTCCCTCCCCGTTGTGGAATCCTGCGAGCGGCCTGACACAGGCCCCCCAGCAAAGGCAGCTTCCCGTAGGTCTGATTCCCGCTGGCAGTTCCTGCTTCCTGGAAGGCCGAGCAGAGCAACAGGGCCAGAGGCTGGGCCACAGTGACACAGAGCGCCTCGGCACCCCGCAGGGACACGGTGACACAGAGCGCCTCGGCACCCCCCAGGGACACGGTGACACAGAGCGCCTCGGCACCCCCCAGGGACACGGTGACACAGAGCGCCTCAGAGGCTGATTCTGCAAGATGGGCTGCGTTTATGTCTTGGCCCTTCTGTTCATCATGCTTCAAGTTGATCTTTTCGGATGAAAACTTCTGAGTCCTTTATAACTTTTATAAGTACTTAAATAAAGATACAACGTCCGAGTGTAACATATAACTAACTCGGTTATTATCCACAAATTCTGAAATGGCATTTGTTTACTTTTTGTTTGGTTATAACAAGGTGAATATAAGCTCTTAATATCATGCCAGGATCTCACAGTAATGGTGTGTCTTCAAATAAATCTGCAATCAGGGGGATTTGGACATTTGACACCGTCCATTAAAACAGAATCTGTTTGGCAGCAGGTAGTTTATGCACTGACATTCCTCACTAAAACACCACTGATCCCACGGCAGTTGGCCCTCGGCTTGTGCTAGTCCCCTGAGCTGGGGACTTAAATAAAAACATCCAGTTATACAAAGACATTCTCTGTAAAATTGTAAGGTTTGGTGCACAAATCATCAGAATGACAATATAATTAGACGTTTAATAGGACACTTACAAACTGTTTTGTGACCAGGAAATCGGAAGCTCAAAAGATAAGTTACACGATCAGAAAATGTAAAACAGCTAACAGCCACGGTAACTGAGCATGAATTGTATTTTTAGACTTTTTTTCTCTTACGTGAATGGGAACAACAAGAGTCTTTCAGCTATATCAAGGTGGAAATAACTTTAAGTTTTAAGTTTTAACTTTAATCCATTTTAAACTTGGCCAAACAAAACAAACCCCAGAATGAGTTAAATACAGGGTCTACTCTTAAATACATTTTTAAATTAGAAAGTGTAGGAAACAGAGCACAGTGCATTGTGCAAAATATTTTAAAGAAAAAATATATGAAATGATTAACTCTTAAAAGGAAAATCATTCACATACTAAGCGCAGCAGCGACAGCAGGTATAATCGTGTTAAATAACCAATGGATAATAATGTTTTTAAGGCATTAAATACTCTATTGCATAAAAAGGGACTTCAAAAATATAAGGAAATGACTTGAAATAGACATTTACATGCTGAGTCCAGAGCACACTTTAACAAGTACGGATCACGTGACGGAGCCCGTGCGACAAACTGCTCAGGTTCTGCGGACAGTTTCATCGGAAACTCCTGCCACTCGATCACTTTCACAGGGCAAACTAGTCTTAAACCATTAAATATAATAATAAGCATCGAGGCCCACCGACGGCGAACAGCGCCGCCCCTCGGCACCCAGCCCACCGCGCTCGGACCCTGAGTGCGCAGCGCAACGGGAGCCGTGTTTGAGTCACTTAGCGGAGTCGCTGCGGCGCTGGGGACGTTCGGGCTTCCAGCGCGGGGCTTACCTGCCTCCAAGGGGGGGATGGAACGCCTGATTTTATGGGTCAGCGGCTGCTGTCCGCGCCGCCGCGTCACTGCGCCTTTGGTCGCGGAGCCGCGCGGCTCGCGCTGGATTGCGTCACTGCCACCCGCAACAAGAGCCGCGGCGCAAATCATCAAAAGGGTGATTAATAAATAAATAACTGTTTGGTCAAAGAGTGCGTTTCGCACGGTGTGAGACCTCCGATTGCCGCGCCGAGGAGAAGGCGCTGCAGGCAATCTTTTGATGGAAGGCTCATTTTTCAGACCCCCGCTGTGCAATATTCACTCCAGCCTATAATAATATGTGACTCATTTCAAGACTTGGAACTTTCCAATACGCTGACTATAATGGACGACTGAGCATCAAACAAAAGGCCGTGTTTCACGGGGAGGTTTGACTGGCAGCAGAAACTTGCGGAGCAGAGGTCCCGAAGCTGTCCGAGGGATGTCGTGTGGAATGGCAGACGCACGGGATCAGTATGCCAGGCTGCACGCTCCTCAGCCCCAATGCTTCCGCACACAGCAACGTGCAAACATTAGCATTCCGGAACCCTTCTGCGTGTGCTCTACAATTAAAATGATCTAATTTTATTAGAAGTTAACATCATTTTGGCTGCTCGACATCCCTGTATGATCTGCACCCAGGAAAAAAATATATTCAATTATATCATTCTCAATTCAACAAAGCACTTCATGAGAACGGGGAGTCAATTTTTAACATTAAACTACAGTCATCAAGTTCAGTTTTTCATAAAACTATTTTACTTCATTACTAGATGCTTAGTCAAAATTAAGACATCGGATTACTTGTTTTAGAAAGTAACGTGATAATATTACTTTTATAATAACAATGAAGAAAAAGAAGATGGTTCTTCACATGGTCAGAGAGAAGCAGAAAGCTGTTAGAATTCTCGTGTGCCGGGACCGGATGACTTGACGGCAGTTCCTCTGCCCTTCATCTCTAATAAGCAGGCTTGGCCAAAACCCCTTTGCTTGGGAGGAGCATGTCCGCATCCTCATTTCATTCATGCTGAGGAGTGCCAGTCTCGGGCGAGTCACTGAAGCCCTCTGTCACTCCTGTCACTTCAAACGCCCAGCCTGTCATTTCTTTAAAAGGCATATATCCTTAGTGTTACATTACCATGAGATGAAGGACAGCACATCTGAGAGAGCGAGGCCCAGGGTGGCTCAGACCGCAGGAGATACACAGGTCACTGGCATATCCTGCATTTATGGGACTGTGCCGAGGCCAGTTCCAGATAAAATAAACAATATCGGTTTGCCTCCGAAGGCTGCACATTCCCGGGAACAATCTCAATGCTCAGGCTGATGTGAAATTTAGCTCCGTGATCAAAGTTGGCCATCACAACTTTTCATAATGCTATGAGAATCTTACGCCCATGTAATAGGCCTAATAAAATATCCCACGGATCAAGAATGTTAAAATAAACTAACTACTTACTGCGGATCCTAGCTGCTCAGGTACGTTAAGGTGTTTTTGCGGCTATGAAGCCTCGCTCTTTAGGACGCTGAAATTCCGTATGTGCCATTTTCTCATATCTAAATGGCAGCAGCAGGTTGGAGCTCAGCGACTTAATGGCGCGCCGTGGAGTGGAGAAGCCGCGGTACCGGCGGTCCCGGGGATCAGCCCTCTCTGCTCCCCAGGGCGGGAGGCAAGGCGGCCTCCTTAGCGAGCACCCCCCTGCCCCCGCCAACCAGGGGCGCGCTCAGTTAGATCTCAGCATGAAAGCGCGATGATCTGTTATTAATTAATCAATCAAAGCTAATCAAGGTGAAGCTGCTTTTTTGAGCGCGTCGGAAGACACACTGCTGCAGTTTTCTGTTTGCATGTCACGAAACGCAGCGGTTTAGATGCCGCTCTCGAAAACGTGGTTATAAATAGAAGTGCTGTTTTGAATCCATGTGCTGCGTTAATTTATGCAATAATTAAATAAATACATATGCAGTAATTTATACGTAATAATTATATATATAATGCAATAATTAATTACATACATCTTATCAATAGTCACAATATGTGGCTTGATAATTCAGTTGCTATTTAAAAACAGTAGGAGGCTGTAAAGTTTGACAGCATTCGCCCGTCTAGAGTAAAAACCAACTCGTGAAATACATTATAGCGCACTGACAACCAGAAAGGCAATTTGATATAGGAAAAAACAATATTTTTGACTATATTTCGTAAACACATACAATAGGGGAAAGCAGGAATAATATTTCTTAAAATCCCTGAAACATTTTATGAAATAACGCTATTATTCCGATGAAATATCTGTTTCGGTAATCATTGTGCAGGAATTAATTCTCGATTTCTGTAAAAGCCATACATTTCAACCTTATCACGACCAGAACTATTCAGGCGACAATCATCTGACTTTTTAAATGAATGAAACGCGTGATAATTAGCTTGTAAAAGTAACATTCTCCCAAAGTTTCGCACATACGCGCTTTAAGAAAACGTCCACCTTATTTTGGATTACGTCTTCGTGCGCCACTTCATGAAGTTCTTCGGTTGAAAGAACTAAAAGCCTCTTTTTGTTGTATATTACAATGAGACGGCTTTCGACTTACTTAAAGGACGCCAAATCGCCTTGGTGTTTCTAAGGACCATCAGTATATAGACCGTACACCTGAAGCGATTAATAGAGGTAGACTATATAACTCTTAGGAGTTTATAATAAAATATAAATGTATGATATGAATGTATATAATGTATAAAAAAACACAAAGTGTAACACAGAACAAAACAAGCACAGAGTGTAAGCAAAGGTTTCTATAACAGAGCGACCACTGAGCGGCGCCGCAGGCCGCCTAATAAAGGCCAGGATCCGGGCTTCGGATCCGGGCTGCACCGCCGGCTGTGTGCCTCTGTGTTCAATGGATGTGAGAGGGATTTTCAGAAGTAAACTGCCGTCCCCGGTAAATTTATACTGTTATTAATTTCTCTAAAAGTTAAAGGCGCTCTTACAGGGACGCAATGCTGCAGCATCCGCGGGGACACACAGCATCTACGGCTAAGGAATACAGAAGGAGAACGTTTTCTCAGAAGTCACTTATTTAACAATACGCAGCAAACTGCAGTCTTATTTCTATAGGCCTATAGCCTTGAATGTGCTGCGGCCTCGTTTTAATGTGTCAACTTTCCGTTTCTATTAAATCCATAGTTAGGATAATAGTTATCCGCTCCTTAAATTCGGGACTTAGAGGGGACATTTTTAACAGAAGCCGGGGCTGTATTGGATTTAGTATCTTATAGGAGACGCAAGATATCGAATATAAGAACGAATGTATAATTATGAAGTAAAATAGTTTATAGTGCTTGTAGACCTATTTTGTGGTACAATTAATAACACAATTAATGAAAACGATTCAAATATTAATAGCTTTATTCACACGAATGAACGGGCTAATAAGCAGTCGAAATATATTACTGTATGGCCATATTGCCAATTAATAATGGACAAAAATATTTTGAACCCATTTATCCTTATATATATATATATATATATATATACACACACACACACACATACGCACACACACACACATGTGTGCGCGCGTGTGTGCACTTACAATGTCACCGTTTAAAGCATGAATATCAGGTATACTTCCGTCGTTCGTAGTAATTATGTTTTTTTTCTTGCTCGATGGCTCGATGCTGCTGAATGAAATGAGTGATAGTTTTTCTCCCCTGGAGTGACATGTATGCTTTAATTTGTTCTTGTGTTTTGTAAGGATATTTAAGGAGATTTGTTGCAATATAGAGTTGCCAAAAAACAGATCCAAATATTGAAAAATACAATAATATGATGGTAGATAGTATTCAAGGCATTTCTGTAGTGTCTAGTAGTTTGAATAGTGTCGTGTTTGAGTTTAAGATGCGTCTTGAAACCTTTTATTTTAGTGCTAAATAAAAATAAATAATACAAAATAAAATAATACAAAATAACATCAAAGGAAAATCCTGTTGTGACGTGGCCTGGAGATCTGTGAACTTGGCTTAGATGTTAAAACTGACAGTAAGTACCAAGGGCAGTAGATTTCTGGGTAAAAGATAGTCCTGTGTTAGAGCCACGATGTATCGGGGAGCGCAAGGGTGGACTATTGGTAATATTGCTTTGCATCCTCCACTCATTTACAGTCTCGTGGCCCAAACGCCACTAAATATTTGAGACACAAAGTGTAGGGGAAATTAAACATTTTTATACATACAATTTAAGCTTTCATTTAATTAATGATTACATGCAAACTATCTATGAAGCCCAAAAATAACATGAAAAAATGCAACTTGACCGTTAATTTAAAGGCTTTGTTTTCATCGCTGGCGCTGGGTCCAGCAGGAAGCAGTTGTGATGTTCTGTTTGCATCGCAGGTCCAGCTCTGTCACTCTGGATGACTAATCAGCAATGTCTGCATTGTTACTCACATGCACCACATAGTACAATATAAACTAGAGACCTGCTTTAAAAAGAAAAACACTGTGAGTACTGAGGAGGACAGCGTCGCAAGCCATTGTCGCATCCGAAAAGGTGGTGGAACAAAGACTCAGGCGACGGGGTCGCTTGCAGAGCGATGCGTTACAGAAAAAGGCTTGTGTGAAACCGCGGAATGCAATGGGACGGCTGGCGGTACAGCTGAGCTACGGCCGGCCCTTTTACCGCCACAGCGCGATGGCACCACCCTGTCTGGAAAAGAATAAGGCCCAGGTCAAGATTTTAGGCACTGAGAGAAGACAAGGGAGGCTTAAGCTCGCCAGTATGAGTCCTGCGTGGGACACAAACAGATGGAAGATACTGTAAGAGACTCGCCCAAGGTCGCGCCGAGATTCAGCAGCGAGGCTGCAGGCGCTGCTCTTAGCTGTGCTTTAAAAGTCGATTTGAGAAAACAGATTGTTTAGTCAAACTGGACACTTAAGACCATATTGCAGTATTTTTTTCCCCCATTGTCTGGAGAGCTACAGGCGTTAGATGCAGACACCAAATGGTCAAAAAAAAAAAAAGATTTTCATTGTGTGTGTGTGCCTATGCGTGTGTCTGTGTCTGTGTCTCTGTGTGTGTGTCTGTGCGTGTGTCTGTGCATGTGTGTGTGTGTGGGATGGGGGGGTGGGAGGGACGGGCAGATTGCTATGGCATGGATTATTGCTCTTTTTTCCATTTTTTTGTGCTACCCCCCCTCATTGTTTGGATGTCCCCATTTCTGACATTGGGGAGAAACGGTGAAGGTTACAGCAGCCACATCTGATATTTTACGGAACTGATCGGCCTGTGCCCTCCTCCATCCACGACCCTGTCAGTGTCGCAGCTTGTGTGATGGAAGTCTGGCTGAGAGTCGGAACGTAAAAGTGGGTGAAAGATTCTTGTTTTCTCTTGTTGACTTTTCCCCTTTTCATTTCCTTGATAAGGATTCAGTGGAGAAGATGAAGTCTTTTATCTCTCTCCTGCTGCATTTCCTCTTTCTTTTCTTATGCTTTTAGTTAGTGTTTGCTTTAAAAACTGCCAGCTACGGTAATTACAGGGATGCAGACATTTATTTTTCGCCGAAGCCCCCAAAACTCCTTTCCCCACGCTGCCCCATTTCGGCACTAACTCTTCTCTCAGTGAGTTATCACTGACCGCCGTTTAGGTCTCCCACAGTGATTTGTCTTCCTGAAACTACAGGTCCTTCCCAATGTGGCAAAGAATCATTCTTCCTCTGATATATCAGACGATCAGGTGGAAACAGGAAAGAGAAAATGTCCTGCAAACATATTGTTGTCAGCTGTTAATGGATATTTTGGAAGGGGCAGCGACAAGAGAAATGAATGTAGCAGATGACAGAGGCGCTGCGGCTGGAGGAGAGAGGGGGAGCCTTTGATGTGCCTCTCTGACTTGTGAAGACCTCGCTTTGGGCTAGTCATTCTTGTGAGAGCCTGGACAGTTCTTCATGTGTAAGACTTACAAACATTTAGAGCAAGTTGTAGTGGGCAGAGTGGTGGCTCTGAGGCTATGGGTCTTTGCTGGCATTCAGAAGGTTGCTGGTTCAAATCCTGCAAATGCCAGGATTATTCCAATTGGCCCTTGAGCAAAGTCCTTAGCCTGCAATTGTCCTGGGTATGATGTTAACCTACATCCAGCCCTGTAAGCGGGGCGTCCATCTTCCCGTGAAATTTGGGGGTTGGTGGCACAGTTGGCACTCCAGCCACTGGAAGGGGAAGAAAAAGGCACTGTTCTGTTCCGTCTGAATTAGGGTGGTGCTGAGGTATCACCCACCGCATGGCTACAAGCAGGCTCTCATCCCTGGTGTGGTGGGTGTGGCAATGTGCTGTATCAGTGTGTGCTCCTTCCTTACTTACAGTGTTCCCAAGCAGGGAAATTTATGAAGGCAGATTTTAGAAGCTGTCAGTTAAGCTAATGCACAGCTTGGCTGATACCAGCATGTGCAAAAAAAAGGTTCTGCTCATGAAGAGACACAACACCTGAAAGATATCCACTTTCAGAAATGACACAAGGAAAAGTCAGCCTTCTGTGCCTCTACGCTTTATCTGCTTTGTTTCTATTGGACACCTAAAGTCATTCATTCATACAGGGAGACATTTCTTTGATCTTTTCTTCCATGGCTGGGGTGCTGCTGGTTATGAGGAATAGATTGTATCTGTAAGACTTTGCTAACAAAACTAATCATCAGATTAGCCTGAAGATAACATTGCAACACAGATATAGATATGAGGACTAATATTAAATTACATTCACTTTTATTCAAGGCATCTTACTGATTGCTGTTACTAATATAAGTGCGGTCAGGAATATGTAGCTAGCTACATACAAAATATCCACTGTCCATTCTACACTTTTATATGTTTGTGAGACTGTTATGCCCTCTGTGAGCAGGGCCTTTCAGCAGGTCTATCAAGCAAAATGAAGTTTCACTGGAACATTGCCTGGCACTGGAATTCATGGAGTACAGAAGTAGATAATGCCAACATGGCCAGATCAAGTTGGGTGCTGCAAGATATTTACAGTCCTGGACTCAGCCGCACTGTGATTGGTCAAAGCACATGGAGCAGCTATGTGTCTTCATCAAACCGGTAAAGAGATTAGAAATTTTAGGCTTTCCATTCTGTCTGTTAGTCTTATAATGTCTCAGCAGACGCGAGGATCAGACTGCTAGTAGATAGCCTTAAAGCTAGCCTCGGGCTTATGGTTTGATAGTACTCATTTCAAGGCGAGTCTGTTCAATTTCAGTATCATTCTCCACTCTCTGATCAGCAACGCCAGCTGTTCACAGTGCTGAACAAGGATCAGCAAGGAGCGTTCAGTGAGAGATATGGCAGTGGTAAGAATATCTGTCTCACTGGTATAGCACTCCGCCAAAGGCAGTGGGGGGGTTACCTTTCAAAGGATGACAGCATCCTGGGACATGATACAGTGACTGTGTGCGCCATAGAGAACATGTTCTCATGCCTCTTCATAAGGACACTACACTCATATCAAAAACTCACTCCTTCATATATTTGATAAACAATAAATTAATGGGTTGCAGGCAAATGGAAAAATGTCAACAGCGTCAACAGCCCCCAGGTGCTTCTGTAGGAACCAAACCACCCTACTCTCTGTCCTTTACAGTTTCGCAAATCGTTTCCCATCTTCCGTAAAATCAGCATCGTTCACCGCACACCTGAGACATTCACAGGTCTGGTGTCCTGAGCTTCTCCCCGGTCTCCCTGCCTGTGCTTCTCCCTAGTCTGCCTGCCTGAGCTTCTCCCCAGTCTGTCTTCCTGAGCTTCTCCCCGGTCTGCCTGTGCTTCTCCCCGGTCTGCCAGCGCTTCTCTCTGGTCTCCCTGCCTGCGCTTCTCCCCGGTCTCCCTGCCTGTGCCTCTCCCCGGTCTGCCTGCCTGTGCTTCTCCCCAGTCTGCCT
>JAAGVU020000019.1:12654103-12664872 GCA_011763525.2 Mormyrus iriodes
TCTCCTCACTTCCCAAACGTTTACACGGTGTTTTTGAAAGAAGAGGTGATGTCACACAGTGGTAAACATGCCCCTGTCCCAACTTCTTATGAAACGTGTTGGTGGCATCAAATTCAAATTAAAATTCAAATTTATCATAAAACAATCAAATTTCTCAATTTCTACATTTGATATGTTGTCTTTGTTCTATTTTCAATTAAATATGGGTTTATAAAATTTGTAAATCATTGCATTCTGTTTACATTTTACATGGTGTCCCGACTTTTTTGGAAACTGAGTCAACTCAATTTTATAAAAACCTGTGACTGCAATCAAAAAACTAAAAATGCCAAAAGTCTTGTATTTTGTCTGGTTACTTATGGTTAAGGTTAGGGCTGGGGACGGTTAAGGTTGGTGTTGTAGGGATTCAGATTTTTCCCATAGAAATGAATGGACAGTCCCCACAAAGATATGAGTACAGGTTGGCTGTGTGTGTATATATATTTATACACTTTTTTCAGACGCACTAATTTATAAATGGGACCCAGAAATATATATTAATTTAGGTCCCACCTTCAGGCTCCACCTGTCCCGACCGAACTTACATACATACATTTCATTCTGCTTCATTTTTCTAAGTGAAATACATTTAATCGGTGGAAAGAGCTTCACACAAAATGTCTTTTCTAATCTTAAAAGTCTACAACCAGAGTCTACATGGTAAGTCTAAAATTTCATTCAGTAATTTAAGGTGGATCTGTCATGACTGTGTGTCTCTCTGCTATAAACACCCACCGAGATCCCTGTGTATCTGTTGTGCTGCTTTCTGGGAGTGACCTTAGAGGATGTCATTTCCGTCTCACCTCGCTCTTTTACAGCATGTTAAATCTTCACATATGGAACCTCTGCAGACGCTCTAATACAAAGAGAGAAGAAAAGTCTTCAGGGAATTTCATGGGGTTTGTCCTGCTCACCAAGCCTGAAGATTCAGGGCCACAACTGTGAGAGCGCTTTTCCCTGTTGCGCTCAGATCTTTTAGGCTGCACTCCAATGCCCCAAAACATGACCCTACTCCCTGCGCTTTACAGCACCGCTCATGTCTAAATGCCCAGGTACCTTTTTAACAAGATCTGCCCTGGGTCTTTGTTGACCAGCGTTAATGATGTCTTTTTTTCCCAGCTTAGACACGTCTTCTACCCAGACCCCCAGATGTTTCGATTAGCGGTGGCTTATATGCTGGTCAGATCCCGGGATTAATGACGGATAATTTGCCTGAGGTTGGCACGAGGCGCTGCCAAACTGCCAGCTCTGGCTTTACCATATGTGGTGAAGCAGCTGTTTTCATTACTCTCCCATGCCCAGATGTGTCAAAGAGGACAGCAGCTTCAATCCGGAGCCTCGCTGGCACGCAGCGGGGGGAATGCCTTCCACTGGCTTGGCAGCTAATTGCTTTAATGTAGCTGGGGATGGAGGCCCTGCATGTTTTTAAAGGGCTTTTACAAATCGCCCGATGCCAGCTGTCGCCTCAGTAAACAATGAGGGAAGAGTGATAGGGCCCTTCCCAGCGACCAACCGCCACGCACGCCCATGGGCCGGGAGGTGGGAAGACCACCTCCCAGCAAAGCTAGCGACCTGGCCATTGCACCATCCTCACTAGCCGGGAGGCTAAGACGGTACTCTTCCTTTGGGGCGTCTCCCGTGGACATGAACAGAACAGTGGCTAATGCGAAAATGCCAGCCTGCCCTTTGGATGAGACTCCAGCAACTTGCAGGATGACCGAACATGTTCCTGCTTCGAGGATTATGCTTCTCGTCTTTCGCTGTACCTTGTTATGCCACTTTAGGTTAAATGTCATGACTTTCACCTCTTACCTATCTGAAATATTTAGCAATTTGGTCATTTTAATTACACCATTCAAGACCTTGTGACTGCGACATCAAGTATTCTGTGCAATATGCATAACAGCATAAGTATACAGAATCCAGAAGCCAGTATACAGAATCATGAATCAATAAGCCGACAGTGGACTTACATTATCTAATCAGCAGCACAATGTGTGAAATCATGCAGGTACAGGTCAGGAGCTTCAGTTAATGTTCACATCAAACACTGGAACGGAGAACAAAGGTGGTTTAAGTGACTTTGAACGTGACATGGTTGTTGGTGCCAGACAGGCCGGTATGAGTATTTCAGGAACTGCTGATCTGCTGGGATTTTCACGCACAACCAGAGAACGGGCCAGAAAAGAAAAGCGTCCAGTGAGCAGCGGTTCTCTGGGAGAAAGTGCCTCGTTGATGGCAGAGGTCAGAGAAGAATGGGTCAGGCTGATAGAAAGGCACCCGAAACTCACACACTCCATACAACCAAGGTATGCAGAAGACATGTGAATGCCCTGCACGGCGGACCTTGAAGCAAGTCGAGTCAAGCAAGTCTTTAATGTCATTTTTAACCGTACACAGCTGAGTACAGTGCAGAGTTAAAAACGAAACAGCGTGTGTCTCAGACCCAGGTGCTCCATAAATTAACGCAAGACTAAGGCATAACAGTGTTTAGTGTGCAAAAACTGTGCAAACATTGCAGGACAATGCAAAACGACACCGACGAGTACAGACGGCGCAGGAAACCCAGTACCGATAAGGTGCAGTTTGGCTGTGCAATGAGGAAGCAATAAAAAATAGATAAAAGCAATGTAAATATTTCACAGGGAGAGACAGTATGAGATGAGCTAATAAACAGTACTTAAATAATAAATAGCGTTAATGAGTGTGTGTGTGTGCAGTGTGTGGGATCAGATCAGGCCCTGCGAGTTCAGTAGCAGATGGGCTACGGCCGCAGCTGACCACAGCGGGTGCCGCTCCTGCCAGCTAAGAACAGGAAACTGAGGATACAGTGGGCACAGGCTCACCAAAACTGGACAATGGAAGACTGGAAAAACATTACCTGGTCAGATGACTCTGCTGCGATATTCAGATGGTAGGGTCAGAATTAGGTGTACATAACATGAAAGCATGGGTCCGTCCTGCCGGATATACCAACAATTCAGGCTCGTGGGGATGCAGTGGGGGATATTTTCTTGGCATACCTCGGGCCCCTTAGTACCAACTGAGCATCGTTTAAATGCCACAGCCTACCTGAGTATTGTTGCTGACCATGTCCTTCCCTTTATGACCACAGTGTACCCAGCTTCTGATGGCTGATTCCAGCAGGGTAACGCATCATGTCACAAAGCTCGCATCATCTCAGACTGCTTTCCTGAACATGACAATGAGATCACTGTCCTCAAATGGCCTCCACAGTCACCAGGTCTCAGTCCAGTAGAGCACCTATGGAAGGTGGTGGAACAGGAGAGTCGCATCATTAAGGTGCAGCGGACTAATCTGCAGCGACTGTGTGATGCTGTCATGTCAACATAGACCAAAGTCTCTGAGGAATGTTTCAAGAATTAAGAAGAATTAAGGCAGTTTTCAAGGCTAAAGGGGGTCAATCCTGGTTTTATTTATATATACCACACACAGATAGCTCTAAAGATCGTTTTATAATTTTTTTTTGTGAGATAATGATTTTCTCATCTTCACTGCATCATGAGCAAAAATTCAACGAGTGCAAATTGATCAGATTACTTAAATTATGCTGCGAAATTAATTGAAAAACAAATCAATTTAAACATATTAGCAACAATTAAGCATCTTAAACCACGAGTGAGTCAGTTTCCTTTAGTGTTTCCTTTCAGAGTTTACCGTGAAGGATAGGCAGGCGCTGAGGAACTGAACTAACACCCTGCTTTCATCAGGTTTTTCAGAATAGTGCAGTACCGTATCTGAGAAGGTCCTGTCTGTTCCGACTGAGAAATCTGGCAATTTAATGAAGGAATAAAACAGGGACGGAAAGAGGGGGGGGAGGCACCAGCTGACATGGGAACAATTTTCATAAGATACTTTCAAATGAAGAAAAACTGGGCATCTAAAATGTATTTTGGGAAAAATGCAGGTGTGGTGTATCACTGATTGACAGGTGGTTGGACGCCCAAAAGCAACACAGATGTCTGCATTTCTCTGGAGCCCAGCACAGTGCTGCTGCGATCTAGATACCGTTTACATCGGCAGGCCTGCCGAATAGCGCACAGCTGTGCATCTCACATGTTAAGCGTGCTCAGTGTCAGGCATGCGATGTTCTGCATGGTCGCAGCCTGGGCTCTGCCAAGATCAAAGGCATATGACAAAGTCGGGGCCCGAATCCCCACAGCTCGCTCCGACCACATTCTCCTGGGCTCATTGGCATTCTGACTCCATGCCTCTCCCGCTTTGAACCCCAAAGTTTGCAGAGCTGAATTGCCCTTCTGTGCACATTATCAGCACGGCAGATTAAGCCCTACCACTCAGCATCAGTGGGCCTCAGTGCTGCGGGGGCACTCCTGCTTTACCGTGGTACAGCCTGCTTTCCCTGGGTGCAAAGCAGACGCAAAACACGGAGAAAAGGCTTAAGCTTTCCATCACATTTTTTGGGGTTCGACTTTAACTGTCACACAATGTCTTTCATGCTACACTTATGGCTCATTCGCTCAAGTTAATAGCGTCGCACTGCTCTTAATATTAAATGAAGTATGTTATTTAGACATTGCTTGGGAATTCCTTCTGCTGGATGAAAATATAAACGTTTGCCATTAAATATCGGTCGCATTCAAACCAGGCGCCTGTTTACAATCTGCATCCTTTAACTATGGTTTTACCGAGATTGTGAAACGGCACCTTTTGAAACACCATGTCTGACATTCTTTTTAGCTCAGCCTATCAGAGCCTCTAAATATTTGCCATATAAGGTCATGGAAGTGTATTGATAGCGAATGAAAAGGGTTTGAGTTCGGTATAAACCTGTTAATGGACTTTTTTTCGGCGCCCATAATGAGCGAAGACACAGACGGCTGAATGAGCGTCTGTAAGCTCTCCCACACCGCACTCGATCTCATCAGACGTCGCGATTAGAAATCTGCCTCCTTGGACCGCTGCATTGTCTGTATTTGGAAATATTTCAGTACCGTTTTTGCCACTCTGAAGGGAGGCAGACATAAAGGAGGAGGGGTGGGAGAAAGACCCGCCCTGTTGTGTGAATCCGAGACGAGGCCTTGAACCTTGCCATTCATCCCTTTCACTTCATCAGCTGAGTCTAATTGCCGGAGAGGACAGGACACCACAGGCTTGATTGTTCCTTATCCTCTTTGGAGCCTTCTGAGGCATGAAAAGCGAACGGCTTGCTTTTGATCTTTTTTTTTTTGATTTCCTTTCTCTAGCCCGGCTGCTCCCCACCATCCCTTCATCGGCAGTGACACGGCCCTGCCACTCAGTGCCCTTTTCTCCATCCGTGCAAAATAATTATCAGCCTCTGCCTGGGCAAATAATGGCCAAGGGAGGAGGTCATGGTGGGCAGGGCCAGAGGTCTGGAGGGGGCCCCAGGCCGGGCCACGGCTCCTCAGCTTGCCTTAGCCGCCCGCTATTTAGCTTCTGATACCTTTTCATAGCTTGACCCCGGTTTTGGCCGCCCCGTCCTAATGAGACCTCTACACAGAGCCGCTGCAGTGGCACTCTGCTGAGAATGCGCCAGGAAGACCACAGTACAATAAAACATGGCTCTTCCCAAACAACAGTGCATCTGTGCTATCTCATTAAAAGCCATGAAGAGCTCACGCCTTTCAAAGTCCCGCCGTGCCGAAACCAGATATATTGACACCTACTTGTCCTTGGCGGTCGACACCTTTCACAGCGGAGATGGTCTGCACACACAGCCTCCTATTAGCAGTGATTCTGGCCGGCTTATTTAGAGAGCGGAGTGCTTAACTTGGTTCGGCTGAGATGTGAGAAACGGTGCATGCGGGCGGAATTAAGATAGGGAAAATTCAGGCAGATTAAGGAGATGACAAAGGATGTCAAAGGCCAGCCCTGCCTGCGATATAGCTGCTGACCTGAGCTGAGCGCCGAGGACGCTGTTCCCATCAGATATGCGCGCAGTTACCATTCTTTGTCAGGAAAGTAAAGTATATTTTGAATGTAATTATAAACAATTACAGATTTTGAAAACGTTTTTGTTTTGCAAAATACAGTATTACAGAACCTTTACAAATGTTACATTTCTATATAATACAGCTGTATTTGTCATGCACTGTACATTCAAATTAAGCAAGACTTAAAAATTAACCAAAAAAAATTAATCGCTATGCTAAACTGATTAAGTGTATTTGAAATCGTTTCAGACAGGGACCAGTGGGCTAAAATAACGTCACAGCATGCAGCTACCAGCACAGCGTACACCATAAAGACCAGTAAGTACTGAGGCCAATTTCCAGTAAGAGCTTTCGTCCAAAATGCTGTCTTCTTTCAGAATGCTGTAAACATCAAGTGTCAAGCCATTTCGGCTGCCTGGAGACTAAAATGATATGGCTATACTTTTATATATGTCATATTGCATGCTACACTTATAATCAATACTGTAATCTCCTAGAGTAAGAGCAGGTAGGGGCTACAAGTTATCGCAACCCTCAGTCAAGTCCTTGGAGAGGGATAGCAGCCAGACGAACAGCCGGGACAGGCAGACAGGACAAAAACAAACAAACAAGCGCAGCAACGAAAACCTTTAAGCAATCATGTAAAGCAATCTAAGCGCTGAGTGTCAGCCCTGGCAGAGTATCGATCTGTGCTTGGAGGCACTACCAGTCCTTGGGGTTCCTATCTCATCCTGCCTTGCTCTCAGAGCGTGCGTATTGATCTGGCCCTCCTCTGCAGACTTAACGCACCCGAGGAACCCCAGCTGAGGCGTCCTCGGGCCTGAAAAGCCAACCGTTTACAGCTTTTATGGGGGGGGGGGGGGTAATAAGGGCCATGAAACAGAGAAGATCTTAACCTGTAACACAGACAGCTCTGCCACCCTGGCGAGCTCCTTCTCTGAGCCGCTTGGCATCTTGGATGCTCAAAATATGTGGGTGTTGCCTTTTCCTATTCTTGAAAACCATCCTCCACGAACCTTAATAAGCAATTAGTAGCACAGAACAGCTTTGTATGTTACTGTGGGCATATGTGTGCTTCTTCATATGGGCTCTGTGATGGCCTGCTGTGCGTCCACAGGTGCATTTATGTCTGTCCATATTTGTGTCTGCTTTAGGCATTTGGGTATATGTCATTATGTGTACGACCTCTGGGCATACCTGTATTAGCATGCACATATCTGAGATAACACGTCTTCATAGATTATCCGCTTTATGTGTGAATGTCTGTGTACATGTATGTGCGCGCACACATGTGCGTATACGTGTGCGCATGTCTGTGTGAGGTTCAGTGCGATTCTGTAATGATCTATGTGCGAGTGCCTGTCGAGAGACAGGCCATCTGTAGCGGTTTGAAGAGCAACATGTTGTCGGGAGAGGCTGGGGAGTGGAGTGCGACTTGACTTGTCAAATCTTGGCGCGTCATGAGACAGATGGGGAGAAGGAAGGAAAGTGTCCAGAGATAAACAATTAAATAAATCCCAGCGGGAAAGGGTACGGACAATGTGGCCCGTGCAAAGAGGCAAAATCAATGCAGCCGCCTGTGAGGACATGTTAGGGTAGGAGAGGCTCGCAAAGGACAGACCCCCTGACCTAGATCAGAGCACGTGCAGCTAGACCGTGGCATGGTCTCTGCAACGTCAAATTGAAGATTAAACATCCTTCTAAAACACAAGCCTGTCATGCTAAAAAAACTGAGAAAACATTATGAAATATAATTAATCGTTGCGGATTTCTAAGAAATGAATCCTAGGAACAAATATTAACAAAAAGAAAAAGCAAATATGAGAACAGCTTAGTGTGGCACCCCACCCCCCGCCAGCCCAATCAAAATGATCTTTTGTAAAATGCATTTGGGAATGTGCGCTTCACACCCGCTCCCCGAACGTGAGGGAGCATAATCCGCAGACGCGTGGGCCGTTCCCAGAACGCCGCGCCACCTCCCCAGGCTTGCCCCGGCTAGCAGGTCTCATCTCGCATCCCGCCGTCCATCCCAGCGGGGAGGGTGATGGTGCCAGGGCTGGGGAAATGGCCGAGGTGGGCCGTTTCGCTGCACGCCGTGCCAGAAAAGGAAACAACAACAACAGAGGAGAAGCTGTGGCTGGCCGCCGCCGCTGTGAGGCCGAGGGCCCTCCGCCGAGATTCGGCAGGAAGCCGCCGGGCGGAGAGTTGCAAGGCAGGGACACAGCCTCCGCGCCGGCCGAGGCTCCACGGAGACGGGGGAAGCAGCTGAGCACCGTGCCGCCATGGCGACCCCTGACCTCCAACAACGTGTCAGACTGTCAAAGGGGCCGGCAGGGAAGGGTCGACAATTCATTTTGGGGGAGAGGGGGGTTGCCTGTCAAAGTTGGTGGGTTCCGAGCACAAGTGAATTGTTGGGCTGCTCCTGTTTAAGCACAGCTGCAGCAGAAAGTAAAATGAAAAAAAAAGTAAATCTGTACATTAGCTCGGGGTTTTACAGAGTCCAGACTTTGCTGAAACACAAAGCATCCTGGGCTGGCCGAGGTACTCTGCCAGGATTTCTGCCCAGCAGAAAACTGGTGACCAGAAACATGGAACTAAAAGTCAGAAAGCAAACAGAGTACAAAACACGAAGCTAACCATGTAGAGCACTTTGGGGCGACTCTGGTGTGAAAGGTGCTTTATAAAAATAAATTGAATTTAATTGAATTAAATAAACATGAAACAAGACATGAGATGGGAGCCGAAGTCCTGCAGCCCTGAGCAACACAGGTGTAATATATAATGTTAGTGAGTTAGCAAGCTATAACGTTAGCGAGTTAGCAAGGTGCAACGTTAGCTTATTAGCAAGCTGTAACTTTAGTGAGTTAGCAAGGTGCAACGTTAGCGAGTTAGCAAGCTGTAATGTTAGTCAGTTAGCAAGGTGTGACGTTAGAGAGTTAGCAAGCTGTAACGTTAGCGAGTTAGCAAGGTGCAACGTTAGCGATTTAGCAAGCTGTGACATTAGCGAATTAGCAAGCTGTAATGTTAGCGAGTTAGCAAGGTGTAATGTTAGCAAGTTAACCTGCACCATTTAATGAAAACATAGTGAAAGACGGCAAATGTAAACAGCACCTGCCACATAAAAATTTTAGGCAAACTAAACACAACAACCACCTCAACATTTCCCAACCACAAGGTCCCCCTCTCCAAAGCTACGCCTGAAGTGTTCTGTTCAGCCTCTGGTTGTTGCAGCAGGTACCAGGTGAGCAGTGAGTAGTTCAGTTCTGGAGAGCATGAATGACTGGCACACATTCACACGCTATAATAAAGACAGGCCAGTGAATTACTGCCTGTCATTGTTACATTGAAACAAATATATGCAGTTCTTAAAAGCTGCACATCTATCGATTATTTACAGCATGTGGCGCTCGAGACCCCATCATTCGAGGTGTATTTTTGCTGTTGTCTTTATACTTCGTATTATTTTGCATGATTTATTTTGTTCCTGCATTTACATACTTGTTTCACGATTACAGTAGACAAGCGTGAGTTAATTAAAAAAAACAATCAGTAAACGGAATTTACCGATCATGTACCGCTGCCTCTGGCCCAGTTGGCACAGTGGGGCCCAGACAAAGTTATATAATTTGTAAATAAGAATAATGACACTAAATTTAAAATAGTAAAAAATAAAAGCTCTGGTCATGCAGTGTTCTGCCTTGGGGGGCTTTTGCAGGAACGAGGCCCGCTTGCATGCTATAGTGCAGATCCAAGCATTGTGAGTGCGGACGCCACCATGACGCGGCACCTCCAGCAGGCGGAGGGAGAGCTCTCGCAGTCCCCGTCAGAAATCCCTCACGACGAGGGGAGGCTTCCCCAGAGGAATGGCCGCCACACACCGACAGACCAACACCACACCCGTCTGTAGAAAATCTGTGCCGTTTCCTTCCGCCAAAGAGGAGGGACGATTCTTTATGCGGCCGCCGGAAGCGTCTCCAGATGGAGAGTTGTTTCAGGCGGGGAAGCAACAAGCGGGTGTTTCATTCCAGATCTCTTTAACACCCACCTTCTGCCGGCCTGGGATGGGCAGCTGACCTGCTGTCTGACGACGGGCTACCTGCTGTGGCTGAGGCATTTGTGCTCCAGTTGCTAGCGCTGCTAACACAACGCACCGCCTCACGTCTAATTAGGATTGGGAGAACCGTTGGTTTAAATGGGGGGGGGGGGAATTTGCAAACCGTACTCGTGCGCTTAGCTATAACATTTAGTCTAGTCGCACTGCCTCAAAAATGGTTGCAAAACAAAACTAAATAGTTGCAATCTGGAGCCCTCTATACTACAGCAGAAAAAACAGCGGGAAGCACAGACCGATCTCCAAGCTGTGTGACAAGCTCACTGAGTTGTGATGCCACCCAGGACTGGAATCAGCTCCCCATGGATATCAGATCTGCCCCAAATGTTGCCAGTTTTAAAAACAAGTTAAAATGTTTTTAACAGTCTTTTATTAGTTTACATGTATTTTACATTATACCATTTTACCTCTACAATTAATTTTGTTGTCTTTTTAATCTGTAGTCTTATTTTCTATTCTAATTCTGAAAAGCACATTGAATGACCCAGGGGCGTATCAAGCTTTTTAAAAGTGGGGGGGTTCTCGGATGGGAAAGTAAAAATCCCGTATAAATTATCACAGCCAAATTATAATATAATTATAATCACAGCCAATTATATATAACTTCCGGCATTTCTACATTTTCTTTACATCTACACTATGCAAATAAAACCATGCAAATGACACTGCAACAAAATGGCCTAAAT
>JAAGVU020000019.1:12668831-12679735 GCA_011763525.2 Mormyrus iriodes
CTGCGCCCCCCCCCCCCACCACCGCCGCCGCCGACACGCTGCCTTCCACCCGGGCTGCAGGATGGCGGCCAAGGCAAGCACCGGTGTCCCACAGGTCGCGGGGAAGCGGAGATCAGAGCAGAGCTGGCCAGGAGCCAGCCGGGCCGGTCCTGAGGGTGTGCTCCGTTGGGGAGAGACAGCCAGAACTCACCAGCACGGCAAGCTAGAGCCTGGAGACGATGGAGACCACAGAGAGGGCCGACATGGCAAGAAAAAAAATGGAAAGGAATACAAGCAGCCTAAAATGAAATGCATTAGAATTCCAATGAATATGTAAGGCCAGTAGTAATAGATGCAGCGACATGTCAACACACACTTCATGGCCCACGGTCATTAACTAAATTGTTTTATTTGCAAGTTATATCTTATTAGCGAAACACTTTCAGGGGTCACCCTGACCCACATCGGTGACACGGCAGTGACGCGTTGGGGATGGTGCGGGATGTTCGAGCACACATGCACGCACAAACTGAGAGGAATACACAGCTGGGCAGCTTAACCCTGTAGCCGACCTTACGGGAGACCCTGTCGGCGAGCTGGTATGTGGAAAGGTCGCAGTTCAGTCTGAGGGCCGTGGAGACCATGAGGGCATGTCCTGGCAGGTGGCTCCCCCCTCCTGGGGACACCACTCCCAACAAAAAAATGGTGCTGGCCCACGCTCAACTGTGGAGGGGCCCTCCATACGAGCACTTCTTTAATTCCTGGCATGGAGACTCTGTGGCTGTTGCCCGAAAGTGGCGTTTAAACAAAAAAATAGAGCCAAATATTGCTGGAACGCAGGTGAACTATTGCGTAGACCACAAGGACCTCTTCAGTCGGCTGGTTTAATGAGTAATAAAATCTCATTAAAGCCATTGTCTGCGCAGGCCGACGCCTTTAGGGAGTGTGTTTATGTTCAGACAGGAACTGCTGCCACGCTTCACCGCTGGATTGTGGATTCATCACACATTCCTGCCTAGTTGTTTCATTTTCCATAGAGTTGTGTGACTGAGGAGCACTTCCATAAATGATATTTGTGTTTGTTTGCCCCTGTGTGTGAAAGGGGATGCCAGACAGCTCGTCCTCGACGTATCGATGTGTCACATGGAATCCAGTACTTGTGGCTCAATATATCCATGATGCCTAACTATCTTGTCAAATGTGGCTCGCTAATCCATACTATTTTAATAAGTGGTAATTAAAGGATTGTGAAGGTTTGGCTGTGACGTGCTTCCCTCAGCTCTAAGTCCCCAGTGATTAATCTTTCAAAGGTCCCTGTATAACAAAATCCAAACCTCATTCAACTTCACATCCATCAGCGTCCCGCTGAAAACGATGACAAAGCACTTTCAATTACATTGGTAACTGATTCAATGAAAGAGTTCATCAGTGGTCGGACTGGAGCAGCGGATACGGACGGGGAGCTGGTGGGGTGTCCAATTGACCGATTCCAAATAAAAGCTGTGCTTCTAAAGACAGGGGGTTGCCGTCAGATGGGACGCTTGAGGACAATCCAGTCTTTGTGCACCGTCAGCTTTTGGGGACTAATTTACAGCACATCCTCCCCAAAAAAGGGGGCTCTGCCCGTGGCAAGAGTGGTGCTTAGGGATACATACAGGAGGCACATTCAGCCACACACAATCCACATACGGCTTACTGCCGCCCCATTCCGCAGCATGTTCTACACTGCAGTAGCTTATGATCCACAAAGCTGCGTCGTAAATGGGTCTTAATATGACAACTGTGTTCTTAATTACAGAGTTCAGCCTTTACAAAATTCAGTGCGGAATCCAAGTAAATAAATGCGTTCACTCTGAAGATTAACACGGATCAGTTTTATTCATAATTAAATGACCCTCTCTGGGAACCTGCACTTTCATCTAATTGAAATAAACTAGTAAAAACCATGATACCTCTGTGAATAATTATTACCAATATGGAGTGCCGTTCCCAATGCAACATAAAAAATACAATTTTAAAACGCCTGCCTCAGTGTAATAACGAGCAAAGGTAGAAAACAAAAGTTTTGCTCGTGTAAAAGAATTATCTGCAAACCCAGAAACCTTGGAAAGGTAAATTCTCCAGCACTTTAAAATGTTTAGTTACATAAACAAAACACAGAAGACATTCCCTCCGAGAACAATCTTTTAAAAGAATCTCTGACTTCAGCGCCGCCCTGTTTAATGCCCTAAAACCTGCCTTCGATCACATGACCGTCATGAGTGTGGGACCTCTAGACCTGCACTTCAGGCAAATGTGACACAGGGGAAATGTTATACTCTTCCAAGCGTCCCAAAATGGAATTATGCCAGATTCTTCTCCTTTTTTGTAGTCTTTGTTGTAAAATAAGACTGCTTTTCTCAATTGTTCTGCCTCCTTGCCCTCTGATAGCTGTAGCCATGTAGTATCTGAATTAGCCACAGGCAAAACAAATCACAAGCGATTACAGAATCATCAGGATTTTAATATCTGTTGTGCTTCTTCCTCATACGAGGTTTTATTTCCAGGTGTCAAAGTTTCTGGACTGCCCCGGGCTCCTCAAACCAGTAATTGGCCGACTGAGACGCAGAGCAGTTCCCAAGTCAGCCGAGCACATTTGTTGTTCTGAACTTGAGGGTATTCCTCAAAGGATCGGGTTAGCAGGTTAGGGGAGCCTGCATCACACTCAGCTGTAACCAGGGTGAAGTGGCATCACTCAGATAACCTTCTGCTCTCAACGTCTCACCCCGGCTGCTAATTAGTTCTGTTGGCGAATGACACAGCCTGAACTGAAGTGAGTTTGCTTGTTGACCCAGGTAGGGACCTGCGTTATTGGCCGGTAATTGTGATATTCAGGAACAGTGAGAAGGACCATCATGCACTCTGCTTGCTACATGTGTGCAGCAAAACTTCCAAAGCTGTCGTCTTCTTTGGACTTCCATCTATACAATTAATTACAACAAGTTAGCAGAAACTCTCAGTAAATGGGAAGCTGAGTTTATTGAATGTTTTGCACAGCAGCTCTGGGCTCTTTTCGTTTCTATGTATATTTTTTTGCGCATATTCAAAACTTCTCATTTCGCCACCTAACAACAGGCTGTCATTCTCACTGGTATCTTGCAAGATAAACTTTGAAATACTTGCATTGCTGTTTTTCCTCTCAAGTCTGTTAGCTAAATCATGATTTTGCCCCTGTGACCAGGAACATATTCACTGCGAAGCTTGATGTGTGCAAAAGCAGGATTGAAACCGCAGTTTGCAGGTAATGTTAACATTCACATTGAAAACTAAATAAAAACATCTTGCTGAAAGGCACTAGCTTCAAAGTAAGCCTTTTCAAACAGCCTTTGCCGCTGGTCACCTCATTGCTTTCACAGTGTTAGCGTCAGTCAGAACACAGGGAAAAACAAGTCACAGAAAGTCACGGAAGCTTTGAGGGACCTGCGCAAAGGGCCCCTGACCACCGGCTGTAAATCTCGCACTCTATTGCACTGAATGAAATCCAATACCTATTCAACAGCACATCGGTCACAGCCGGCGAGGCAGTGCCCTGCTCAGTACCCCAACCCCCCCCCCCTTGCTGCTTGAGGGACTCTCAATGCGTAGCAGCTGTCATATTTCTAAAGGAAGGAGCAGAGCATGCAGAGCTAATGCTGTGTGCTGCCTCTTCCTGGGACATTCTAAAGCAGCTAATCAGGGCTGCTGCCTGCCCAGTCTTTGCCTTTTAATTAGTAACCTATCAGCAGCCAGTCAGTCTGTCAGCAGGTGAAGGTGTCTGGTTTATAAATGCTTCTCCTCCTTTTTGCTGCTCGTGTCCCTTTCTTCTGCTGCACCACCAGTGAACCTCACAGTGGCTGAGATGACTGATGGCATTCCATCCCTGCAGTGTTTTTTTTTTTGGAGGAAGGCCCACAGTAGACCACCAGGATGGGAAAGGATGAGAACTGAGGTGTTGCTCACAAAGTCTGTGAAACAAATAAACGACTCAGCTTCAACATTATAATAATATAGGTGACCACAACAAGCAAAGCTTTTCGTTCTCAGAGTGATGGTCCAGTACTGAGACATCTTGTCACTCCTTTAGGGCTTTCCGGAAGAGAATGTGCTCACTACGTTGTTCTGTACCGAAGCAAAGAGTTTCATGAACTTATAATGAATCTTCAGGCCATCAACATGTTTGAAGTGTAGGGGTGGCAAAGTGGGAAGTAATAGCTACTGCACTGCACTTTGGGCACGATGCTTAGTGTGGGGGGGTGGGCTGAGGGCACAGGCCCTGGTGGCCATCTTTGCGTGTCACAAAATCCTCACACATGCTCGTGTAAGAAGCACGTTCAGGATGTCGGCAGGGGAATGCAGGCACGTGTGTGGACCTCCTGTAGCCTTGCTCGTAGTTTGCTATTTCAGAGAGGAAGGATGTCACTGCCAGAAGCTGCAGCTTCCAAGGAGCTCGGAGCCTGAAGCCCTGATGCCGCATGATCCGACTCATCTGTGCGCTTCCTTAATTTATTAACTTTGTTGAAAACTTTAATATCGTTACCAGAGTATGTGTAGGATGTTTGGCAGCCAGAGTATTGGCAGTTTCCTTTAATAAAATTAATGCTAATTTAGCATGACATCACAGAGGTTGTCTTCCAATAACCACGGCAGGCCAGCCCTCTGATTCTGGAGTGGCAGGCTCAGGCTCCCGCATCTCGACAGTGAAAATACCCCCTTATTGGTCTGTCACACAGAGTGCAGTGGAGAGGCAGTTATTACACCACCCCTTCCCGCTGGTGGTCCCCCGACGCTTCGGCCGTGGGGGCGTCTAGGCTGACAGTGCAGGTAGCTGAAACGCCACTTAAGGTTTTAGGTTCTGCTGCTGTCTGAGAGATAAAGCCGTGACCTGGACCACCAGCTCAGCCGGCATCCCGCAGCCTGGCCTGCCTGACAGGCGGGCGATGGCGGGTGCCTACCCACACGCAATGCAGCATATCGCTTAGAGAGCTGTGACGAGGCCCATCATCACAGCCCTCATATGCCACTGGCTGCAAAGGCATAGCTATTAACAAACGGCTGTCAACGAGTTAGTGAATGGAGAGACGGGGAGGTCAGCCGACGCAGGGGCACATGGAAGTCTAGGCAGACAGTCAGGATTAATATCAGCAGGACAAGTCTGTACTGTTTACAGTTTTCAGCGTGGCTGCAGCTCTGACAGACGCAGGATGAAAGCAGGCATGGCTACGGCTGAGAAATTCAGCTGGTGTTTCCAGGACTCCCGGATCGCTGCCGTGGAAAGTGGGAAATTTCAAAGCAGGGCTTTCCGACACCTTGTTTTCACTAGGGCTGTAAGTATCTGGCCTTCCTTCGAATGAAGGGTGTGCCATTTGTGCACAAGAGCTTCCTTAGCCTGCAGTAAATGTACGTTTCTTCACCAAATGTTTCTTCTCTGAATGTTATTTACAGACTTACATATGCGTCCAGCACCCAACACTTACGAGAAATACATAACACATTCAAAACACCTACCATGCATCAGAAGAATGTGCTAAAGTAACCACTAAAAAACAGAAATTTTGTTCATTTCAGTTTTGCTAATGCACAAAACACTGTAAGGTACTTATTCATTTATCTTCTGTGAGAAATACAAAGATAACTTTCATAGTATAGATGATAGATATTAGATAATACAGAGTTGCATGATGCCAGCTCAATCGTTTTGCTAGGGTACATGCAAGAAAAAAAACCAGACGGGGCACGTTGTTCGGTGCGAGTATCGGTATCACTTAAGCTTCCTGCACCTTCTCCAGAATTAAATGTACAGGGGAATTATATCCTCATTGTTTCAAAATATATCCCCAACTGTGCCTCTTTCCAGGCGTAGGGTTAAATAAAGTGGCTGACAATAGCACAGCTGACTTCCACATCTTTCAAACTGTAGCCAAGCGAGACAGAAAGCCGCATGGCGGGACTTTAATCATCAGTAATTAGAATATCGTTGCGCATAATTGCAAAAGATTTGTATTGTTTCGCTTCCACACCGGCAGAAGGCCTCTTCCGAGCGCGTTCCTTAACACATATTTGTTTTAGAGGAGTGGAAGAGGCAATTATGGTAATCTAAATCGCAGCATGAAACTTTGCTTAAGATGGAAGAAAGAGCTGCTAAATACACATAATTCATGCTTTGAGATCTTTAAAGAGCAAATTAAAGTCTTCATAATATTCTATTTAGCCATTTACTAACAAGATATGGGATACTCTGCTTTTGAAGCAAGCAGTGATTTTGGATCTATGCTGAATAGACACAAACACACACATGTATAAATTTCACACGGAAACAGAAATGCCGAAATATTTCTGAAATAATTACTACGGTTACCACGGTTACACACACACACACAAAAAAAACGTAGCATGAAATAATTAGCGTTTTGGATTTGATTCATTTATTAATATTTATAATCTGAACATGAAATAAATAAATATATCGCGTTCTATTCGATACTGTTCCACTGCAGAGTCCACAGAGCAAATTACAGAAATCTATTTACGAGAACAGAGTATGGAAGCGAACATTAGTGCTGGCCAGTCTCTTTCCACAGACTTGCAGAGAAACCTCTGAAGCTAAGAAGCACTTTATTAGCCGTGGGGGGGTTGCGGGGGGGGGTCGGAAGGACTGGGGCTGGTATTGATTGAAGCTGCTGGTTGCTCCACAGCTGCACTTTTCTCCACATTGCGAAGAGTAAATATGTAAGTTTGAAGTGAGGGCGCCCCGAGAAGCGCTGCTTAGCGGGGCCTGGGCGGGTCTCAGCAGAGGGCTGCGTTACGGGAAGGATCAATGGGACGGCCATTAGGGGAAGACCAGCTCCGTAGCCGGATCGCTCTGTCAGATCCGAGATGTAAGGCATATCAGGGGTGGCTCAGCTATCACTGTCAGCCCGATAATGCCGCATTATCCTGAGTTTATAAGACGAGCTTAACGTGAACGCTAAGCTCATTTTTATTTGACAGCTGCATATTTGGATAGGAGAACATGTCATAGTTACATAAATTCCAAATGCAGAAGCAGTTAAGATGGATCCAAATATCAGGTTTATATGATTTTACTGGGAACAAGCTCCATCGTCCTTTATTATCATGACAGACAGAGTGAATCCTACGTGTGAGATAGCATTGCATTCCTCTCACACAACGAATGAGCTGGATGGGGTCGGGGGGGTTAATGGACGGGCGTCCCGGCTGAGCAGCATACTAACACACATGGACACAGTCACAGTCAATGGCACCAGGTGAGTCTAGCTAATTTCCCTGCCTTATTATTATTTATTGCTCCTAATGACACTCCATGCATTGGGGGAGGCCGCAGGGACTGCTGGCAATTGTGGAGGGTACGGTGCCAAAGGGAGGCTCGGTTATAGGAGCCTCACACGGAGGCCCGGTTACAGGAGCCTCGCACGGAAGCCCGGTTACAGGAGTCTCGCACGGAGGCTCGGCTACAGGAGTCTCACACGGAGGCCCGGCTACAGGAGTCTCACATGGAAACCTGGTTACAGGAGCCTCACATGGAGGTCCGGTTACAGGAGCCTCGCACAGAAGCCCGGCTACTGGAGCCTCGCACGGAGGTCCGGTTACAGGAGTCTCGCACGGAGGCCTGGTTACAGGAGTCTTGCACTGAAACCCAGTTACAGGAGCCTCGCACGAAGGCCCGGTTACAGGAGTCTTGCACGGAAACCCAGCTACAGGAGCCTCGCATGGAGGTTCAGCTAAAGGAGTCTTCCCTCACACGGAGGTCCAACTACAGGAGCCTCACACGGAGGCCCAACTACAGGGTCCTCGCACAGAGGAACCATCTAAAGGAGCTGAGTTTCGCATGGAGGCCCGGTTACAGGAGCCTCACACAGAGGCCCAGCGAAAGGGACCTCACACGGAGGCACAGTTACAGGAGCCTCACACAGAGGCCCGGTTACAGGAGCCTCACACAGAGGCCCAGCAAAAGGGGCCTCACACGGAGGCACAGTTACAGGAGCCTCACACAGAGGCCCAGTTACAGGAGTCTCACACAGAGGCCCAGCAAAAGGGGCCTCACACGGAGGTACAGTTACAGGAGCCTCACACAGAGGCCCGGCAAAAGGGGCCTCACACGGAGGCACAGTTACAGGAGCCTCACACAGAGGCCCGGCAAAAGGGGCCTCACATGGAGGCACAGTTACAGGAGCCTCACACAGAGGCCCGGCAAAAGGGGCCTCACACGGAGGCACGGTGCAGAAGGTGCATGCGTAGATTAAACAAATCAGCCTTGGTGCACAATAACAGCTCACAATTGCCAAATCAAAACTGAATAAACAGTCAGTTGACACAAAATCATGCTGCACACCCCTAACAAACATAACATTTCCTGGTAGAGTGAAATACAATATGGTATGTGAAATAGAATGATAATACAATAATGCGATCATGCAGCAGTGTGTGCGCCTATCTAACTGCCTATTCTACGATAAGGAAACTCCCCATTCAGGTTGGGGAGAGGTTTTCTCAGGCAGACCAGGGCATACGGCAGGGGAAAGTGCCATGTGGAATGCCAGTCCATCGCAGGGCACATAGATGCACATACTCCCATGCAAAATCATAAAATGCAGGCAATTCAGAGACAACACTTAGTGTAGCTGCATCTATTTGGACTGCAGACTCTAGAGACGCAGAGCAGAGGTGGATTTCTATTCCCAGGAGGTGTCAGGCAACAGTGTCCCTAACCACCCCTGCAACAATACTGCTTTTGTGAATCACAATAACACAATACACCCATCCATTCATCCATCCATTCATCCATCCACCCATCCATCTTCAGCTGCAACAGCTTATACCAGTTAATGTCCGGAGCCTATCCCTGACAGCACAGGACACAAGGCTGGGGTACATCCCAGATGGGATGCAAGTTAACGCAGCTTCAGTGTATATGAAATACAACAATAATTTAAAAATCCCATACACTGCACATGATATTAATATGATATCATGCATGTAAAAAAAAAACGTTATCTCTGTCCAGGTGATCATTTCTCTCTACCTTCCGTGGTACCCTTTCATACTGTATGACAGTTCTCCAAGGCAATGGGGGAGGTCATTAGCCTCACATTTAACATGAGGGCCATAGGAGTGTTTGAAAGTATCCTGTCTCTAGACAGAGTGGCTCCACTTCTGACTGGAAAAAAAACTCTTCCGTCCACTTTATGAACTGTGGAAAAGGGAAAGCAGGAGCTTTTGATTGTGTGGCTGCATTCGAGTACTTGTGGTGGCACTAAAGTGCATTACGTTTGTGCTGAATGTACAGCTTTACACACTTGTGAAGACCTTGAGAAAAGCCTTGCCACTAGGTAGGCCCACCAGGAAGGAGGCTTCCCACAGGAACAGGGTAATCTTCTGGGAATTGGTTGCTGCAGAGTGATAAGTCAGCTTCTCTTATCACATGTCTGTAAGCATCGCCTCTCAAAAGTTTGAAGCTGGAACGACATCTGCAGTTCTCTTATGGATTTAGCAGGATGCTGTCCAAATAACATTTATCTAACTGCTCACAGCTTCACGCTTTTAGGGTTTGGCGTAGTCAGACATACGGAATCCACAGGCGTAAAACTGTCAGCCGTATGAAGAGGCTTTTGTTTATACTCTACAGACATTAAGATCCTTAATGTCAAATATCGATACTGCGAGCAAATCGAGTCCTGCGTGAGGACAGAGGGAGAACATATGGGAGTTCGCACCGCAGCCTCTTAGCGTATCTCCCCAGCAGAGATACCGCAAGGTATTTAGCAGGAAGAAATACTGTCTCAGCTCAAAGATGATGTTCATTCGCATAAAATACCAAATAAGGATATCAAATAAGTATTTTGTGCTTTAGTCAGTCAGCAGACCATGTACTGGTAGGAATGGTTTGATTGTATATTATGTTTTTTAAAAAGTTTTTAACAATAATAAATTGAAGAACTTTTGTTCTTCTTGGGAGAACAATGCACACATGCAAATAAATTTGTGAATGTCATATAATTTTACAGTTTATTATTTTAAAAATCGTTTTTAGCACGTATATATATGGCTTGTTTTAGTGCAAACAACAAAATAGAACTTGCATACAGAGTCTAAACAACTCATGACTTTTTGGTATTAAAAAAAAACATGTTAAAGTTCCTTGACTGAATTTCATACTTTATTCCGCTGGACAGCGAGGTAGAGAGTCCCTACATAGACCGCTGTCCCCTGAGTGCGGGTCGCCGCGGAATGAGGAGGAATAGAGCAGGCTTTGCACAAGGACAGCGAGGTAGAGAGTCCCTACATAGACCGCTGTCCCCTGAGCGCGGGTCGCCGCGGGATGAGGAGGAATATAACAGGCTTTGCACAAGGACAACGAGGTAGAGAGTCCCTACATAAACCGCTGTCCCCTGAGCGCGGGTCGCCGCGGGATGAGGAGGAATAGAGCAGGCTTTGCACAAGGACAGCGAGGTAGAGAGTCCCTACATAGACCGCTGTCCCCTGAGTGCGGGTCGCCGCGGAATGAGGAGGAATAGAGCAGGCTTTGCACAAGGACAGCGAGGTAGAGAGTCCCTACATAGACCGCTGTCCCCTGAGCGCGGGTCGCTGCGGGATGAGGAGGAATAGAACAAGCTTTGCACAAGGACAACGAGGTAGAGAGTCCCTACATAAACCGCTGTCCCCTGAGCGCGGGTCGCCGCGGAATGAGGAGGAATAGAGCAGGCTTTGCGCAAGGACAGCGAGGTAGAGTCCCTACATATACCGCTGTCCCCTGAGCGCGGGTTGCTGTGGGATGAGGAGGAATAGAGCAGGCTTTGCGCAAGGACAGCGAGATAGAGAGTCCCTACATAAACCGCTGTCCCCTGAGCGCGGGTCGCCGCGGAATGAGGAGGAATAGAGCAGGCTTTGCG
>JAAGVU020000019.1:12679835-12694629 GCA_011763525.2 Mormyrus iriodes
GAGCGAAGTGAAAACATGGGGGGACCAAGGGCAGCGAACTGCTCGCGTGTGGAGGGGGAGGGGGGCGTGCGGGGGTGGGTTGGGGGGGGGGGCGTGTGTGAGAGGCCACAGTGGCGTCATGTGCTGATAAAGACATCAGCATCACTCCAGTAATCAGCAGCAGGCGCGGGCCCAGAGAGGGGCACTCCTGACTGGGGGAGCACCGCTGTGACGGGGACCACCCCAATCCCACAGCTGGGGGGCCAGCAGGTGGACCAATCAAAGCCAGAAAAAATAATTTTTCAGAAATTAAAGAAATCTCCATGGAAATTAGCATGAAATATTTTCTAATCTCCCACTTTTTACTGACGATAAGGGTCAGCGCTTCAAGCTATCAAACCTATTTTTTCTTGAGCCCCCTCCCTAATTGTATTACTCCCCATGATTTTCCCTTCCGCCTTTTTTCACACTCTACATTCCGGCCTTTACTTTAACCCTCTCTTTGTTTTCCTGTGACTCTCCCGCTGTTGATCTATTTGGATTCACTAAAATTAACATTATGTAATTTAGGAGGGGAATAAGAATGCGCATGGAATGCCCCCAGATCAAATCACCCTCTGCTTACTGCCTATGAGAAAGGGCACATGCAGGAGACCAAGCAACGGCCAAGATGATCTTGGTCAAGCAGCATGTTATTTGCATCAGACCAAAGTATGGCCAACCCGTCTTGTACCTTTAGTGAACAACTGTGTGCCAGGGTGTTGAGTATAGGGGTCAGTGTATGCAAGGACAAGAAAGGTAGCTATTTCATAATTGCTGTCCTGTACAGCTAGATGGGCACGGGGAAATCAGTGGCCCCAGGGAGAGTCAAGAGCCTTTAAGAAGCAAAGTTAAATTCAGCTGGACTTGATCAGAACATTGTTAAATATTTTCCATAAAATAGGAAACAATGTGATCGCGCACCAGCACCATCCTGCACAGTTACATGTATATGTAAGTGGTGACTTCATTAGTATTGTCAGGGATTTTATTAACTTTTATATTCAGCAGCCATTCATCTCTGTTCTTCTCTCAGTGGTAACATCTGGCCATTTAATAAAATGTTGTTTTTTTCTTCTGACCATATTCTGAGATAATTAACGTGTAAAAACGTTCTGATTCTGTCTGTGGCAGAGTTGATCACAGATGGACAGGGGAACGCATGGGATCGGTGAGCTGTCAGGACACTGCGCTGCTTGGAAAATGAGTGCATAGAATTGAAATGGCATAGCTGTTCACGTGAACGCAGTGTAACTAAATGAGAGATGGATAAATTCATCATACGAGCAGCTTTCCAAGCATGGGCCCTGAAAGCCAGACGGATCTGGAGCATATGAAAGGAGCCAACAAGTTCAGATCTGGGAACGCAGTGGCCAGGCTCTCCAGCCAACAAGCGCACCAATGGGAGATTGGGCAGAGTCATCCGTGAGCTACCAAATTCAATTCAACCCAAACCCAGAAGGGATCGCGGTCTCAAAGCACCATGCAACATGCCGGCTCCAGAAAGAGACACTAATTAGGTCAGATTGCAGTGCCATGGAGGCGACGGCGACCGTAACTCAGATGGCATATAGGCCAAAATCTAATTACTTTATTTCTAAACACCAGTGTACTTATTCACTTAGCAGTGAAGTGGCAGTGTTCGAAAAGTGCAATAATTAAAAAAATATGTGGTATTTAAACTAATTACACAGAACACACTGATGTTTATGCACACCTTCTTAACAAGAGACACTCATAACCTGAAACGTAGGCTAGATGGACGCTGAAATGTAAGCGTTTAAGTGTTTATGCTGTTATGGAGGTGTACATGCAAGCAGGACCCTAACCCCCCTCCCCAGTCCTAACCCTAACCATAAGTAACCAGGCAAAATACAAGACTTTCAGCATTTTTAGTGCTTTGATTGCAGTCACAGATTTGTATAAAATTGAGTTTCCCCCTGAGTTCCCCCCACCATCAAAATAACAGGCATTTGGTCCCCACAATGTAATATATACATAACACACACACACACACACACACACGGACACACACAGATCTGTTTTAATTGGGTAGCCAAGCAGATGATGTGGTTCATGGTGACAAGCGGCAGAAATAGACACATAAGGTGTGTCACCTTTGCAGCCTCCCTAAAACCCTTATTGCTCTGCTGTAAGAACTCGTCCTCTCATTAAGTTCTGCACAGAATTCCCACTTTGGAAAAACAGTTTCAGAAAACTAATTGAGCTGAATAAAACTGCCATGGCTGTTTATAAATAATGTCCATCTGGAAAAGAATCTTCAGTTTGAAAAATGCTGTAAGCGTTTCGTTTGATTTTGTTATTTGAAAGGCATTAGCACATCATACTCAGCAGAAGCCGGCCTACTTTGGGGAGGCATAATAATCATAACTACCTGGAAGAACAGGACTGTGGCAGGATAATTAGGGACTAAAGGAAAAAAGAACATATTCAAAAATGTTCATTTTGACAGAAAAATTATTAAAAGGCATCGAAATTCCGATTTTTATTTCAAAACGTTAGATTTTAAACGTGATCTGCTGGCAATTTTTAAAATTACATTTATGCATATATGCACTTTTTTATTCAGGTCAGTTTTGTTTAGAAATCGCGTGGCTGAATCCACCTGCACCATATAACTTTTAGCTTTACTTCAGTACACAATCTTTAATGTTTGCTAAAAATATTATTTCCTCTAACAGGTGCAGAGATTATAAGACCTCTTGCGATTCTGAAATTACTAACAACAGATTTTTATTTTTTCTTACAAGAATATGTAAAGATTTGCCTTTATTGAAGAATGATGTAAGATTTACTTGAACGATTCCTGTCAAAGTGACTGACACTGTTCATTACTCAGGCTGCAATCGTAATTTAAATAAGCATATACTGATTATTTCTGAGCAATAAATATATACGTAAATTTCATGTCATAAGTAGAAATTAAATATATACATTGGATATAAATAATGTATCACTGCTATTCTTATGTGTATCAGTTTGTTGCTAAATAAATATATGTGCTTCAGCGGGGCTGCAGATCCCCACCACACAAGAAACATTTGGCCCTGATATTAGCTGAACGAAAGATGATTCACAGCTGTGGTCTTGTTCATCACACACATGGATGGATGCAGGAAAAAGTTGTTGAATTGTACCCTCTGTGGTTCTGCTAACTATAGATAGATGGCACTGCAATCAAGGTAGAGCAAAGGCCCTCGTGCCGCCTCCATCGCCCACCATCCATCAGAAAATTAACTTGTCAGTTTAACAACCAAAATCAGATTTTTATCCCCCCCCCACACTGGTACTAAGTCGATCCCTGTGAATTTGCCTTGTGAGTAAATTTGAACTCTCCGTTACGTAGTCCTCTCCCACCATTTCCTACAGCTGGGGAGACTGCTGTGCATCACAGACGTTGCTAGGCTGATAACAAGAAAGCAGACATATTACTGAATGTAGGGCTGCCTGCGTCTTTATTTATCTGGCGGTGACAAGGCCTGGACGGCACCCAAATGCGCTGTGTGAGTTTTGAAGTTAATATACTGCCTGACCACAAACTGAACACTGAACCCTCTTATCAAAATGTTCTACTATAAAAGTACTTTAGGCATCAGTATTTTCATAATCTTTGTCAATTTTTTCCATATTAAAATGTAGTTATCTTAGCCATAATTAACTGGCTAGACCTTTTTAACCACTGACTAGATTAACATGTATGGATTGATTTTTATCTTTGTGTAATAAGGCCAAATTAATAATGTGGAAAACTTCAACACCCAAGAAAAAATGTAAGGAAAAATACTGTTTAAAACAGGAATAAATAATCGAAAACTCAAACATTCAACAAACAATAACAGCAATAATAATAATAATAATAATAATAATAATAATATAGTGAATGATACCTTTGATGCTGAGGAAATAATTTGAAATATTAAATACAATGTGGGACTTTTTTTCATATAATGAAAATACGACTTAACATACCCCACCCACACTTCTCGACAAAATACGAAATATTATTGTTACTGATTTTCTAGCGTTAACAATGTGCCAGAAAGATTTTGTTTGTGATCACAGAATCAGTAACCTTGTATAAAACGCATACATTTTTACTTTAAAAATAAAATTCAAAGAAGTGATCATTTCTTTCTGAAGATGTGTTAAATGTCATTTTAAGTACAGTTCTCCAGCAACAGGATGGCTGGGGAAATCAAAACAAAATAGATAGATAGATAGATAGATAGATAGATAAGCAAAGAAAGAAAGAAAGAAAGAAATGATAAATATATGGGCAACATACAGGGAATTGCAACACAAATGGAGGATAAAGCAGCATAAAGGCACATTCAGCCACGGTGCAGATAACGGTTTCCGCACAAAAAAAGCAATGGCTGAACATCAGTGCATCTCTATATGTGACATTCAGGGAGAAAATTGGTACTTTGGAAAGCTGAATGGCTCCTGCTCCCTCTGACTGTATGTGCAGGACATCAGTGTGGCACGACGTTTCAAAAGGAGCAGAAATGAAATCTGTGTTTGCACACTCAGCTTGCTACAGCACAATAACAAGCACGGAGACACTTTTATCTCTAAATGGGTAATAATGTGATAAGCTAAACTAGGCTCTTAAAAACCCTACCAAGTGCAAATGAGACAGAGGGACCCCAATTGCCCCGATTCATTCTGCTTTTCATTTTTCCCAATCTCTTATTTTTCCCAGTTCACATTATTAGCCCCCAAACGACTCCTTTATTAAAAAGGAGGGAGGTGGATAAAGTGAGATAGGTCTCCTGAATAGATGGAAGGCGCTTGCTTTTTCATTTGTTGTTATTTGCAAATGGCTTTATTGTACGCTGGCGGCGGGGGAGGCGGGGGCGGTGGGGGCGCTGCCGGGAAGAATGGCGGAGCCTCTTTTAACACGCGGACATAAAGGGGGGGAAGAGCCCCAACATCTGGTAATTAGTTTCAGCAGGCTTAGCCTAATGATGTAAGCAGATTACTGTCCAACCGACATGGAGAAGATTTCTGTGTGTGTGTGTGTGTGTGTGTGTCTGTCTGTCTGTCTGTGTGTGTGTCTGCCTGTGTGTGTGTGTGTGTGTGTGTGTGTGTCTGTCTGCCTGTGGGTATCTGTCTGTTTGTATGCGTTTTCGGGGGGGGCGGGGCGTGGCGACATATAGCCCTTTACATCTGTGGCATTTCTCAGTAGCCAGGTCAGGGGCGCTGACAGCGGGCTGGGGTAAGTATGATGATCTGTGAAGCAGGCCGGCTCTCTGATTCTGTGCTGCCCCACACCCCCCCAAACAACCCGCCTCGGGTCACTCTTCTCTGGCTCTGCTGTCGCCACCAGTAGGTGCTGGGGAGGGGGGGGGCTCTTACTGGGGTGAGCTGGCCTCAGCAAGACCAGAAGATTTTTTTAACCCCCCTCCCTCACCCCCATCCACTCAGTGATAGACCTGTCGGAGCAGTGGGCTGTGGGGGCGAGTTCAGGAGAGACAGGATCACGGCTCAGTACAGAGCCTTCACTTTGCTGGGACTGACTGATCCTGACAGGGGGGGCACAGCAGCACCAGCTGGGCTGCTTAAAACAGCGTTGCTCCGTTATTGGTTAATGTATGTTCCGGCACGTTGCTGCGTGTGTACCTGGCCGCACGCTCAGAGACGGCTCTCTAATGTTAACAGCTTCCTGGGTGCTGCGATTTCAGCTACTTCTTATCAGACCCGCCTTTGCAGCTCCTCCGGCTAAATTTGGGTGGGGTGAGGTAGGGTGTTGCCACCTGTGCACAGCCAAAGCAGAGCCACTAGTGTGGCTCACATTTTCCAGCTTCCTCGTCTATTCCGAACTCTCCTTATAGCACAATCGCTTGCTGGCATCACGTTGCTGTGCAGCGTTCAGTCGTCTGGTCTCTTTGATGCACCCATGGTCGGCGGCCAGGGAAAGTCCCCAGGAGAGAAAGTCAGCTGAGTCAGGACAGAGCTGCTCTGAGGACCGTCCTGCTTTATTTTCTGACAGCTGTCACATACCTTATTGTTTAGCCGTGGAATCTTGTAATCTGATGCTTTTTATATGTTCTCATCTCGCCCACATGAGTTTGTTGACTGTAAAAAATATGGTAAAACGAATCACAGGGGAACAGCTTTCATTAACTCAGTGACAGCACTTGCGATTTTAATAATTGCTTTGTGCAAGTTAACCAAGTCTTGCTGGGCCGTTTCACAAAAAAGGCATGTTTCCAAAAAGGTAGGAAAACACAGCTACAGTTTATCACATGTAAACCGCGGGCTTGTGGTCAGTGAGCATTAGCCCGCGGCAGTACCGAGACTGTGCCCCGTCCCCCAGCGCAGCGCCTCTGCCGTCTGAAGGGCGCTCTTCCCCCGGTGCTGTCAGCTCCGCCAGCAGAGGTGTTAAATATAAATAAAGCTGAGAGCCAAGGAAACGGCTTTAGCTTTTGTTCAGGTGCCGCTTTGCCGGGCTGCTGGCACACGGCACAGCCGGTGATTAGTTCTCTGCCTTCACATGTTGGAGCTGGGGGGCTGATTTTTTGCGATGGGGGCCGACGGCTAATTCTAGCGGCATCGCCCCGCACCGCCGCAGCGGATGATTAAAGCCACTTTTGGTTTGAAAGGATACGGCTGACGGATTTGCTGCGCGTTCCGCCGTCCGCCAGCGGATGACAGCTAGCCATTTCTCCCGATTGGCCTTGCTCCCCCGCACCTCCCCCCCCTTCTCACGGACAGCCAGAGCACAGCATCACTACAATCCTGCTTACTGTCTGCCAACACATCTGGCTGAGGCACCCCGAGCTCATGCGGCTGTCCTCTGCAACGGGGGGACAGTCTTTGTTAAAGGCTGTCCCTGGACAAGCCTAGTTTGGAAAAATTGTATTTGTCCACCAGACTGTGAGGAAGCATACGGGAGCCAGGGCTGTCGAGGCCTGCCACTAAAGCTTCACACAGAACGAGCACTGTCATTTTTAAAAATAATTTTTACTAAATGTAGTCAATGAACACTGACCCACGTGATTAATGGCGCTGAATTCCTCTCAAGATTCTTCCCCTTGCTTTCGTGGCTCAGTAGCAGGTGTGACGCTATCAATGCTTAATCACTTTGCCGATTTCCCAGCAGCCCAGGCACAGCACAGCACAGCACAGCACAGCACACGGCCTGTTCTCAGCCGGGGGGCTGCTGAGTTAGGGCCTAGCCTCGCTGTCTCCCCCAGAGTGGCCTGTGCAGCGAGGACCCAAAAGCAGCACCACGAACGGCATGTGAAGCCAGAGTGGGAGGAGGGGGATGGCAGATGGCAGAGCGGAGAAGTCCAGCGTCAAGGCGGCCATGCCGGATAAATAAATAAATGTGTGTGTGGAACAGCGCGTCTGTGAAGTGTGGCTATCTGAGACAAAATTACCTCCCCCCAATCGTTTCTTTGAACTGGAAATCGAACAGGGCTATGGCTATTTTCATACCATTTAGTTAATGATAAAAGTGTCTTTCTTGCTGCATTTGGGGGGGTATAAACAGTGTCTTGCTCTGAATGTGAATGTTTGCGGATGCTGGTGCGGATCGTTAGCAGTGCTAGCAGTGCCATGAGGCTGTCTCTCCAAGTCATGGCGCACGGGGCCGAGCGAAATCCTCCGTCAGCTCTAACAGCACCATTACCACTGGGCGCACAATGGCACTTACACCTAACAAAGGTTAGACAAAATGGCACTTCAAAATTGTTTTAGAAACACACACATTTCGCAGAGGAATTGTGCTGGGCCTCTCAGCTGCTTTCTCTAGGCTGTCTCTGATGAAGCGTTGAAACGTGTTCAGCCTACGTCTGAATTGTGTCCTCCTGCTGTCAGTCAATGGCAAAAAGTGATCCAGCAATTTTTAATACAGCTGAGTCCAACTGAGAGAAGGACCCTTTTCATTTGACATACTTGGCTGTGGCCAGCGGTGAGAGTGGCCCATCGATAATGGCTCTGCTCAACGAGCTTCGCAGCAATAGTCAATTAAGTGCCCTGAAGGGGATGCTTCTGGGCAGACGTAAAAAGGATTCAGGTGTGAAATGCTTGTTTTCGAGAGTGCTAGAAATGTGTGGCTGCTTTCAAGTTTGCCATTGCCCCCGAGTGCCCCCGCCGAGCTCTCCCACCCGCCCTTCTTATAAGGACAGGGGGAGCACAGGGCATGGGGGGAAGAAGGCCACTTAAGCGCAATTTTCTATTCAGTGTCCGAAACTTGCACACTCTTCCGTCTTTGCTAGCACATGGTGAGAGCAGACAGAAGCAACGGCGCCAACAATATACCTTTTAAGCACACAGGGCAGAGACACGGAGAAGCTATTGTTTGCACCGTTACGGCTTTTTAGCAACGAGACACTGAGAGGCACAGTAACAACCGTACCGGGAGGGAACGTGGGGGCCGGTGTGCCGAGAGCTGAATGGAAAAGGGGATGGATTGTTTGCTAATTGTGGCCATTTTTGACCAGTACATCGAAGGTTCAAGAACTACTCCAAAAATTATACCGGAGATCGAAAAAAAAATGAAGAAATACAGACATGACAGACAAGTCCACTGAGGACTTTGAATGAGAAGAGTGGAGCAAAAATCTCTTTGTTTCTTCCGATGAGTTGAAAAAACGGCAGTAGGGCCAGTTCATAGAACCTGCCAGGTGTTACAAAGAAAGGGTTAGACGAGCTGAAGCCGACGGAATATAATTGCTATTCTATTCTAATAAGGATAATAGCTGTTACGTTAAATTACGGACAACTTCATTGTCTTCCCAGGATGTTACAGTATTATGCACCATTTAGTACCGTGAATGTAACTGTAGGTGGTCCAGGTATTTATGCAAACTTTATGTTTAACCAGAGGAGGTTCTCAGTAAAAATTAATTTGCTGTTCAGGTCATTTTTCAAGATAAAAAAGGTATGGCAGGGGCCAGGGAAAGGGCACAGGAGGGGGAAGGTCAACAGTTCACAGTGGTGGTGGTGGTGGTGTGGGCGGGGGGGGGGGTGTCCATGAACACTTTGCAAAAGCCATGCCATTATTTACACTCTGTCTTTGAATGTGCTGAACGTCCATAGGCCAAATGGAGATTTGTGCCTGACATGCAATCTTCCCATTGAGATCTATAAAAGCAGTCACCTGATTACACGTCACATACAGTCATTCATTCGTCTATTTATTTATATTTTTACTTTTGTATTTGCTTATTATTTTGCTTATTTATTTGCTTATTTTTCTTTTGTCTGATGTTTGCATATGAGGGAGTGGTGTGCTTGCTTGTGTTTTGGTGGGTCTATCTATCCATCTATCTATCTGTCTATCTATCTATCTATCTAAGCACACACACACACGCACATACACAGATGCTTGTACTCATATCTTTATGGGGATTCTCCGCTTCCATGGCAAAACTCCAAATCCAACAATGACAACCTTAACCCTACCCAGCCCTAACCTTAACCATAAGTAACCAGACAAAATACAAGACTTTTGGAATTTTTAGTTTTTTTAATTGCAGCCACAGATATACACTATACATTATACATACACTATATACACTCATAAAATTGAGTTTCCCTTAGTAAGGACTGAAAAGTTTGTCCCCAGAATGTGAAAATAGCAGGTTTCTTTCACATTTTGGGGACATTTGGTCTGCACAATGTAATATATACATGATCTACACACACACACACACACACACACACACACACACACACACACACACACACACACACTGTTATGCACTTACATGTTTATAGGTGAGCGTGGTATAAGGGTATAAGTTGAGAAAAAGGACACCTACCTATAATGAATTTGGGATGGGTCGCCGGTGTCACCCCCTCCACTGCTGGGACCCCCGCCACCCCCGCTCCGCCCACGCACCTCCTCCACTTCCTGGCAGCCTTTATCTGCCCCTGGTTTGGGGATGCCCCTCAATAAGATGAAGTGAGGCGAAATCAAAATGAATGGACTCTATTAACAGCAGCAATGCATCAACTGCTTGATAAAGTGATTAATAAACAGAGCAGGTCTGTGATTGATTAAAGTATTTAATCAAACTGTTTAGAAGTTTTTAATGTCACTGCATCATTCTCAGGGTGTATCTATGGCTTACAGAGGTCCTTCAGACTCTTTGCTTCCATCGTCTGTTTGTCCTGAGCAAAAACAGATACACATCCAAAAATACACATATTCTTCATTGAAGTTTAAGCTGCATTTTTCCCCAGTGGAGAATATGTGTGATATTTTTGATAATTTTTATCATTCTTAACTAATATCTATAAAAGGAGAAGTGTGCTTTTCCCCAGCGTATAATTTGTCTAAAGAAAATACAGAATTAAACAGAATTCCCGTCATGGGGAGGGAGATGCTAAGGCTGCTACACAAAGAGATGGATTGCTGTCGAAATAAAAAAGCCACGACTAAAGACAGATTAACCTGCAATCACTGTCACAGATCATTAATCTAACATAGACATTAAGAGATGCATGCATCTTTTAAAATACTATTTTATTTTTGTATTTTAATCATTTTAATCATATAGGATCTTAGAGGATAGGTCACTGAATATCAGTAAATATGTAAATATATGCAATTGTCCATGAATATATGCAAATTATATTTTTACTTTTGAAAACATTAAGTTAAGTGTTGCATGTTCCTCTGCACGTGTGTATTTAGAGAGCCGTTCACTTCAGCTGAACTCCGGCAGATGTGGCCTTGAAAAAGGCACTTACCCTTAATTAAGGGGACAAAAATGTTTTGAATAAACTTGCCACTAAGTGTAAATGTGAGAGAAAGTTAAAATTAACGTTTATTTCACTTTACATTCTTTATCACCAGACTGCATGAGTCAAAAATGAGGCAACGGGGTACCGAGCAGTGAGGAGAGAGATAGATCATGTAGGATTTAGGCAGAGTCATTCATTTTGGGTTACATTCTAAGACACGAGACTCTTAAAGGCAAGTGAGAATCCATAAGCCCTAAATGTCATTTTTATCTGTTAGCTCCTGAAAGTACATTTGATCGATGGTTCCTGATGCTCTCACGTCAAGGTTGATGTGTAGAATATTAAAATGTCAATGATACAAAAAGCAAATTACCTTTGACCACAGAAACTCTAGAGGAACAAAGCAAATCATTTTTCAGTAGCACTGATAGCCAAAAAATGGCACTAAATACATTCACCACACCAATGCACGAAACAGATGGACTGTGGGAATTCTAGAAGTCAAAGATTTACATTTCAGAACCACAAATATGAGTGGGCCCTTCATCAATTACACCTGTTTTTGAATGAAAGCAGCCTGATCCTTCAAATAGTGAATCATGTGGCTGCAGCTCGATATATAAAAGACAGGTCAGGAATTTCAGTTACGCTTCAATTAAACATTAGAATGGGCACGACGTGATCTAAACAATTTTGAGCATGCTATGATTGCTGGTGCCAGACGTGAGACAGAAACATCCATTCTTCTGGGATTTCGGCACGTTACAGTGATGAGCGTTTCAGAGAATGGTGTAACATACAAAAATGTCCACTCAGTAGCATTTCTGTGCACCAAAATACCTTGTTAATGGCAGAAGTCAGGGGAGAAGGGCAGGCTGGTTAAAGCTAACAGGAACGCCACGAGTGCAAAAGAGAAGTTCAGTACAGCTGCAGAGCCAAAGAAGCAAAGAACGATGTTGAGTTCCACTCCTGCCAGCTAGGATGAAGAAGACCGAGGTGTAACTGGCACGTTTGCTGAAACTGGACACCTGTAGAGTGGCTTTTCTAGCCTTGTCTTTTCCTCTCTTGAAATACACATGCTAATGCGATGCACGGGCCTCAGCAGCACCATCTGAGCACGACAGCATCTTCACGCACTGTGGCCGAACATTCCAACACTGCCACACTCTACCACTTCCAGAAGGATAGCATTCCACGTTGCAAAGCTTCCATCATCTCAAGGTGATTCCAGGAGCATGACAGTGAGTTTAGTTTGCTCCAATGGCCTGCACAGTTTCAGGATGTCATCCCAGATAAAAGTACCTTTGGGATGAGATAGAATGACAGATTCGCAGGGTGAACGTACGGCCAAAACAACTCCTGGAACTGAGTGATGCTATCAAGCCAGCGACCAATGCGGGGTGTTTGGACTAGCTTGCTGATCACATTGCTTGAAAAATTCAGGCTGTTCTGCAGGTAAAATAGGACGTGTACCTAATAAAATGTTCACTGAATGCACATATGTATATATGTGTATACTCCATGGCTAATTTACGAGGTACACCTGCCTGCAAATAAATACAGCGTGCTCTGCCAAGCAGCAGATCAGGTGGCTGTAACTGAATATATACAGAATGCTGGCAGGGTTAATAGGTTCACTTGCAGTTCCACTAAGCATTTAGAACAGTCAGGGCACCTGATCTGAGTGAGTTTGAACATGGTGTGATCGCTGGTGCCAGACCTGATGCTTCCAGCATATGAGAAAAGCAGCCCTCCTGGGATTTTCGCATACTACAGTGTCTAGAGTTTATAGAAAATGGTGCGATAAAATAAAACAAAAACAAACCAAACACATTCAGTCAACAGTATATCTGTGGCCGAAAACACCTTGTTAATGAGAGAGGTCAGAGGAGATTGGCCAGACTCACTAAAGCTAACAGGAGAGCCATAAGTGCAAAAGGAACAGAAGGAAAGCAAGTCCTAGCTAGTCATGCGAACCGTATTATGCTAAAGTCTCTTGATCTCGCCAAAAATTGAGATCTTCATGTTGGTGTAAACTGACATTTTAAAGCCTCGCCTAAAGTCATCACAGTTTTTGCAGTAAATATTCAATTTACCTACGTGTTTGTTGACTCTATCACTTATATTTCATATGTGACTAATCAACACCATATCAGATTATTTAAGTAATTAAGTTGATTTAATTTTGCAAGTTTGTGGTGAAATATAACAAATAAATGGAATGGCTGGGGTTCCCCTGAGGAGAGGTTTGGGGACCACAGCAGTGTTCTTCAACCCATCCAGCAAAACAACACGATACCCCGATCAGCCATAACATTAAATCCACCTACCTAATATTGTGTAGGTTCCCCTCACGTCTCCGAAACAACTCTGACTCGTCGAGGCATGGACTCCCCAAGACCTCTGAAGGTGTGCAGTGGTATCTGGCAGCAGATCCTTTAAATCCTATAAGTTGCAAGGTGGGGTCTCCATGGATTTGACTTGTTTGTCTAGCACATCCCACAGATTCTCAATCGGATTGCGATCTGGAGAATTTGTTGGCCAAGTCAACACCTTGAACCCTTTTTCATGTTCCTCAAACTATTTCTGAACAGTTTTTGCAGTGTGGCTGGGTGCATTATCATGCTGGAACAGGCCACTGCCATCGGGGAATACCGTTGCCATGAAGGGGTGTATTTAGTCTGCAACAATGTGTAGGTAGGTGATATGTGTCAAAGTAACATCCAAATGAAAGCCAGGACCCAAGGCTTCCCAGCAGAACATCGCCCAGAGCCTCACACTGCCTCTGCCAGCTTGCCCTCTTCCCATACTGCACCCTGGTGCCATTTCACACATGATGTAACAGAAGACGTGACTCATCAGACCAGGCCACCTTCTTCCATTGCTTCATGGTCCAGTTCTGCTACTCACATGCCCAGTGGAGGTGCTTCTGCTGGAGGACAGGGCTCAGCACGGGCACTCTGACCGTTGTGCAGCTCCGTAGCCCCATACGCAGCACGCTGCGATGCACTGTGTGTTCTGACACCTTTCTGTCATAGCCAGCATTAACGTATTCAGCAGTTTCTGCCCTATTGGACCGGACCACAAAGGCTAGCTTTCGCTTCTCATGCACATTAATGTGCCTTAGGCGCCCTTGATCCCATTGCCCACACACCGGCTGGCCTTCCTTGGACCACTCTTGGGAGGTACTGACCACTGCATACCAGGAACACCCCACAAGACCTGCTGTTGGAGATGCTCTGACCCAGCCGTGAAGCCATCACAGTTTGGCCCTTGTCAAAGTCACTCCTTATGGATCAGACCCTTATACTTGCCCATTTCTCCTGCTCACAGCACATCAACCTTGAGAACTGACTGTTCACTTGCCTGATACATACAGGTGACAGGTGCCATTGTAATGAGATAATTAATGTTTTTCACTTCACCTGTCGGTGCTTTTAATGTTATGGCTGATCAGTGTATATATACCATTAAAATGAAATAAAAAAAAACCAAGAATTTCTTCAGTTCTTCAAAGTTATTGATATTAGGTTGAATGGATATTTTCTAATGTTTGCGTTTTTTCTGAGTTTATATACGCTTACTACCAAGATAAACAAGCTTTAAACAGTTCCTTTGACTGCCTAAGACTTTCACCAGTTTTACTAATTAAAGAGAAAATTTAATTGAGAAAAATGAAGGACAGAGATTCACCCTGTACAAAAGCCAGTTATATTTCTCAAACATAACCTGGAATGTGGACAAACCCTAAGTAACAGTGTAACAATCTCTTCAGGAATGACTTTTGTGAGAAGGTCCCCACACTGCTGCCTGCATCACAGAAGGGGGGCCACTGACTCCAGACAATATCATCCAACAGTGCCTCAGGAGACGAGTGTCTTTGCCACTTTATCAAATTCACATCAGCTTTCACAGTGTTAATATTCATGCGATAAGTACGGCTGAATCAGCCTTCACAGTGTTAATATACATGTGATAAGTATGGCTGAATCAGCCTTCACAGTGTTAATATACATGTGATAAGTACGGCTGAATCAGCCTTCACAGTGTT
>JAAGVU020000019.1:12712935-12738620 GCA_011763525.2 Mormyrus iriodes
GTTATTAGGCATGGAATGTTCTCCGCTCTGTACCGTTATTAGGCATGGAATGTTCTCCGCTCTGTACCGTTATTAGGCATGGAATGTTCTCCGCTCTGTACCGTTATTAGGCATGGAATGTTCTCCGCTCTGTACCGTTATTAGGCATGGAATGTTCTCCGCTCTGTACCGTTATTAGGCATGGAATGTTCTCCGCTCTGTACCGTTATTAGGCATGGAATGTTCGTTACATCTGTGCGACATCCACAGCTTAGGTGTAATATACGTAATTGTGTACAGAATTTTCTTTCATAATTTCTTATCTTATCTTATTATTATATAGGCCTGGGAGCTCAGATGAAACACTTTTGAAGTAAAAAATAAGTAGCCCACCACAACCCTGTTCACTCAATGTACCATGTCACTGAGTCCTTGTGTCTCACGCCTTTTCTTCAGCTCTGAGACAGCAATATGTATTACATCCGTGCAGTTATATACTTTTACAACATAATCTGCACAGCTGGCATTCTCTGAGAATTTCGTAGCACAAAGCTTGAAGATCTGAAATTCTAGCTGAGTTGGGTATGTTTAAGGAAAATTATAACTCAGCATCTCATGTTAATTGTCCTATATGATAAAACTATTGGAATGTTATAGGAATATGGAACATTTTTCTTTAATATGCGATAGATTGATCATACCTACATTTACTGAACAAAGTACTGGAATATATCTATCACTCACCACATTTAAAGCAGAAGAAGACGCAGTACAAAGAGAGCAGAATTATTCTTTTTTTATATCGGTTAAATAGTTGTTGTCTGCATTTTATTGCTTTAAAAAATACACATATTCTACTCCTCAGTTGTAGTATTACATTTTGCATCAAACAAATGTCTACTTAAAATGATTATGTTTCAAATCTCCTGCTTTTGAGGTAAGCCCAGGGCATGGTATCAGCATTGCTGATCATATTATGTGTGAGATATTGATGTTTAATATGTAAATTACACTTTGCAGTGATTCTGTATTATTTGAAAATAAAGGCCCTACAATGGTGCTTGTTGAAAGCTTTTGGAGAATACCCAAAGCCCATTGTAATTCCTCTAGGAACTGCAGAAAACAGAAAGGATAGTGTTCAGACCTCATTCTCCTTCATCCCTCCCAGGAACAACACTTGATCCATGGCCCTTAAAAGTATGGGACAGCCCTCTCCTCCTCCCCTTCCCTGGCCTTTTGGGTCTCCAAAGTCCCGGAGCCAGCCGTGCTTATCTGACCCTAACCTTGCTGTGTGCTGACCTTGACCTGCGCCTCACCCCGTCCGCATGCTAGGGGCTACATCTGTTCACTTCCCCAGGACACCCAAGTGGTTAGTGAAATTGAAACGTCACCTTGAAGTTCCATTTGTTTTCTTAGTGGGGGTCAGCAAGGGGCTGTCATTAGGATGAACTTGATCCTCTGATCTTATGAAAAATAAGCGAACTCATGCTAATGGGGCATAATAAACAGCACATAACGGGCCACACTGGAAACACTATATAATTAGTGTTTTGTATTTTGATTATTCTATCTCAGGATGAAACCATTTATACTTACATTTACTTAAACATGAATGAATAAATGGGAAATATTTAATACATATTTACCATCTTGAAAATGATACATGTATAATTTTCATGAAATGACGCACGTCTTACCAGCAGTGATTCAACTAAATTGACACTGTTGAAAGGGCCGCTAACTAAATTAGAAAGAAACAATGCGTGGCTTTTATTTCACATTTCGTGGCTAGTCTGGCAAAGAAATACTTAGATGTACCATTTCTTCCAACTGTTAGAAATGTCCTGAAACATAGCTAGCAGCACAATGGCATTCATTTACAATGGTGCATAAATGACTCCGGCGTTTGCACTGTCGTTGCATTTCCTGTCATCTTAATGTTGGCAGCTCGTCCTGATAAGATTGCGTGACTGTGATGCCCTTTATTACTGCGTCTAGCGTTTCGGCAGCTCTGTGATTTCTGACCTTTTTGACTGAGTTTCTTTCCCCTGTTGTGCCTCGTTCTGTAATACTACACAGAGGAAAGACTGAGTTAATATTAATGAAGGAACAGAAGCAATGTCATTCTTTAATGGATAATAGATCAGAGCGTGACCATTGATCACTCTGTGCTTGCTGAGGAGGTGCCGCCTACAGCCGTCTTTTCATGGATGTTTTCATAATTTCAGAAATCATATAAGACGAAGCGCAAGTCGCACATCTCTCCGCTGAAACTGCATCGTAGGTCGTGAGGTACAATAATGCTTCCACCACCATGTCATTTTCATGTCGTTTTCATGTCGTTTCCTCCGGTCTATGCTGCTGCTTCTGAGCTCTGAACACTTGGGGGTAAAGTATACCTAGAGTTTGACAGTGTTTATCACAGCTCCTGCGTCCCCTAGCACTGAATGTGCTTTTAAATAGTCAGCATGTGCCTGGAGGCCCTTAATTCTAACAGAAGTGGAAACTGTACCAATGACAACATTTTTACATTTTTATTCTTACAGACTCAATAAAATTGTAACATGCAATATATTTGAATTCAGTCATTATTGTACATGTATGATACATTTAGGACACTTGGTAGATTCTTCTACCACAAGCATTATGGTCATAACTATTGTATATGAGTGCATGTGTGAAAAGAATACCGGCCTGTGGCCAGCCTGCATGTTAATGGGACATTACATTTTGCTGGTGTGTATCGTCCTGTTAAAGATTTTAGCTCTAGTGAAGTGAACAGAAATAGGTTCCCCTAAACATGTAGAATGAAAAGCGGGCAGGTCCACACTGCCAACACCGTGGGCCTCTCTATTGTACAGCCACCTGTCATTTTCCTAAGAAAAATGAATATCGTCACCCAGCCTAAAGAAGGGCTTTGCTATTTGTATGGTCACTATGACCTTTCCACATGCCCCCTTAGATTAGGTGCACAACATGGAAAATTGTGCTCTTGAAGCTGTCCATAAATCATAGCCGGCCATTTTCTTTAAAGAGGTATGTAAATACCAGTGTAAATGGTACGCAAACAACACTAACCCCACACAAATAGCTTGAAAATTGAAGAAAACCACCTTATTTTTCAGCTGAAATTGCTTTTGAAGCCTAACATCGGGGCTGGAATGGAGAAAGCATGAAATAATATGTGGCAGGGAAAATGGAAAACGGGTTGATGGTAACCGTGTGCAACAGAGTTTCTCTCCAGCCAGGTTCTTACTGTAATCAAAGATATCATTGTCTTTGTTTAATCTTCGTCTGCACATTGTGTGTCTCCCAAAGCAGGCAGGTGTCTCTCACCTGCATGGATGGCAGTGCGTCCTGCCTGTGCATCGCATCATGGCCTAACGTGCTTAGAATAGTATGGCTGGTACAGGAGGCTGCTTCCCGGGACCTTGCTGCTGCCTTTCTGAAGAAATCGCGCCACTCCGCCACTTAAGCCACTAAAAGTCCATCCTGCATGGGGCTTTCGGGGCTCCCAATCTGCAGGATGTTCCAAAACCACATATGTTTCTGCTTTCAGGGACAACTAACAGTAATAATAGAAATTTGTAGCAGAAAATGTTTTAAATGTTCTTGTACTTCATGAGCTAAAATAGATCCCTTTAGAAATGTTTTTTTGTTTTTTTGAACTGAACAGTCAGATTGAAACTTCTTTTTACAGGACACAGAAATGTGCAGCATTTTGATTTGTTTTTGTTGTTGGTAATTAGAACAATGTGAAAAGAGCCTTAGGTACAACTGGCTCTGTTTTAAAGGCCCAGGGCCCACTATGCTGGGCCTGTGGCTTAAACTTCTCTGGAGCCTACTGCCCCTTTCAATTGCTGCACAGTCACAAAACAGGCAGATCTCAATCTCTCTATTAAAATGTCTGTCTCTGTTTTATATTGTAGGACTTAAACTCTGCACCCTTATTTTGCACACTCTATACTGACAGCGACTACCAACTACTCACATGCCAGCATGGAGAAAGAGATAAAGCTGGTCCTCTGTGTTCACAGGTCCCGCAACTGCGGACTGAGCCAACCGTGGATCAGGAATATTTGAAAAAAAAATCCGGAAAGTTCCAAAAAGCTGAACTTAAAAGTGATGTCAAGCAGCGAGCTGAATCCATACGAACGCAGTGATGCATAGGCATGCCCCGCCGGCCCATTGGATCCGCATTCTATCTACAGCCATTGCGGTTCGCCTCATGTGTCATTCGCTCGCTACGTGTTTTGTAAGAGTAAGTTAGTATCAGTAAGCATCGATAAAAGAAAGCATTACGTCGGTGCTGAGCTATACTATGTAGCTAGACCTATGATGGGTGCATCCTGGCACAGACTGACCATAAGGGTGTCCGGGAGATATCCCAGTGGGCTGGTCTACTAAGGGTTGGTCGACAGGGAAATATACCAAGGGGGACCCCCCCCAAAGAGGGCCTCTCGACAGCAAAATTCCCCCCCACTACTTTTTGTTGCCTCTGGTTGCATCTGTACTGAACGTGTCCGGATTTTTTTTTATCTTGCCCTTTTTCCTTGTCCCCTCCCCCTATCCATGGACCGCATATATACCACGATTTTTGTGTACATACTTATGGTAAAATTTAATTGATATATTACACAGTAAGACATTACCAACATTAAATAATAATAAAGTACATTGCACATTATCATACAGTGCTGTACTCTGTTTCGAATGAAAGGTATTCTGACATTTTAGCCTAATTCTCAAGAGATGAATGAAAAAAAATATTACATATCAAGGAATGATGGAGCAATGAAAACCACAGTTTTATACCCATAAATGGACGAGGGAACTATGAAAAACATATTGTTACAGGTGTTACAATGAAAAATATTGCATCATATACCTATACATAATGTGCAATTAGAAAATTTTATTTGGTAAAAAATATCTTAGCCTATTGTGCTGTACCTAAATATCTTAGCCTATTGTGCTGTACTGGGTGCAATTGGGTTAGTGGATTTCACCATGTTACAGCCTTTACTTGCTTGGTGAGCGGTTTGAAACTTATGAACCATTTATTTCTGGAATTTTCCAATTTTTTTCAGCCTAAGGTATACCATGGATAACTGCAACTGCAGATACAGGGGCCCCACCATAATTACATAGCATTTACATTGTATTAGGTATTAAAGGGAATGCAGAGATGATTTAAAGTATACAGGAAGATGTGTATAGGTTATATGCAAACACTGCCCGAATTTATGCAAGGGACTTTGGCAGATTATGCAGATTTTAGTATCTATTGAGGGGTCCTGGAACCAATCCCCTGCAGATACAGAGAGACAGCTGTATTTTCTTGTAATGAGTCGTGTAATGATTTATTTAGCTTTATCTTGTCCACTAACCTGAATTACTATGTTGAAGTCGTTTGTCCACACAGGACTCTGTATCCTTTGTCAAGGCTTGTTTGTCCACACTGGACTCTGTATCCTTTGTCATGGCTTGTTTGTCCACACAGGACACTGTATCCTTTGTCATGGCTTATTTTTCCACAATGGACTCTGTATCCTTTGTCATGGCTTGTTTGTCCACACTGGACTCTGTATCCTTTGTCATGGCTTGTTTGCCCACACTGGACTCTGTATCCTTTGTCATGTCTTGTTTGCCCACACAGGACTTTAAATCCTTTGTCATGTCCTGTTTGTCCACACAGGACTTTAAATCCTTTGTCATGTCTTGGGGAAAAGTACAACAAATGGTATAGAACCTCTCTTTGAAAATCATAAAATAGGTCATATTGTTGACTGTTGAAACCCCTTCTGAAGCAGTTTATGTGTCCCAATATAGATGTAAAACATTAACACAGGTGAAAAGAATCCAACGTTCTTCCAAACAAAGAGCAAATTCAGGAAAGAGTATATATCTATTTTGGCAAGAACCTAACAGGACCAGAGGTTCTAGAGTTACATTGCAGTCTGTGAAACCTCATTACGACATAAAAACAGAAGCTCTCCCATGGCTAAGAAAAGGGCTCTGGGCCCTTTTTTAATATTAATATCCTGCTCTGGTGTGGCAGTAATGATATTAGGGAGCTAACGGAATTCTCCACCCAGCTGGACATGTTAATTGAGAAGGCAAGTCTTAAAGGCAAAGTTCATGTTTGTGCAGATGGTGGGACAATGTGGAATGGCAGGCCTAGGTCAGTGTCATTCCCAAGCCATAACTTAATGGCCATGGTTTTTTTTTTTTTTAAGTTTGACGTATGCAAGTCCCTGAGGTATCATTGGACCCTCGAGGTCTTTCCTGCTAGCTGACACTGAGTGTCACTGACTGAGCACCGCATGATCTTGTCAATGGAGAGCTTGTGGTTACCAGGCCTTTTGTTCTTGATTGTTGACAAAATGCATCATGAACACATGACTTGGGGTTACAGTACAGTGTTCTGCTGACAAGCTGAAAGAAAAAGTTTCAAAAGTGTTTCGTTTGCTCTGTTTCATACACAACTACATAGCAGCCAGAACTGTATCTGCAGCTGAGATCAGGACAGTGGTTTTGAATAATATGCAGGCACCTGTTGTGGAAAGTGGCTCCATCCTACATACATGGCCAGAGCCACTCGCTCTGTGCTTTATTCTGCTGTGCACAGCATGCAGCCCATTAGATTACACAGACTGGACAGTCATACCCTGTATCATATCACGCATGACTTGCATAAGATGACAATGATGCATTGCTTGCCTAATTTATCTTCATATGTAGAAGCTTCAAAATACATATTACCCTCTGATCTCTGAGACTGAAACCACCTTCGCCTTCAAAAACATCCCTCGGCACCTGGCCTTAGTCCTGCCAGATGCCTCCTAGCTGTTTAAAGCTGTGACCTGATATGCAACTGGGGACACCTTCTGCTGCCACAGTCTTGTGTGGTTTTGGGATCCAGTCGACTGAGAGCCACGAATCTGGTCAAGGATGGATGCCAGCGATGTGTACCCTGCTTTTTTCCTCATCCGCTCAGAGCTGCTGTAAGACGGCATGTCTTGCCCCCCAGAGATATACCTGAGAAGCCCCCAGATTCTGATTTACCTCTCACAACACATTAAACAGGACAGGAAATAATGTCCTTGGAGCTCGCTGCCACAGGGCTGCAGTTTATCTGCCCTAAGTACCTGTCTCTCTCACAGTGTATCTGTCCCAGCAAATAAACCTGGGAGGTACTTCTGTGCTTCCATTTTGAGGAGACAAGAAAAATTTTGTTGAAACGAAGCACGAAAGTCATAAAAGCAAGAGAAAAAAAAGGCGTGTGAAGATTACTTTGCCATGCAGAACATCGCTAACGTCACACTCAGTGCTTCAACAGAGACACTGATACGGAGCATAATGTTAAAGATCAAAAAGGTCCTTTTCTCCAAAGACCCGAGGAAAAAAAAATACATCACATTATGAGCAGCTACATCTTCTTGCCACTGGTCACAGACTTGAAGCAGGTGTCTGCTTAATAACTCGGTCAAAGATCAGCGAGTTAAAGGTTAGGGCCCGCGGACGAGAGGGCTGGGGTCACAGTGCCGTTAGGACGATGCTGAGACACGATCTGCCCAAGTCTGGAGCGTTCGAACCTCAAGGTCATCCATTAGTGCTCCGGCCCAATGGTTGGGGAGACCCACAATAAATTTACCGTGCACCTTTAACCCTTTTAATACACAGAAAGCCCCTCTCTGGGCTGGCCCAATGGGGGAAGTATATTACATGATTAACTTGGCATAGGCATTGACAGCTATTCATCTGTGCGTGCGTGTATGCCTGTGCTGTGTGTCTGTTGAAATACTCAGATGCAAATGTGCAATTACAGCTACGCCATTCTATCAGGTATTGGAGAGTGAGGTGTTTATCGCAATATAAATTATAATAGATTCTAATAGAAAATGGTGCGGGAGTTGAACCACATTAAATTGTGATAGATTAGATCTTTCATTTTAATTATTGCCAGACTATTTTAATATTCTTGTCCCCACAGCCATCTGTGATCATTCTGTGTATGTAGGTGATAGTGTCAGCTCTGACCACATCGTGAAAGAATATTGAGGCATGACTGATTATTATCTGCAGTTTGGGGCAAGGTGTGAAAGTCTGCCTTTAATGCGAGACATCTTCCTTTCACAAAGATTCAGCGCTGAGCTGCAGAGGATGACCAAATGTCAGCTAATCTCAAGCCCTCCCTTTTTAAATAAGAGTTTCCCATGATCCCTTGCACCCTCTCCCTCAACCTTTCCCAGGTGGCCGAGTTGTACATCATAAAAAGAAATTACGATGACAGGCTGTTGACAGGAGTAAAGACATTGGAGTTTTCATCCCTCTGCAGACAAAAGGAATGACATCATGTCTTATGAAAGTGACGCTCTAATGAATCTCATAACACCTGAACTTTTCTGGCAGAGGAGACCTTTGACTGGGCCAGCTACTCGGTGTCATTAATAATGGGATGGTGTATTGGATCCCAGTGATTTGATGGCAGTCTCACCTCTCCCAGGCCTAACAACTTGACACGGGTTCACTTGCCATTCGCTCCCTAAGACATCCCCCTCCAAGGTGCTGTACTGCTGTAAAGGCGTCATCCCCTTGTCATCTTGGTCTTTGTTTAAACAGCTCCAAGAGCAGAAATGTCACATTAACCTGAGGCAGCTCTGATTTATGGAGAGCCTAAGAAGGGAAAGGAATTTAGTTTTCCCAAGTGAGTCTGTGGGGATTTACAGGCAAATGCTGATATTTCATTCAGGAAGGGTAGTAATGCGGTCATTCTTTCCCTTCTGTGTGCTACCCTCCAATATCAGCCACGTTCTCTAAAAACAGGTAACATCAGAGGTTGTATAAGCGGCCGATGTAGCCAAAAGACATGCATGGCGCATTAATGGGAACTTCTGCTCATATATAGCATTAACTGATATTCAGGTGCTTTTTCCCATTAGAACTTCTGAGAAAATGACGATAGGAAAAAAAATCCTGCTAGATGGCAGGACTAGGGGCATGAACCTCTCGGCCCCGTTTCCCCCTTTGCTCCTACTCTGCTACATCTCTGTGACCCCCCCACCCCGAGCTCCCCTCCGCGGTCAGATTCCCACACATGTGGCCAAGGGGGCCCCGTGGCAGCGTGTCGCCCAGCGCCTGCCTGCCGCGTCCCTGCCTCCCAGCCCCTAGCCCCCCCCCCCCGGGCGCACGGCTGGTGTCCTTTTGTGCGGCCCCTGCTCCCACACCGCGCCGTCTCCACGCCTCTGCCGCCAAGCGATTCAACATAAACAATCAGCACTCATGCCGCTAAGAAGAGCCGCTCACTCCCATTGCCAGCCAATTAAAGGCCATCTGGGCTTAGAAGAAAAGGCCGGGCCGAAAATAAAGCTCAGCTGATTTTATTATCATAATAATCATCTCACAGCCCGTGATATGACGAAAACTTCACACTACATTAAAAAAAACAAAAAGCTGAGTCAGGTTTGGCCAGGATCCTGGATGATTGCAGGATTAAATTTAAAGAAAAAAAATTCAAGTAACCAAGTGAAAAACAGCAACATTTTGGGGGAAATCTGAGCCCACAAGGCAGCGAATTCAGCAGAAGATACCTAGCAGAAGCCAGCTTGTGTCCAATCAGAATGACCTTCCATCCGATGTGTTCGTTTTACAGAATGTGCAACGTATTTGATCTAAAGGGAACTATGCAGCCAAATGGTGTGCAAAATATAGAAAATCCTTCAGAAATCTAAAAATAGATAAAACCTTTGTCTGTTGAGAGCCGGGTACTTGCTTTGTGCTTGATCTAGCCTTCTGAAGTGATTTCAGTGAGAATATTGATTTTTTTTCCTTTAGCTGACAGTAATAGTTACTGGATGAAATTAGGCATTCATTTCAGGTAAAAATTAAAAACTGTCTAGTACAAAATGAAGAAAGAATGTTGTGCCGGTCTTGAGTGTACAGCTTGGTATTAAGCATAGGGCTAAGGTGGCCATGCTGAGAATGTGAGTCCCAGTCCATGTTAGGCGTAGGACTACGTTAGCCATGCTGAGAATGTGAATCCCAGTCCGTGTTAGGTATAGGGCTACGGCAGCCTTGCTGAGAATAGGAGTCCCAGTCAATGTTGGGCGTAGAACTACATGCTGAGAATGTGAGTCCTAGTCCGTGTTAGGCGTAGGGCTAAGGCGGCCACGCTGAGAATGTGAGTCCCAGTGCATGTTCGGCGTAGAACTACGGCAGCCACGCTGAGAATGTGAGTCCCAGTCCGTGTTAGGCGTAGGACTACGACCGCCACACTAAGAATGTGAGTCCCAGTCCGTGTTAGGCGTAGGGCTACGGTGGCCACGCTGAGAATGTGAGTCCTAGTCCGTGTTAGGCATAGGACTACGGCAGCCACGCTGAGAATGTGAGTCCTAGTCCGTGTTAGGCGTAGGCTACGGTGGCCACGCTGAGAATGTGAATCCTAGTCCCTGTTAGGCGTAGGACTACGGCAGCCACACTGAGAATGTGAATCCTTGTCCGTGTTAGGTGTAGGACTACGGTGGCCACACTGAGAATGTGAGTCCCAGTCCGTATTAGGCGTAGGACTACGTCGGCCACACTGAGAATGTGAGTCCCAGTCCATGTTAGGCGTAGGACTAAGGCGGTCATGCCAAGAATGTGAGTCCTAGTCCATGTTAGCCGTAGGACTACGGTGGCCACGCTGAGAATGTGAGTCCCAGTCCGTGTTAGGCATAGGGCTACGGCAGCCATGCTGAGAATGTGAGTCCCAGTCCATGTTAGGCGTAGGGCTACGGCAGCCACGCGGAGGATGTGAGTCCCAGTCCGTGTTAGGCATAGGGCTATAGCGGCCAGGCTGAGGATGTGAGTCCCAGTCTGTGTTAGGCATAGGACTACGGTGGCCACGCTGAGAATGTGAGTCCCAGTCCGTGTTAGGCATAGGGCTATGGCGGCCACACTGAGAATGTGAGTCACAGTCTGTGTTAGGCGTAGGGCTACGGAGATCACGCCCTGCAAATGAGTTCCATTCAGTGTTAGGTGTAGGGCTATGGTGGCCACGCCGTAAGTGTGAGTCCCAGGTCGTATTACGCGTAGGGCTGCAGCAGCCACGCAGTAAATGTGTGTCCCGCTTCATGTAAGGTGTAGGGTTACATCGGCAACATCATGAGTGTGAGACTTGATCTGTGTCAAGCGTAGGGCTACGATGGCCATGCAGTGAGTGAGAGTCTCTCTCCATGTTAGGTGCAGGGCTGTGGTGGCCACACCGTGAATCTGAGTCCTGGTCCATGTTAGGCGTAGGGCTAGTCGCTGAAGGTGAGGACAGTGGTGATTGTTCAACGGTTGCCCTCGAGGTTTTCCGACTCCATTCGAAGACCTGCCCTGGTCCCGTGGCATGGCCACATGGACTCTGTTGTCTTGAGGTCATGCTGCCCTCAGAAGGGGGCAGGGCTGGGGTGAATTAACAGTTCTTTCCCACGCAGAGACACTGCCAAGCTCGGCTGGCATCTGCAGGAATCCATGCCACTCAGCTGGGCAGCAGAGCAGTGACCTATAACGGATGCATCCAGTGCCATTAGCTGAAGAATGTCAGAAGTTTGCATCGACGTGTGGGTTGACTCTGTCATAGTCAAAACAACAGCTCCCCCACCAAATGTCGCATGTCTTGCCCAGCAATGTCATCATGGATATTCCACTGCTGTCTGTCTTGTGTGGTGATACGACTCCTTTTTCAACGCCAAGGCCTACACAGATACTGGGCCTCCGGTCAGAGCAGGTACCCCCCGCAAAGGAAACCTCATGTCACTTGCACTTCCATCTGTTAACACCATTTCCAATTTTGATTTCTGAGTTTGTTTTTTAATACGATAAATCTAGAAAGAAATGTAGACGACAGCCTAGTCATTCTCTGCTTTGCTCAGAACAACACATCACATGTCACATCACATCACATAAGTCGCATCAAATCGCATAAATCACATCACATAAGTCACATCACATCGCATAAATCACATCACATAAATCACATCGTATAAGTCACATCACATAAGTCACATCACATCACATAAGTCACATCGCATAAATCACATCACATAAGTCACATCACATAAGTCACATCACATAAGTCACACTCACATTATAATAGTACTTAAGTGCTTCATTATTATATAACATATATATAGGGAAATATTTATAGCCAACATAACCATTATCTGACCGGTTAATAACTTATATATATATTTTAATTTTTGAATTTTGATCTGTGTTGGGAAATTTGAATCAGTAGTAGCAATACATTCATGAAAAACATAATAATTTAATTTTGTCTCAGCAACGTAAAATATTTCATTCATAAAGAATCCTCCAAACGGTGCACATATATGCATATGACAGGTCCTGGTCAAAGGCTGCACTTCTTTGCTAAATATCACCAAGAAAAGAAAACAAATAAAAGGTTATTCCCTGACAAAATTCATTCGGATTTGTAGCCTGGGGGAACAGTAATCCGTTTGTCACTTCAGCACATGCACTTGCAAATCCCTGATATTTTTGTGGGCAAAAAGGAAGAGAAATTTAAAAAAATGGCTGTAGAGGTTCTTTACTTTCTCTGTCTCTCCTTCTCCACAATAAACCAGTTTTAATATCTTTAAGAACATTATACTCCTCATTTGGGTAATACTTCCGTGTACTTGTCAGCCACATGGACCTTCTCCTTAAAGGTATTATCAGGAATATACAGCCTTTTGAAAAGATTTCATCTCTCTCCCCCTCCTTCTGTCTTCACACTGGTTCTCCCTCCTTTTTCCTATAGTAATTTTGTCAGAAGTTGAAAATGTCTTGATTTAGTTGTCCGGCTGTTCCGGCCAGTTTTCCCTGCTGCGCTAATGTGAGTCGAACATCCCGCTGGGCAGCAGAGAATACCGCTTTGCGGCTCGCTGTAACGCTGGCAGCTTTTATTTATGGGGCTTGCCAAATGAATGGGTATTAGTGTCCAAACATTTCACCATGCTCCCAGAGCCACACACAAAAGCCACTGATTTTCAGCAAATCTGCACTTATTTTATTCAAGGAGACTAAGCCAAAAAAGAAAAAATCATTCAGAATGACTTAAAAGACCTTAGAAGAGAAATAGACTTTCGCTTTTCAAAAGCACAGAGAAAAGAAAGAAATAAAAAAAACACTTCAATTTCATTGTACTCCTGCAATAGTTCAAGTTTTATTTAAAAAAAATTGCACAGAATTGTACATATTAACAGGCGGGTGTCTGCAGAGGGACTTGCTTGAGTATTATATGTGCACCACGTAAGTAATTCAGCAGAAATGCTTTTTTCTGTGATCTTCTGGATTTTGAGGCTTGTTTCCTTTCGTGGAGAATAATGTAGATTGTACAGTGTGTGGCAATATAGGAGCAGAGCACAGCTGTGCCAGGTAGCGACCGGGCCCCAGGGCTGGGCTCCCTGAACTCGTGGGGAGCCCCGGCCCTCATGGACACCTCATCACTCATCCCTGCCCTTCCTCAAACACAGAGGCTGACATTTCCGAAACGCCAGTTTTCACCTCGTATGGATTTTACAGCACGCAGCCTCGGTCTCGGAAGAACCCCCTTTTACTCTTTATTGACAGCTGGAGCCTGTGACTATTTGCACAGCTCTGCCCTGTGAAATATCGCCGCACACCCAGATGATAATGTCCACCGACGTCTTTTCCATTCTCTCTGTATATGCTCCCCTAATTCCATCTGTCTGTTATCATTGTTTTTTTTGGCCCCCCACCAACGATCGCAGCGATGTCTCCGGTCAGCGGTGTTATTTAAAAGGAGGCCTCCCACTGGCTGCAGGCCTCGGCACCTGAGCACCGCACTGCCTTCGATTCCTGACTCACTCTTCACAGGTTTGTGCTGAGCTCCTTCAGCTTTCACTTTGCATCTCTCCTGCTGGCCTCCTGCCACCTGCTTCTCCCTCAGCTCAGTGGGAGGATGTCAGTCCCAGAAGCAGTGGGGTGCTCGCACTAGGGGCCCGATCCCCCAAGAAGGCCACAACCGAAGCCATCAGACCTAACGGGTCACAATCGACGGGCCCCTCCCCTCTCTGGAGGCCCCTGTGTAACCCGCCATTATGGCTCAGCCTCTGCTCTATACCAGCCTGCCTCAGCTTGCCAATTGGGCGAATGGGTGGAGGCCAAAAAAGACCTCTGATTTAAGCTCCAGCTTATGTCCAGTGCATCATAATCTGAGATTTACACCCCCTTTGACAGGATAAATGGACAATGGAGTTTTTCATATGTGTCTGGAGTTGCTAAAAAGAATCTAAAATGGTCAAACTGTTTCTGCAGGAAATGGCTGCCTGCTATTCATTTCCTAGTGCCTCATATAAATATCCATCCATTTTAAGAAATGGCTTGTCCTATTCAGGGTTGCGGGGGGTCCGGAGCCTATCCCGGAGGCTACGGGCACAAGGCAGGGAACAACCCAGAATGGGGTGCCAACCCGTCACAGGGCACATGCACACACCATTCACTCACACAGGCACACCTATGGGCAATTTGGCAAGTCCAATTAACCGCAGCATGTTTTTGGACTTTGTGGGGGGGGGGCAGAGAACCCGGAGAAAACCCTACGATGACACGGGGAGAACATGCAAACCCCACACACATGGAGCCATGAACCCCAGTCCCAGAGGTGCTAAGCACTGCACCAGGCTGCCCCCCTCATATGAATATGCAGAAATTATTCTGTATGCTGGCTGCCCCCGATGCCCTCCAGCCTTAATGCTCTGTTGTGCTGTTTACTTGCAGTTTCGCTGCAGCTACACAGGGCCGTGTCAATCTGTGAGGCACATCCCATCCTTTCCGGTGTTTGACCCACTTTGGAATCCTGTCCAGAAGGAGCCCAGGTGACTGTGTAGGATGGTACTTTAAACCCTGAGCCCACACAGGGTGACATGTCAGACATGACACCTCAGGCAAGACACCTGTTTGTGGCAGTTAGGGGTGATTTAGACCACACACACACACACACACACACACACACACACAAGCACAAACATACAGACATTTCCGGGTATATTTATGGTGAGGCCTCAAGACGGTTAGCATGGCCTCCTCGTTCCCATTCCTTACGGCACAGCTGAGAGCAGAGGCGTAATACGAAAGTTTGTACGAAACGAAAACATTCACCTTGGCTGATCCTCTTTCCACGCCATTCGAAGCAGCCGTGCGCTGCATGGAACAGCTACAACAGGGGAGTGAAAAAAACAAACGCTTCGCTCAAATGAAGACGTCATTTTCAATGAATATTATCACCTTTAAATTGTTGGTTATAATTCTGCAGTAAGTGTCAACAATTCAAATCTAATTATAAGTGTGAACTACGGCATTGAGATTTGCTATTCAGCTGAATTCACAAATGTGTTCCACACCAGTTACTAATCAGCATCACTTAATCAGGAACAGGTACAAGCTAAAAAAGGTGTTAATGAACCACTGGTTAATTGCTGTACCTTCTAATTCAATTCATTTCCATATTAAGACGTATTACTGTGCTATTATTCATGGGCACTACTTTAGAATGGATCTTTTTGGGACTGCACAGTTTTATTATTGATTTAATTAAAGTTGTTAATGAATGTAAAAATGCATAAATTAAGGAAATGTCAAAACATCTGTTTCGAAGACTATGCATGAAATGATGAAGAAGCCGGGTATTGCTGTATTGAATTCATGTTGTGAAAGATAGAGAAAGCAGAAAAGTTACAGTTAGAAACACTGCAGTGCAGTGCTGCTGACTCCAGTGTTTCCGAACTAGTTAACAACTGTATGATATCAAACACAGACTGTATATTACAACCGAAGTCAACAGAAACGCCTAATGTGAGCATTTTTTAAAAATATATATTCTTGTTATAAACATTTGTATGCAATAAAAATAGTGAACATAACAGGCTTATAGAACCCCCCCCCCCACAAACACATACAAAAGTACATAAATACCACAGACGAGGACGTATAACATAAGTAATTAACTTGCTTTCAAGTAAAAGCACATTCTTTGGGAGCGCCATCGGGTGGGGGGCGGGGGGGGGGCAGGCCGCGTATCAGTGTCATTAAGCTGTGGTAATGAGGTCGGCAAAGGCCCTGCCGGCGCTCACACCTCGGCCGTGCTCAGGCAAGCTGCCCTGCACGCTGTCCTGTCACCAGGGTGCTTTTCTGCTTCTGTCAGGCCTGCCCCACCCTCACCCAAAGCCCGCCCGTCCTCTCCAGCGCCGCTAGTCGCTACCTGACTTTTAAAGACTTCTCAGGCACAACCCGGGCTGCGGCGGGGCGCGTGGCTCCTCGGGTTCGGCGCGGGCGGAGACAGCAGCTAACAATCGTCTGTGAAGAGCGCTCATTTCAGGGCTTACGTCTGAGTCATTAATGCGGCCGCATTTATTAAATGACAGGAGAGAAAGGATCTGCTTTGTTTGCACTGCCTTTGCCTTCATGCATATGCAAATGACCTTAATGCATACGCAGTTGTGGGCGTTTTGACTCAGTGACTGAGGATGTGGGCCGTGATAATGCAAATCGTGGCCTAATGAGATTTATCAAAGGTGTTGATGGCTGCATAGGATATAATTCAGTGATTATTGAGACATTAGGAAAGCTGAGACTGGTGGTAACAGCAAAGCAGCAAAGCCGCTAAAACAAATATGTAATATATATGTGTGGGAGATGCTGATCAAAAAGGCTTTAAGTGGCTCCATTACAGTTTGGGGTTCTTAGTCAATGCTTTCAGCCGGAGAAAGTTAAACGTTTGACTTCAGCTGAATATTTTCCTGGAGAATTTCAGGGCAAACGTCCCTCGGCAGTACAGCATTCCCACCCATGTTTCTAATAAACATCATATTAACATGAAGACAATTAGCAAAGTCTGCATACTTTATAAGAAAAGGAACTGTAGACCACTGAAGCTGCCCCGCTCTACACACCACTTATACAGCTTTTCATGGACAGTCTTCTGTAGAATGGAGATACTTGATTAATCCCTGTGGGTAAATGCTCTCCATAAGACAGACATGCAGGCAAGAGAACCGTAGACGTCACAGTACAGGGCCAGCCAGTGTCCGGCCCTCTTGGGCCTTGCTCAAGGGCCCATGGACCTGTGACTATCCTGGCAAGGTAGGGCCTTGAACCAGTGACCTTCCAAAGACAGGCACCGAGGCTTAGCCCACAAGTGATGCAACCATTTCTGCTGTGCAGCAGGATCGGTCCCAGATAACGACACGTGGGCCTTCTAACGTCCACAGAAGATGCAACTTACATTGTCTTTGATCTAAGACAAAAGCCACTCCCAGAAAGAGAATCATCCTCTGTATGGCCACCAGGGTATCTGAATTTTAAAGGTCAAATTTAGACAATTTACATAAACATATGAAACATGTTTTAGGTTTAGCTGTTTTGATTTCCTTGAAAGACTAATGCCTGTATGCTTTGGTTTATGTAAGTTAGGCACCGTATCTTTTTACATTTGCCTGTCAGGGATTAAAGCGTAAAGAGCTGAAAAGAGAGGTGGGCCTTTTGGGTAGCCATGTCATTGTCTTGTTGCTTGGTGCAGTTTGCTTTAAGTCTAACCTTAACTGCTTTGTGAACATGATGGTGGCGTTTGCCAGTTACAGGCTTTCCAATGTTTCAGTTTGTATAAATTAACAAGAAGTATTAAGAGAACCGATAGCAAGGTGTATGTGGGAAGGCCGGTGCCACGGTGAAGAAGGCGCCTCAGTCCAACCAAAGGTGCCGGGATTTCCCAGAGAAGCGGACAGCAGTGCTGGGAGCCGGGGCCCGAGTAATTAGTTATTGATTTAAAACAATGCCACAGTGTACAGTGCTGTGTTAATGTAACACCAGCAGGCTGGTGACACAAACAGCAGCATTCATACAATAAGACAGTAAACTATACCTTACTCCCCAAGCAAGACATTCATTCCTCTCCATTCCCTGCATCTTCTGACAAGCGACGCGAAATGGGTCCATGATGGAAGAGAACTTCATTCTCAGAATATCATTGCAAAACAGCCCTGTTGCGTCTCGTCCACTCTATCTATGTCACATATCCTTAAATCATTCTCACTTTCTCAATGCTCATCATGCAGATACCTTTATAAATCAGATGACCAGAAATCACAGTCAACTAAGATACCCCAAATAAAACACTGCTCTCATGTTCCACAACAAAAATTGGGATAGAGGTCACCTTGTTTCTCTGTCAGAAACAACTTCTCTTGAGCTAAGTCTGTGATTTCTGATTTACATAGTGTCCAGGCCTGTGATGTCACAATTGGGATAAATCTGATAAGTGACAGTCTGCCCTTAAAAAGGCAGGCTGACAGCAGCCCTCTGAGGGGAAGCTCTGATCAAGGAGCAGCTCCGAATCACCAGGACCCAGGTGATTCTCTCCATTGTGGGCTGTCCCTCGCAGCTTGGCTGACGGAGCAGCCTTGTTGTTGGCGCGCTTCGGCCTGTGCAGCAGGAGGTCGCACACAGGGCATATAACTGCGCGGCTGGCCGAGGGCAGGCCTGTATTGTCGCTGTGATGGCAGAGAGGGAATCCAGCAGCTATCCTCATCATACAGTACTGGGCAAAAGTCTTTAGCAGTCGAAGAAAATGTTTTTTATTTTTTAATCGGGGCGGCTAGATGGACACCACTCTAGTTCCCATATCTCTCCCTTTCATGTACTCCTCAAATTTCACCACCAGGCCCATTAGTTCAATCAGTAATTTAATTAGTTAAATAACTGAATGAGGTATTGATTAGCCAAATACGGTGTCCTAACAGCAAAAATCAGGGTGACTTCAGGAGAGGTTTTCAAATTGCTAAGCTGACACACTTTTACAGACATCATATCATAGCTCTACACCAACATGATAAAAATCAAACGTCATTTTCTTCGACTGCGTAAGACTGTTGCACAGGACAAAAAACAAGCAGATGTTTCAGCACAGGATATTATGGAAGCTAATGTGGACTCCTGTCGTCAGGGTGAAGCGCTGCACAGAAGACAGACAGAGTTCAGATGAGGAATTAAAGGCACACAGACCAGGTGGGATCATCGTGGCTGGAATATTCAGCAAGGATTATGGCACAATACCTAGAAGATTCTGCCGCCTCCAGATTTTTAAATAAAAGCTGGTAATTAATTTCAAATCATAGCTAAAAGTTCATATAAAATAACCATGTTTATCTAAAAGAATGCAATTTAACATTTACTGAACATGGATTATGAGAAAGATGCATTTAATGGGGTAACGATGCCTTGCAAGTAATTAACTGATATAAAAACAAACATAATTAAGTTTGTGTTAAATCCACTGAGGACATTTCATTTGTTGCTCTTTGCTAATATGACATTTAAATCAATATGGTTAATTACATGATGGTTGCACACAAAGCCAATAAGCAGCCGAACAACCCCACACAGGGCTTTGTGTCCCGGGCACGAACACAAGCCAGGCAGAGACAGAGACACCCCTGTTAAATGCATTAGCCTGGTTTTATACCCCTCCCCCCCATTCTGCAGCGGGTCACTGTGGGCACTCCCTGCGCTGACCCTATCTGGACCCCCAACGAGTCACTGTGGGCACTCCCTGCGCTGACTCTCTCAGGGCCCCCAGTGGGTCACTGTGGGCATTCCCTGCACTGACTCTCTCAGGACCCCCAGTCCCCCTGTTGTGCACGAGGGCCCTGCACTGCAGGGGAGGTGGCCGAGAGTCAGCTTAATTGTCTAGTCAGGAGGGGTGGGCCAGGATACTGGGTGAACAGGGTCACGTGACAGGAGGGGATCTCTGTGCAGGGGGTTACCTGAACTTCTCCTGACCTCCCGATCTACTGTCCTGAGTTGTCAGTAGTGGCCTCTGGTCTCCCGTGCTTAATTAACACTTTTCTCCTCCGTTTTACATGACAGTCTGGCTTGCTAACTCCACCCTTTTCTCTTCCATTTTGCTTGATGGCCTGCCTTGCTAACTACACCCTTTTCTCCTCCGTTTTGCGTCACGGCCTGGCTTGCTAACTCCACCCTTTTCTCCTCCGTTTTGCATGATTGCCTGCCTTGCTAACTACACCCTTTTCTCCTCCATTTTGAATCACGGCCTGGCTTGCTGACTCCACGCTTTTCTCCTCCATTTTGAATGATGGCCAACCTTGCTAACTCCACCCTTTTCTCCTCCGTTTTGCATGACAGAATGCTTTGCTGACTCCATCCTTTTCACCTGTTTTGCATGGCGGCCTGCCTTGCTAGCTCCACACTTTTCTCCTCCGTTTTGAATGACAGAATGCTTTGCTAACTCCACCCTTTTCTCCTCCATTTTGCACGACGGCCTGCCTTGCTAACTCCACACTTTTCGCCTGCCTGCATTTGTCTTTAATTAAATTTCAATTTCCAGTTACTTTGGTTTATTCACGGCGTGTCACTGTCCTTGTGTCTGTACACTTCTTTTTTTGCCTTTTTTGTTGGATTGGAATTCTTGGGGAGCTAATTTAATTCTGGTAATGACTCATAAGAATGGACAAAAACAGCGCGTTTCCAATAAAATGCTTATTTCAGCTCGTTTTATTTTGCCATCTAATCTTTCGCACGCAAATACTATCTTGTCAGAGAGCAAATTGGGGAATTTGAAATGGACGTGAACCAATGGGGGCTGGCTCTGAAAGAATAGTCCACAGGCTTTTAAAAACCTTAATATACTCTCTGCGGTGTTCCCGGGCGGTCGCCATGTGTCTTTGACCATGGCTACAGCTTGGCCTATTGTGTGCCTGTCACTGTGGTGCTCAAAAGCTGATGAAGCCATCACATTATTCATACATATTTCTGGCCGCTATATTTACCGACAGCTCACCATACATCTCGCTCTCTCCGACATCCCACAAGAAATATGCTGGGCTTCGCAGGCGTGAGGCACAGGGCAAGAGGTTGGCTCATGGGGCGGAGGCCAAACACATTGTGAAAGGCGACCCCTTCCCCAGCCTGCCATCCGCGGTACTGTGGGGTCCCCTCCTCTCTGGCGCCCATTCAGATGTGTCTTAGGCCGAATTGGCAGCAGCTTTCAAAGCCCCTGGCAGCCCGATGATCCCTGGGAGATCTCCGCTGACATCTCTCTCAGCATGTGTATGGCGGGGTCAGCCTCCAGCCCAACTCCCAGACCCCAAGTCAGCCAGGCGATGCCATGAGTCAGCCCCGATAGAAATTAAAATCTCAAAGCGGGACGCTAAAGGCATTCTTCGGCTTCCCTTACAATCCCAGCCCCCCAACACATTTTATGTTCTTGACAGCCCCTCTGAGAACACTTCACTTCCATGTCTCCTTACTTGAGATTATTGTAGGCCTACAACATGTGAGGAGCGCTGCGGAATTGCCGGTGAGAGGCAGGGTTACAGTCAGCGTGGGCTTATCACTGCTCTGTACATTTGTCGCAGGACATTTGTGCCTCATTACCACTTTCTGTAACAATTATTCCATCCCACAGGATAATCTGGAGGAAATACACAGTTTGAATTTGGGAACCCGTGAAATTTTTGCAATTTCTATGGCAAAATTAAATTTATTTGTACCAGCACCAACAGTCATCTTTACATGCTCTACACTGCCTAAGAAAGACTCACTCATTTTAGAGAAATAATATGAATTCTTTGACAATACAATTAGCCAAGATTAGCTGAGAATGAACCTGCAAAGGGTGAATGAAAAATGTATCTTTCATATTTTTCAGTGCAGTTTGTGAAAACTAAAGCAATGACCCCCTTCTAATGAGCTCCAAACAGCTCGTGGGAGCTGTGGCATTGAACCCACGACCCGGGCAATAAATCGGCCTTACAGAAACACCAAATAAATATATTTTGAATAATTTGCCTGAACTTTGGCTCCCACAGAGCACTGGAATAAGATACGTGAGAGAGTTCTGCAGTGCGTGTCCCTCAGTGTGTCAGCAGGGAGAAGGAGCTTTTTCGGGGATTACCGATGGGTTAATTTGCTCCCTTATCATGGAGAATAATGAGGGACAGAGCACTGTTTTTGGGGAATTCTCTGTTCTTTCTTTCAATGGCATTCAACAGGATTGCTTCTGATATGCCCCGTCTCTCCCCGCAATGGGCTCAAACTTAATTTAATTCAGGTACAAACCCACTGCTTTGCATAGGATATTGGGAATAGATATGAACAGCATCCCTCAGATGTGCTGGAGTAATCTCCAGCCTGGGCTGCTCTGCCAGTCTTCAGCCTAAAAGGATTGATTCGGTGTCAGAACCTTTGCCTTGGGGGTCAGGCCTCCTTCTCATCCACACGCCCCCTCCACCATCAGAACGACAAAGACAGAATTTCTTTTCTCCCAGTCCACACTCTCTTTGAAAAGTCTTTCTTCTCTTGAATTCGGCAGCAGTGCCGGCACAGGCTATTTTATTTGGAACAAGAATGAAACGTTTTCTGTGGCAGTGGAGCCAGTATGAGCCAGTGAGAATCCATCGATGAAATCCTTTCTCCAGTCCCTCTCGCCTCCCTACCTCCCCCAGCCCCCAGCCCACATCCAAAGCCTGCTCTGCGTTTCTCTCTGGTGACTGGACGTGTGATTGAAATCAACACTGTGTCAAGGCCGTCATATCTCAGACAGTCGTAAAACACGCGGCGGCATAAATAAGCAACAGGCCGGTGGCGGCTCTCTGGCGGGGAGGACGGGAAGGTTAGGGCTCGGGGGGGTTGTAAAACGCCGCCACCGGGAGCGACTTCAAGCTTGGGCGAGACCTATGAAAGACAAGATAAAGTCTATCGGGTTATCTCCAGGTTCAAGCTGCCACCCAGACCGCATGGCTGCTGGGACGGCAGGCATGTCACACAAGCTGCCTCTGAGCTGCCTGCACGCTGCCTGTTCCAGGAGCTGGGCCTCTTGGCGTATGACAGGTCAACAAAAAACCGTGATGGACACCCCAGGTCCTTGCTTACGGTGTGTCAGATAAGGCCAGGAATATGGACAGCATCTGCAGATGGATCAAACATGCGTGCTGTCCACTCAAACACAATACTGGCAGACAAACACGTATCCCTGTCTCTCCACTGACTCTCTTTTAAATGAATCCCTAATCCCGAAGTACCAGAACTCCAAAACTGATTAAAAGCAATAACAAGAAGTATTGGCGGGATTTTAACTGATAGAGTTCTATTTTTCTCATAATTCACAGACCTAAAGAAAATTCACAGATGCACACAAGATATTTTTTTAAAAAAAGATCTTCAGGCATCTGAGGCTGCATGGATGGCAAAACATTAGAATCATTTAAAAACTGATAAAACCACCTTCAGAGGGCACTTTGGGGTATCAGAGAAAAGGCAGACGGTTCACTGACCAAAAATTCTCTGTTGAGCCTGGGGATGTTTTTCTTCATAATCTTTTGCGGTGAGACAGGCGGACTAAATTATGCCGGGGAGCGAAAGGTAATCGCAACAGGGGCACCTTACAGGATTTGGCCGTTATGAAAGATATAAATTATAGATCCTGTTAAAACAGAAGCTGTTTTTTTAACAGAGGGGCACCACAGGTGGTGGAAACACAGATTATATCCATGCGTCATGTATCAGAAGGGATCTCAACTTGATGACAGCTTATTATTGAATAAGAGAAGTAAAATAAGTCAAATACTGCACATATAACCTTTGAATTTATATACCAAGAAAAGTTTTTATGAGTCCTGCGGGAATAATCCCACTGGGACTTATGGCACTGCGTTCTCATTTATTACTCAGCAGCAAAGTGTGTCAGAGATGGTTGAGTGGAGTGAGTGGGTACATGAGTTAATGAAACAGGATGTGACGCCAACTGTGCCAAGCCGCACCCAGTCAGCTGAAGTGCTTCCTGCAGGCTGCTGGCCTCTGGCAATGGCTAATGCACACAGAGATGCTGCAAGTGTGCAGGGCTAATTAGCTGTTGTAGAGTGCAGAGCTAAAGCTGAGGATTGGCTGATTGACAGGCGTGCCTAGATACCTCAGGCCAGGAGATCTGCCAAACATTTTGATCCGCTGTTCCAGTGGTTGGACTGAGCAGGCTTCCCCTTCTACTGCCCAGGCTCTTTATCTCCCTCACAATGATCATGCTTATTTGCTTTTTCTAACAATTTATTTTCCTCTTTACGAATCTGAAAATTTAGGCAGTCATCTATATTTTAAAATAATCATACACCAGCATCAACCTTACCATCTGCAATCATGCTCTTCATGTCGCAAAAAAGATACACAATGTACACCTAAGTGGGGTTTTTGGCCCATCTGTCTGCTGCCCATTGATGCTACAAGTCCTTCTATCTCAGGTAACTGTTTGTCTGTGTCCCATTATCTATTGATCATTGTGTCCACCTGTGTTAACATCTGTTGCAGCCTCTCTTTGTCTAGCGAGTGAATCACCTCACTGTTTGCTCTGCTCTCCCTTATTTCAGCTGTCAGCTTCCCGTTACGACCAAACACATCTTTACATCAGATTTCAGGGGAAAAAGGGAAAATTTCACAAGTAGGGATGTGCAGTGTGACAATAACGAGGATGTGAAGGTCTCGTTTAAGGAAATGCACGCCACTCGGATTACAATGATATCAATAATAAATGAGAACGCATGTAAGGAATATCTGTTACTTTCAAAAAAAAAATATATCTGAATGTTTTGTGTACTTATCAAAACCCCTCTGAAATATGTATGTTTTACGCACATGTGATACTGTGTACAAACAACATCATTTTCAAGTATCATTTTCATGAATTAAATGATAGAAAAATGTACGTAATACTAAACTAACTTCGTATGTATTTAAATTTTTTCATCATTTTAAGTGGTTATTCATATTTTAATATAATAATATGCTGAGCAGTAAAGAAAAAACCTGAAACTGAACTGAAGGAAGCTACAGAAACGCCAGAACAATAGAACAATGTACAATAACAATGTTATTATCGTCTCTGATGCAGGGATACAATGTGTCATATTCACTGAAGGCAAAACATTTCATTTTCAGGAAAAGTAAAGTACTTTTCGCTATTAGAATACGGCCATTAAATCAGACACTATCTGTGCAGCCATGTAATCTGTACACCGAGGTGTCAGTTTCATTGTAATTTTGTTTTTTATTTTAAAATGAAATGGCACTAAACTGTAAGCACATCTTGAGCCTGATTTTTGATAAACAATTTAAACAACCACTTCAGCCAACTTCACTGTAAGCCAAGTGGAGATGTAACATGAATCTTAGAATCTATTTACAAATTTACCTTGTCAGGCCCTCATGCTGCCAGGAGGATACACTGTGGAAATTTTAATTTGTTCTTTTGTAATGATAGGGCGCAGGTTACTTAATTTCAATTTCTGATTTCAAAAGCTATCAAATATTGCTCAGATGAGAAATCAATTTTCCCCGCTGCCCCTGCTTTGTGGCACGAGGAAGTGCAGCCATTGGAGGACGGTTGGTCACATGACCCAGCCAGGGATTAGTTCACTGGGCCCATGTTGTAGTCACCTCAATTACAGGCTGCCGCTTGTAATTTACTTTTATAACATCTAATTCCAAGACAGAACTCATATTTAATTCATGAAAGTCTCTGCAAGAGTAATTGTAAAATAAATTGCCAAAGAAAATATCCATTTGTGACCAAAATACATCTGATGTCTGTCAAATCATTAAAGAGGAGAGGTGCCTTTATCAATTGCAAGGGATTGGCGATAGCAGCACCACAC
>JAAGVU020000019.1:12738716-12752626 GCA_011763525.2 Mormyrus iriodes
ATGCTTAGAAAAGAGTTTTGCTCCCCCTTACTGCCTTCCTCTGTGGGGGAAGAGCAGAGGCTGCAACGAGCCAAGCTATGGCCTCTTAGCATGTGGCATGAGTCGTAAGGCCGTACAATACACACACACACACACACACACACACATATATATATATATATATATATATATATATATATATATGCGCCAGGGACGTAAAGAATATTCCTGTAAAGAAAAAACGAATGTATTCAACGTGGTGATAATTTTGGAAAGAATGAGTGATATTTAAATGCTTACTTAAGGTATTTGTTTCTATAAGAGCTATTTTATTCCCTTCTCTAAAATATCTGCCTGAAATTAAATTTGGTTATTTAGTTACATAATATATTTTCTTCTTTGTCATTGTTATTATTATTACTACTCATACTGGTTTATAGTACAGCCAGTGATGCAGTATTGGAGAAGCATTTAGAAAATCTGTGGATCTATCAATGGATAATGGACAGTGTGATTAACAGGGGCCTTATTAATATTCTTACCATATGATATTGATCATTGTAGTATCATAATCATGGAACCATAATGACCCATTACATTAATATTACATGCTTACCATGTGTATTTGCAATGAAAATGATTCTGTCCAGTGCAAAGCACTGTTTCCCATTAATACAATATCAGTGCTAAAGCATCTTAAGTAAAGTATTTATTCGCTGGCACAAACAGCAGGCCCAAATTTAGCATGTGCAAGTTTAATTCAGGCTATTTACATCTGCACATGATTGGGTTACTGTAATCTTTCCACCATCATAGGATGACAGGAAACATAATGTTCTCACAAAATACCAGCCAGCAAAGCAGTCATGGGTGATGCCAGTATCCTTAGTTTTCTACCCCTTAATAAACCACCTGTGTCACTGATGTAGTTTGGCTTAAATGCCTGAGCAAATGACAAATAATAACAGATTTTTTTAAATGTGAAAGCTGAGTGAAAGACAGCATACCTGTAGTCTGTTACACATTCCCCGCAAAAAGATATTAACAAATGGGAATGATAACCTGCTGTATAATCTGGTGCATGCCAGTGACGGATTGTAGTGAAGGCAGGCAAATTCCACCGTCACCGGGACCGAGCGCAGGTCGTGCTGTTTCAACATCTAGTAAAATCAGCACGTGGCCCGCATGCCCGCATACCCGCATGCCCGCATGCCCACATACCCGTATGCCTGCTGCTGCTCATGATACACGTGACAGAAATGGCAAAAGTTTTGGACTGATGTTTCATTTTGTGGGGTCCGTGTGCCTTTTACTCAAAACCCTGACTTTGGTATACCCCCCCCCCCATTTTTATTATTTAACAATAAGGTTTTTCTTCATCATTGTTTCCATGACAACAGCTTGGGTGAGGCCTACATAGCTCTCATCTCCTCACCTAGAGGCTTTGTAATCGCACTCATTTGCATATCACAATTAAGTGTCTCGCAGCAAGCTAAAGCATCCATTTCTGTGAAATGCTGTTCGTTTCTCTTAAATTTAAATCCTGAAATAATACTAATAATGATAGTGAAAAAGTAACCACAGCCTCAGCTGCAGCCTAATGTGATCACACAGGCGCTCTTCATAAACGTGCCGCAAATTGCCAGGCAGTGCCTGTGACGACATGTTTATTTTATTTTTTCCAAAGGTTATTTATAAATGTCACAGTAATACAGTCTTATTATACCAGCATTAAGATGAAATATGAAAATGATTTACAGTGTGTTAAATAATGCAGGTGATTATGGCCACAATATGTCATTACTTTCCAAAAACAGAATTTGCAGCAATTTTATTTCTGAGGGAACCTTATATGGTACCTGAAAGGGACATTATTGTAATGTGCTGCTGCATTTTCATGCGATATCTAACTTTAAATTTATATCTAATATTTAAGAAGCTTTTGCAAAAGCTGCTAAATATGTGAAATATTTCTAAAAGTTCGTTTAAAGTATTTCACTGCAGACTTTCTGTGTTTCCACTGTAAAATCATATTCATGTATCATCGAACCTCACATGCAGCTACACACCATGTTCCTACAGGGTGGCATGGCGGCCCACGTAAACACGGCCGTCGGCCTCCCGACAGTGTCATGATCCGAATGACGCCGCCAGGCTGCGGCGAAGCGATGAACCTGTAACTGGTCAGGTGACACTGTAAAACCCAAGCTCAAAAGTCAGTTTCCCGATGTGTCGGGAACAAGGGCGGGGGCATTCCACTCAGATTTAAACCTGCCCTGGAGTTTTATCCTGACACTACATTCAAACGTCTTTTCTAATTGCATTATTATTTTTGACACTAAAAAACCCCTGAAAACATGCAGTTGTTATAAGGTGCTGTACATGTTTCTTCCATGAAATTATATTGCATGTATATATTTTTTGCTTTTTAAAAAAGTTGAGGAGGCTAATGCTGCCTGAAGATGTGCTGAAATAACTAACTAACTCGAAGCATTTCTTGTATGTGCTTATAAGTGACCTGCTCTACCGTCATCTGCTATTCCTTGGTTATGGTGGCTTGTATGGCTTCTTGTAGGAACCTAGCCCGGGTGTCGTTGATTTGAATACCTTTCCTGTAGGCCTAAGGTTCGTACAATGTTTTGTAATGTATTGTATAGCTCTTGTTCCAAAGCTAACTTATACTTAATTGTTACGGGTCATTCCTTGCAATCTCAGCCTTGCAGGTCCTATGCCTAGTTGGCTCTTTCACAACTGTATGTGATGTACTATCTCCCTTGCTTGTATATCGCCTGGGACACGAGCGTCTGCTGAATTGTCATGTCTGACACCTGCCACTCCAGCCACCTGACAAGAGGCCCTGCACCAATCGCAGCACCAAAGTGACTGACAGCTGGATCCACGCTCCACTTGTAATCGACCACACCTGGAAGGCACTGATTAGATGGTGCCCTTTAACAAAGAGTATACATGCGACTTCGGAGGGAAAGGAGCTTGGAACAGTGGACGTTACAGAGTGGAAAAGCCGGGCCGACATCAGACGCCGGGGAAACAGCAGCTACGACCTTTGCCCGGCCCTTGTTCAGCCCTCTAACCATGGTTTTCTTCTTTCCCCTTTCAGACAAGCTTACGTCCTTGGAACACACAGGGGCTCCTCAACAAGCTCACCCCAGACAATGATATGTAAACCTATTGCCCCGCATTCCAGATGAATGTTTAGTGGGAGGAAACCCCCAGGGGTGGACCAACTTCCTTGCCAGAGAAGCCCAAGGTGCCTACTATGAGCTATCTTCTAGGGGGAGTCACAAAGATCCTCTGCTGGGCAGGATTCCCCCCCGTTCAAGCCACCCAGGATTTCCATGAATGGAAATATACCCCATCAGTATCCCTTCAGATCCAGAGGGGTCAGAGACTGTGCCTTATCCAGCGCTAGCTGCACCCAGAGAAGTGGACAGTGGCAGCGGTGGTACTGAGAGTGTTGATGGACAGCTGCCGAGGAGTGATAAGGCAGATGGCTCCCATGACCCCTAGAGAGCTCATGGATATTGCTGAAAGGGTGAACATCACCCACTCCATGGCCCACAGACACCTTGGAGAGAGGCCAGCTACCAACCCTTTGAGCTGCCTGTGCAGCAACAGGTAAAAAAGGGTACCCCAACTGGGATCACAGGGGTGATGAGGAACCACTGGGTGAACTACTGCCCACAGACACAGGACTTCAGTCTGTTACCGGATGACCCAAAGCCTGACTCCTGGTAATGCACTCTGCACAATAAAGCTTTCTGTGCACCACTGACCATACTAGTAACCCTGCAGGGAAAGTGGGTCCAGGTACCCCTTACACAGCTGGCTCCCTTTGACGTGTTCATGGGGACATCCACCAGGTTTCTGGCACTTGGGTGCACTGGATGATGTCAGACCTAAGTCAGCTATACCAGATCAAACATCGGTGGACCTAAGTCTACCCACCCCTAAACTGACAGTCTGGTTGCAAGATTCAAGCAGATATTAGAGGGGTGGTACATGAAGATGGGCAAAACTTGGACCTAATTCTACCTCATGTCCTTTCTGCAGTAGGACACTCCACAGGGCTCCACAGGGTACACACCACTTGAACTACTGTTTAGCAGGAGAGCCTGGGGCCTGTTGAAATCCCAGCCCTGTCCTCTCGAGGCAATCATTGAGCATGTACAAAAAATGGAGAATCATATCCTGAAGTTGATGCCAGTAGTTTGAGATCGGCTGGAGGGTACCCAACATACCTAACAAAGATCAGTGTTCCAGCCAAGTGAGAGAATGCTGATCCTAACCCTAACCCTAACCCTAACCCAACATACCTAACAAAGATCAGTGTTCCAGCCAAGTGAGAGAATGCTGATCCTAACACTAACCACCACATGCAAGTTTCTTGCATCCTGACTATTGTCAGACCAGTAAACTTCTGGGTCAGCCAGCCAAAAAGCAGGTGGATCAAGCAGTTCTGCCATCGCAACTAACTAAATAAAACGGATCGAATTCACTTCAGTCTTGTCCCCCTGGGTGCCCTAGCAACAGATCCGCCAGCACAGGAGAAAGGTGACATCAGTCTCCATCATACCTTGCAACAATGGCAGGAAATGCAGGAGCTTGTAGATCAGTAGTAGGATATGTTCTGTCCTTGGCAAGACCTACATGACTTAACATGATATCTGTACCTCCTGATTATGCAAGAACAGCGATACAGAGTCCCGAGGCATATTAGTAGGCCATCGAGTAGGAGTTGCAGTGGATGTTGCAGCTGCAAGTACTTGAGGAGAGTCACAGCCCATGATCAAGCCTTATTGTGATGGTTCCCAAACCTGACAGCACCCTGACCTTTGTAATGGTTTCTGGACATTGAATGAGATGTCTGTGTTCGATATCTATCCAATGCTCAGGGCCAATGAGTAACTAGAGAGGTTGAAGTGGGCCTGGTTCATCTCCACGCTGAACCTCAGTAAGGACTACTGGTCGATGCTGCTGACCCCAACCGCCTGAGAGAAGGCCACATTTAATGTGTCTAGTGTTCTCTGGCAGTACATGGTCCTTCCTTTTGGGCTATATTGGGCCCTAGCCACATTCCAGCTCCCAACAGATGAGGTCCTGAGGCCACAGCAGACATATACCGCAGCTCACCTAGATGATGTAGCAGCATTCTGTGTGCTGGGTGGAGCACCTTCGATGACTGAGGACATTACTGGATGACCTTAAGGCAGCCAGGCTTACTGACAAACCCCAATAAGTTGTATCTAGGAGTGCCGGGAGCACATCTGCAATCAGAGGGGGGCTGAGCCTCAGTAACTGGCTGGAGCATAGGCAATATGTATGTGCCTGTTACTATCATTATGTATATCGCCAATATAATACTTGTAGACCCCATCATTAAATGTCCTCACCTTCCATAGTCTAGGTAACTTATTTGACGTATGTATAAAAATATTTAGGTTCGCTGATCTCATCATATAACTGCAATGAAAAAGCAGCAGACAGGCAGCCATCATATCTACTTCCCTGAGGGGTGCCATGTCTTGGAATAGGGCTGCACGATGCATCATTCCAGCATCGTCATCGCTATGTGCGATGCAGGACATACGTTGTCACGTGAAGCTAATTAAATCAATCCGCACTGTTCTCATTTTCCAGGACTAATCTACAAATAAAGTCGTAACGTAATTTACACAGATTGAAGAGACTTTGGATACACAGAGTTTCTTGCTAATGAGTGCAAGCTCTGCATGCAGAGCAAACCAGTGAAGGCTAGGCAATATCAGGTTTCGGTCAGGTTGGGGAGCATGCACTGGCATAGCGTGTTGCCGTACTCACCACACGACAAAATACCTTAGGATCCCAACTGGCGACCCCCCCAGGCTGTCACGTGGTCCAGGCCCACCGTCCAGAAATGCCCATCTATCTGCCCCAGCCAGGTGTTACGTGGGCGTCCCCTTTGCCTGGTCCAGCTGCTCAGGTCCTCAGCAATGAGGATCCTGTGAGCCAGATCACCCTCAGGGAAATGCGCCACATGGCCGTAGTGCCGTAACTGACACTCCCTCACAATGCAGGTACTCTGCCTCATTCGGGACTCCCTGAGTAACTGCTCATTCAACACAAAGTCAAACCAGCGGTACCCGAGGATTGTCCAAAGTGCCAAAGGGGTCAAGTCTTCGTCTCAGCTGACTGGACAGTGTCCATGTCTCACAGCTACACAAAAAAACAGGGAGCAGCAAGACTCTAAAGACTTAGACCTTTGTCCTCTTACAAAGATATCAAGAGCACCACATACCCCTTTCCAGGGACCTTATGATCTCCTCATGCTCTCCTAATCCATCTAGTGACTTTATAGCAAGAGTCACCAGAGACATGAATGTCGCTGCCAAGCTAAGTGAGCCTCTTAATGAGGTCGACATTCTCTCCGCAGACAACCGCACTGCTGACGGCTCTACCTAAGGGGTCATTAAAGATCTAGATCTTGTTTTTAATCCAGGACACTCGCAAATCCTGACACTCAGCCTCTTTGCTCAGCCTGTTGTCAGCCCCGATCAGAGCCTCCATTGATTCCGCAAAGATCACAGCATCGTCGGCAAAGTCAAGATAAGTAAACCTTTCTTCACCAACAGATGCCCCACAGCCGCTGGACTCCATGACCCTGCCCAACACCCAGTCCATGCAAGCATTGAACAGAGTACGTACAAGAACAAACCCCTGGCGAACCCCAGAATCCACTGGGTAGAAGGCAGAGATTCTGCCTCCACTCTGCACAGCACTCACAGTACCAGTGTACAGGCCGGCCATGATGTTCAGCAGCTTTGGGGGGATCCAGCGAAGTCTCAGGATGTCCCACAGGGCAGCCTGGTAAACTGAGTGGAACACTTTCTGAATACTGACAAAGGCTACAAAGAAACCCTGCCAATATTCACATTTGTGCTCAATGAGAACTCTCAGTGCCAGGATGCAGTCCATTGTAGACTTCTTAGGTGTAAAACCAGACTGTTCCAGTTGTTGATAGGTAAGCAAGTGGTCACAGATCCTGTTGAGGATGACCTTAGCAAGGACCTTACTCGGCACTGAAAGCAGTGTAATCCCCCTGTAGTTGCCGCAATCCAGGCGATCACCATTCCCTTTTCAGATAGGGACAAGAAATACAGTTTTCATGTCAGTTGGGGTGATACCTGTGTCCCAAATGGAAGCAAAGATAGATTGCACTGCCAGGGGGACAGCCTTACCATCGGCATGATGAAATTCACCCCAGATACCACAGATCCCAGCGGCCTGCTCTACCTTCATCTGATTCACCGCCCATGCAATCTCAGTAAGATTAGTTGATTCACAGCTGCGTCCTCGGATGATCAGCCTCAAAAATCATGTACCCAGAAATGTCCAACGTCATAGCCAGAGGATCAGCTTTAAACAGCTGCTCAAAGTAGCGGGTTCAGCGAGTCACAACTGCAGTGTCATCCATAAGGATTGTTCCATCACCTGCCCTGACTGTGATGCTCCAAGGAATGGACTTGGACGTCTGTAATGCTTTGACGCCACTGCAAGCAGTATGTGGGTTGCTAGACCACAGATCACTTGTCACTTGCTCATAGATTCCTTTTAAGATTTGCCTCCATATCTGCCCCCAGAGCCCTTTGCAGCTGTCCTTCTGAGTTTCCAGTACAAGATGGAGTTGCCTTCAAGCCGTTTGCTGTGACTCCTTCAGGGTCTTATCACGGAAGGTCACATTAGGATCAGCAGTCAAACCCAAGTCTGCAAGTTCCTAATAAAAACTGTGTACAAAGCCATTAGACACTTCCTGATGTTGGAGTCTGACTAAGTCCAGTCTCCTTCTCCTAGTAGCTGGTAGCCTACTGGACCAAAGCTGAATCTTCAGAGTCGCAACAACAAGTCCGTGGTCAGAATTCACAAACTTTGAAATCTTGACGATAAGCTTCACATAGCTTGGGGGAGGGTTAAGTTTTTATTCTGTCATAGGAAATAAAACTTTGTAAGCTTAGCAATTTTAATGATCATTCCTTTTCAAGATTAGTATATTAGTATATGTTAGAAACTCAGTTTAAAGTTTACTGCCTGTGCTTCTGCCTGAGCTCTGCACGCGCTCACAGAGAAAATTATAATCATATTCATTCCTTCTGTTTAAACCAGTCAAAGATGGTTTTGAGTAATGTGGTTATCAAACTTTGTTGCTTTAGAAATATTGTAATATTTATCACAAAAGAAATAACATTGCGATATCTTAAATTTCCCACTATCATGCAGCCCAGTCTTGAAGCCACCTTATTGGTGATGCTTGTGTGGAACCATGCTCATGACATAAAGACGAAAATTATGCAGCTCTGGGAAAAAATTAAGAGACCACAGCAACATTTTCAGTTTCACTTATTTCTCATCTTATGAGAATGCACTGGTGCGAAATATGCATTTCAAATTTTTTTTCTTTGCCAATTGCAGCCTGGCTCTTCCCTGCTTCTCATTGATGAATCGGTTCCTCTTTGCTTTATGGTTCTTCAGTGCTGCTTCTAGGAGCCTGTTATGAACTGTCCTGGCAGTGCACCTCACACCACTTAATGTTTCCCATTCTTAATGTTAGTCACTTGAGGTCATCCTCCGATATATGAGACACTGCTGGATAAGTTGACAGTCATCTCTAGCATTAGAAAGTAGCTTATGCCCACTACCTGGCTAGATTTTGGCCATTGCCAATGTTTCCTGCTTCACCTTGTTCTTGTGTGCTGCTGTCTTAGAAACTTTGAGCCTGGAAGCAGCCTACCTCACAGCGTAGCCTCTGCCAGTAGAACCACGATTAAACCAGGATATAAAAATGCAGATTTTTCAAAATATCATTTTCCAGAGCTGTGTATGTCGTGACTAAGTTTTACTAATTCATTCCCTCGTTTTAGTTGAATCGTGGTCAAAGTTCACTAATTCATTCCCTCGTTTTAGTTGAATCGCAGCAGGGTCTACTAATTCATTCCCTCATTTTAGTTGAATTGTGGCCACGCTTTGCTAATTCATTCCTTCATTTTAGTTGAATCGTGGCCAAGGTCTACTAATTCATTCCCTCATTTTAGTTGAATCGTGGCAGGGTCTACTAATTCATTCCCTCGTTTTAGTTGAATCATGGCCACAGTTTACTAATTCATTCCCATGATATATATAATTTTTATCATTATATCATGAGCAGAGTTCCATGTACTTGTTCTCCCAGCTTTAGCAAAATATTTACAGTGGGCACAAAAATGGAAAGTGTCACACTAATTAATAACTAATGTTGTTACATTGACTTTTAGTGAAACAAACCTGCTAATTGAATAGTGAAATTAAGCTACCCCTATTGCGTTCATAAGTATGTGAATCTGGTTCTGATACCAGGGACGGTCTGGGACTACAAAGCGGTTCGAGTGTGAGTAACATCCCGCGCCTCCCCAGCCGCTGACCTCGCCACACGTCAATGGTAAAAAAAACAAAACATGTTCTACATTTAAAGGCTAACAGAGAGTCATTACAAGCTACGATCGACTAGTATGTCCAATTTCCGACTACGAAATGTTGTTTTCTGTAACTAGAGAAACAAAATGTCAGACCACTGTCTACAAAAACATACGGAGCTCTTTTATAGCATTACTGATGGGCACACATTTACAATCACAAGCTGCTGGGGTTTTAGAAACACCAGTTCACCTGAATAACCATGCATGTTTCTCATGGTCTCCTTTTTCAATGCCAGAATGGAAAGTTCATGAGTGTAGTGGGGGGTCATGAAGGGTGGTAACAGGTGTGTTTTTTTCGTGGTCAAACATGTCTGTGAGGCCTTTCCTTTAGTCAGACATGTGCTTCTTTCTAGTCCAGGTTCACTTACAGTCTTCTGCCTGTCTGCAAGAATGAACCCGCAGAAACTTTGCCTCTGGTTATTATTCAAATCCAGCTCGCTTATTTTAATTTTGTACATTCCACTTTACTGTTTTTCTTTGTTTTTATGATTAATTATAGAAAATTACTAACTACTTATAACAGCTTTTAATTACCATCCGTTTAACAGTCCCAAACAGTAGAAATGCCTGCTTTCACTCATGTGGCAGCCCTTCATCCTCACCACAAATGTCCCCCTGCACTCTGTACTTGGGGGAAAAAACACAAGTTTGAGATGTGAATTACAATCAGGGAAATTTGCATTTTAATGGAGATTCCTGCATCAGCAAAGCCAGATTGCTGTATACTTTTCTGTCCTACTGAAGGTTTACAAATGTGCCGCTGGTGGAAGAACTGGCCTGCATGAGTTTTACATCTTATATATTTAAGAATATTGTATAGAGAAAACTGTGCTGATTTAAACATAGACATTATGGGTTTAAATATCACAGTAATGCTGATCTGAAATAAAGCTTGTTAAAGTATCCCCTTACATAACTTTTAATAAGAAAAATTAACTTACAAATAGCAAAGTTATTTATTATGAAACATCTATAAATAGTACAGTGTAACACATTCTGAATTCAGTGATCTTAGCGATGCTCAATGGTAAGAGTCACACTGCATGTTTTTACCCACAGCTGTTGGTGCAGCACTTACATCTGTGATGCTGTGGATGATGTTATGATGTTAGCTTCATCTAATATGAAGCTACTTCCACTTGGGTTCAAGGGATACCATATATGTCCCGGCAGCAGTCTCCAGGTCCCACCCACGGGCCACAGCTTTCAGTCAGATCACATTATTCATGGCCCAGCCAGTAAAACAGACTGAGAGCTTCCATGTGTACATTGCATGTTAGCCCAGACTCAAAGACTCACAGGCCCACATAGACTCAAAGGCCCACATGGACTCAAAGACTCACAGACCCACACAGATTCAAAGACTCACAGGCCCACAAAGACTCAAAGGCCCACATGGACTCAAAAACTCACAGGCCCACATAGACTCACAGGCCCACATGGACTCAAAGACTCACAGGCCCACACAGACTCAAAGACTCAAAGGCCCACATGGACTCAAAGACTCACAGGGACACACAGACTCACAGGCCCACATAGACTCAAAGACTCACAGGCCCACACAGACTCAAAGACTCACAGGCCCACATAGACTCAAAGACTCACAGGCCCACATAGACTCATATGCTCCCTCCCGTCCACTTATAGAATGTGTAGAATATGTCAACATGAAATAATCCATTACAGCCGAATGTGTCGCTTTCTGTCTTCGCTTACACGTGAAGGGCGTGTCCTGTTCTCTGTGTGTGCGGGAAGCTGCATGGGCTTCATTTTAATTTTGTCGCAAAGTAGATTTTTTTTTTTTTTTTTCTTTTTGAGACATTTCTGTGTTACATATTCCAGGTAATGAAAAGTAACTAATACAGGGAAACTTTCCTTGTCTGTTCTTCTACTTACAAATGCTCATGGGTTCTCTGATATTTTTTCAGTTGTAAAAAAATATAGGCACCATATAAATCCACTTCAGATCCGTAGACAATAACGGGTAACCTCAAGTTTCACTGGGAAAAACTGAATGATGACTGAACTTGACGCAGAATTAACGACCTTAAATATGAACCAGATGATATTAAAAGGGCCCATTTAGGTTTATTTTATGTGTGCAACATCTGGAATGATTTATATAATCTTTCACGTCTTTCATACTCTTTAGTTTTGCATGCAAATCTCCCTCAAGAGCGCAATGGCCATGTCCCACCTATGATTCACGTGGACTGCCAAGGCTGCAGTGCCTCGTTCTGCTTGATGTTTTATGAGTCATTATTTCTACAGCCATGCAACCAAGACAACATGGCAACATGGCAGCATGGCATTGTATTCAGCAAAGGTAACTGCAGATTCATTGTTTTTCCACAAATAACATGGTAATGGCAGTAAATAGGCATCAAGACACCTCAGAAAGAATATAATTAATGTCAAGAACAGGGATATCTGGAGTTATTTTATGAATGTCATCAGGAACAAAAGCATGGAAATCAAAACTACAACATTCATTGACTTTAATTAGGTATTGGAGATGTAAGCAGAAAGTATTAACAGAAGAATAGGAAGTCTTCTTCTCTATAAGGTGAAGGACAGTATGTTAAGAGCTCCGCTAAGCACCAAAGCATGCTTATTATTGTAACATACACCTTTAATCCAGATGCAGAAAGATAGGGCCACAGGACAGGAATTAAAAATTGTGAGTGGGGGGATGGGGGGGTTGGGACCCAAAATGCTGAGTCGTGAGTGGCTCACAGGCCCATCAACCCAACGGGAAGATGCCAGGCTGCCAGTCAAGGGGCCTGCACCTTCATCATAATGGGAGAATCAGAAAGAGGGCCGAACTACTGAACCGCATTCTGGATAAACACTGTCAGTTTGCTCAGTGGCATGGGCCCGCGACATCGGCATCATTTTTTATGTGACTGAGCGAGCTGTGTCACCGTGCCCTGAACTGGAAATAGGGCCTGTGATTACTGAGTGAGCTTTGCCTGAGTTTGTCTTGTTTCTGTCTGGAATCCTGTTTCTGGGTTCGCTGGCTTGTTTTTATCTGCAGTCTTCTATCTTCTGCTCTTTGTATTGGTCAGTTGTAGAAGAACAGAAAATGAGTTTGACCAAGTGCCCCAAGTCCATTGCATGACACAGCACATATCATTATACTGCTGCACAAAACGCTTTTCTAACTTAAGATCTGATGTGAGAAATTAAGGTAGCAGGGTATAAGTGTGTAAATTAGCTGCTTTAAATCTTTACAGCCATTATCTCTGGCTTATGCTGGAAAACCTACATGTTTACATCTTGCACGTGTCCCTTTTTGAGTATGGCGTATTTGTCACAAAACGTAATTGTTGCTTTTATATTAGGGCTAATTGGCTATTTGGAATAGTTGGACATTTTTTAGTGCAGGCTACAGTTGTTCTAAAATTTCTGACCCTTTCATTGACCTGTATGTTGCAATTAATACCCAGAGCACGTAGCATTTGAAAGCCCTACTCAGCATCTTCCTATTAAGCTTTTTATTGTAGGCTAAAGAAGTGAGACTGAACTCCTAAAACCAGCTCTAACATGGTGCTGAAACGCCTAAGTCCTGCCACTGAGCAGACGGCCTGTCCGAGCGCATGTGAGATGTTGGCTTTCGTTTGTTTTTCCAGTCAGTGACTGGCCCTTTCCTTCCCTGCTGTGAATAGCACAAATTGCGCTCATCATATAGACAATTCCAGCATCCAGCTTAGCGCCATCAGCAAATTAACGTGGTTATGTATCAATGGCAGAGTGTCACAGTACAATTACGCAGTGATGGCACCTTCCGCGTCCTTTCAGCATCTCTGCAGAGCAGCAGTGTGGGAATGGCTCTGTGCTGCTTATGCATATGGGATATGAACCGGCTGGATAACAGAATCCGAGGCTTAACAGCCCTGCTAAGGCTCAGCTCCCCTCTTTTTTCTGTAACTAAACAGCAAAGTAAAGCATGCTCATTTCAAAGTGATGCTACACATAATTACTAAATGTGAGTCATGTTTACAATTTGTATTTTGCCAAATACCCATTAACTACAGATGTCTAGAACAATATAGAATGCAAAGACTTTGCTTTTTATTATATACATCTGTCTTCCAGCTGTTTATGCATGACGTTGCAGAGAGCCGAGCCCATCCAGACAGCCCAAACCACAAAGCCGGGGAAACCTTGGACAGGATCCCAGTCCATAATTGGGCATAGGGCCAGGGACACCTTGGACAGGATCCTAGTCCATAATTGGGCACAGGACCGGGGACAACTTGGACAGGATGCTAGTCCATAATTGGGCATAGGATCGGGGACACCTTGGACAGGATCCCAGTCCATCATTGGGCACAGGACAGGGGACACCTTGGATTGGAACCCAGTCCATCATTGGGCACAGGGCCGGGGACACCTTGGACAGGATCCTAGTCCATAATTGGGCAC
>JAAGVU020000019.1:12761685-12794577 GCA_011763525.2 Mormyrus iriodes
ACAGCCAGGCCCTTACCCAAAGGCTCTCACCCTACTCCGGCAGACACTGCGTCACCGTATATGAGAGGCGTAACAGACAGACACAGCCAGGCACTTACCCAAAGGCTCTCACCCTACTCCGGCAGACACTGCGTCACCGTATATGAGAGGCGTAATGGAGATACACAGCCAGGCCCTTACCCAAAACCTCTCACCCTACTCCGGCAGACACTGCGTCACTGTATATGAGAGCCGTAACGGAGAGACACAGCCAGGCCCTTACCCAAAGCCTCTCACCGTACTCCGGCAGACACTGTGTCACCGTATATGAGAGGCGTAACGGAGATACACAGCCAGACCCTTACCAAAAGGCTCTCACCCTACTCCAGCAGACACTGCGTCACCGTATATGAGAGGCGTAACGGAGATACACAGCCAGGCCCTTACCCAAAGGCTCTCACCCTACTCCGGCAGACACTGTGTCACCGTATATGAGAGGCGTAACATAGAAACACAGCCAGGCCCTTACCCAAAGGCTCTCACCCTACTCCGGCAGCCATATTAAACTAAATTTTACTTTAAAACTTAAATATTTCAAAAGTAATCCTTCATTTTAGAGATAATTTCTAATACATTCTGGCCAAAAAAACTGATATGTAGGAAATTGTTGATAGTGTAAGACACGGTTTGTATTTACTTTACCTTGCTTGTTATATGATAAGTCTTACCTGTTTTATTTGTGTTCCTCGCTGCTATATACTGGATAAGGAGCTGAATGGATGATCAGTGTTTCTCCAACAATTATTGGCAATTATTTTTGATATTAGCTGAATATTATAGCGGTTAATCTGTTCTTTATTTTTATTGAAATTTGTCTGCAACAGCTGCTAGAGGGGTAGAAACATCCCATAATAATATCTGTCTTTTGCAACTCACTGTCGGAGCTCACTTAAACATGCTTCATTCATCATACAAATTATCAGCGAGACTTTTTCTGGCCTTCCGACGACAGAAGACATAGAGCAGCATGTCGCCGATGTTCAGACCATTCTGTGAATCGTTTTGGCCGATATGTATCAGAAATGTTCAGTCAGTGCGACTATAAGTGAAGTCATTCAGACTGAATGCCGCTGAAGCGGATCTTCGAAGTGTTAATGAGGGACAGAGAGCGTCCTCTTACTGTATCATCAGGCCTTTGTAGCGAGGGACTGCTCCGTGGAGGGGCACCGTCAGAGATAAGGGGTGTATGCTTCTCTCCAGGGCTACAAGCAGAGCTTCCCTTTCAAGTGGCGCAAAGGAAGCTGGTAAAAAGCAGAGACCATCAAGGACCCATATAGCTTCCTGCGAAGGTTTCTGAGAGAGGCAGAGGAAATCACGGCTTTGAAGCTTTTTTGGTTTGTGCATGACATGGAGGGAGCGATGGCCTGCCATCCTGTCATCGTGCGCTAAAACCGCAGCACTCTGCCATGTCCACCTATAAAATATCCATTTAAACGCAAATCGCTGGCTGGGCAACTCATGTGACACGCCTTAAATGGAGGCTGCAGGAGCAGGTGTACACATAAACATAGATATTACGTTAGTCCAGACACAGAGTTATGAAAGCTACTTTACCTGTGATCTGCACTTACCATGCGCCTCACATGATGGAGGCACACAGTGAAAGTGAGGGGCTTTGCCTAGGGAACCATTTACAGGCTAACAGGGCTGTGATTGATTACTAATGCTCACTAATAGGAGGGACTGACAATGGTCAGCGTCCAGCACACTCCCGAGTGCCGAACAATGGCACTGCAGTGCCAAGGGGCCAGTCTCCTGTGCTCACACCTGTAACATAGATGAACACAGGCCACACGCTGGTCCACTTTCCCACGCACTGCGTGACGTGCAGCCAGAATAAAGCCATCACTTACGTATTAGAGGATGGGCTTGTCACAGCATGGCTGTCTTGAACACGGCTCTTTTCAAAGGGTTTGGGAATGTCTGCAGAGATTAGCCGATGCTACGAGCCCCACAAGACCTCCCATCAACTAACATTCTTCAGCAGCCATTGTTTGCCTGCTAACGAAATCGAAAGTGATTTTTTTATTGTTTCAAATGAAGGACACAGTCATGCCAAAGGTTTTTGGAGCAAAGCATTTTTAACTCTATTGCTTTCTGTAAATGGAAAGCGAAAAACATGCAGTTTTTTGGTACTGTGTGAAATTTTACAAGAGTATTAATTTAAAATGACATAAAATGACAAAAATAGAAAATTACCTTCTAAACTGTTTAACTGATTCCCTGCTTAAAATAACCAGCATGAATTTGAACTCATAGCAAGAAAGCAGCCCCAAAACTAAGCCTGAAGTCCATGAATTATGCTGTGCAAACTGTCAAGAAAGTTGCATCTCATAAATGTACATGGAAGAAAATCCAATATCAGCCTAACTCTGTTACTTTGATACAGGAATAGTCAAGTCATAAATAATGTATTAAAGGATTTAGGACACATATTAAAAAGGATGCTATTTAGCAGGGAAAAAACTGATTATACTGGACTTCATGAATCCATCACTAGGAAAATATTGTATTAATTCTAGCAGCTGAAATTCTGTCTTCGTTACAGAAAAAAAGCTCCTTTAAGTGGGATTAACAGTGTTTGGTTCACTTTTTTACAGCTCATGACAGATTATTTTTTCATCTGAAAGGTGGATGATGCCTACTGGGACCACTTAAAGTTTGCGCCGAGCGCTGGCCAAGTAGCACAAAAGCCTTGAAGTACACACACAGCCCCCTTTTCTCAGAGCCTCTCAGCCATGGCCTGAGGGAGTGTTGTTGGTTTATGTGGGAGAAAATGGCCCAAGCTTTCTGGAAAAGTGAAATGGGATTAAGGCCTTTGTGAAGCCCACAATGGTGAGGGGAATTAGCAATGGTTGTAGGCACTTAGAGAGGCTCTCACGTTGAAGCTTATCCCAGATTTTGCACAATAATGATTTGAATATCAACAGTGTTTTGCAACTACAGCGATAATGTATAAACTTCTATCTTTGAAAGATCCCAAATCCCCCACAAATGGTAGCACCAGTCACTACGCAGACATTTGGACCTCGTTGTGAAATGTTAGAAATTCTTTTCTGGTGAAACTTAACAGATTATCAAATCACAGAAGGCATGCTTTTGCTCACAGGAATGTACCTGTGTGAATGCCTGACTGCTTTTAGGAATGACTGCTCAGTCACAATAAAGGCAGGCTTGTCATAATAAATGTACCTTTGTTTATCGACTTAGCCAGGACACTCCCGCATTGTTAACGTAAGCATTGATAATAAAATGTGCTTCAAATGTTAATATATTGTTGTATTGATTTTATTAAATTTTATTTTGCCTGTACTCCAGCTGAAAATCATAAATACCAGTATTTCCATTAACATTTTCAATAGTTAACCAGTTTACAAAATAAAAATAGCATTTTCATCAGTTTCCTTGCACATATCTCTCGTCATAATTTGATGCCAACATCTGCCCGTCTAAATCATTGAAGCGCTAGTGGCCCCACCGAAACGCGACGCACGCAGGGAAGAGCCGCTGCGCGCAAATCGCGACGCACGCAGGTAAGAGCCGCTGCGCGCGACGTGACGCACGCAGGTAAGAGTTGCCGCGCACAACGCGACGCACGTAGGGAAGAGCCGCCGCGCTCCCTTCCCTCTGCGTGAGTTCCCTGAAAAAGTGTGCTGCCCTCTTTCTTCCTCCTCCACGGAAAAGTATTGTCCATATCACAAAACAGTCAGGCAGATCAGCGGCCTTGTCAAGAGGACTCAGTTTGAATATGGATGACGAGAAAGGAGCAGGGTGGTCCTCTGACGAAGACCAAGGTGGAAGCTGCCAGAAAGAAGGCAAGCTGGCCCTGACTGGCCCACAGCGGGCGAGACAAAGGCGGCCTCGCCAAGCCCGCTCTGAGAACGCCAGCGGAGGACGCTCTGCGGCAGGGACACGTCCCGCGCAGCCCAAAAGGGAAGTCTGCTCATGAGGTCTCAAATGAGCTACAGTTATGAACATAAACGATAGAATTATTTACCATTTTTTTGAAGGTAAATGTAAATATTTCCCTTATTGTCACTTTTTATTCCAGCCGGGATACAAACACACCCAGAATCTTGGGGAAGCCAGTTAAGGGGGGAAAACAGGATCACGGGCTTTTTTTGGGTCAAAATTAAGACGTTAAAACGAGAGCCCCCCCCCCCCCCCAATTCACTAGAGTGTCTGCATACTCCCCCTCATTCAACTGGATACAAAGATGCAGGAGATGAATAAAGTTATCTCTACGCCTGAATGGGATGTTGCTGGTGGGAGGGGCAGAGGGAGGGTCCCCGAGGGACTGAATAGCGCCTTGCTTTGAGGCTGAGAGCTGCAGGGTCAGGGCCCAGCTGCCTCTACGGGTGAAAGGGACACCGGTCAACTGGACAGGCCCCGGGAAAAACAAAACAAATCCTGTCAAATAAAGACATCCCACATAAGACGTCCACAAGTCCCATTCCAAGTTGCTGAACACACACATTTTACACATTTTGTGCTATACGTCTGAGGCTGATCTGCCTTGGTACGCCAACAGTTGGTTCTCAGTTTTCTTTTTGTCTCAGACTTTGATTATTTACACACTCTGTTAGTTACTTGGTGACACGACAGGCTACAAAGGTAGGAAATAAGTTTCATGTTGTTTTGTCCAGTTTATATTTTTGTAAGTATTCTGGTGTAATTGTTCAAAAGTTGCTTTAAATTTAGTTACAAAGAGTCTTAGTTACTCTGTTCTTCATTGGAGAGACTAGCAGTTCGATACAAACAAGCTCTTGTATCTCTGATGTGTTTACAGTTTGGTAAGTTTTTTTTTGTGTCACTTTTTGTATTTTAAAAATATGTAAGTATACTGGGACTCAAAACATCAAGTAAACACATTTTGCTTTTCTTACAACTGTTAGTACACTTTGTTTATTTTGCCTTTGGTAATGATCTGATACATCTATCACACATATTATTTAACTTAATCATAGAGATGAAAGTGGATTTACATTAAAGGCTCAAATGAGGCAAATTGGTGAAACGTGGATTGTTCATTACAAACCTTTTAGGCACGTAATTCATAATTTTATCTGTTCATTTGTTGCCAGCAAATCATTCAGGGAGAGATAGTACTTTTAAAATATATTGCAAATGATATTGGGTCATTTTTTTGGGTGGGGGGGCCTGCTTCTTTGAATCTAATGATATTCTATGATCCCCTTTGTGAAACAGGGGGAGAGGGTTGAAAATCAGAGCCCATTATAAGGAATCAGTTGTAAATGTTTTCCTGGTGGCAATAGCAGAACCTCACCTAAGATGTGTCGACCTGTACAGATGGGTTCAAAGGCAATTTCCATGTTAAAAACTGCACGCTCCAATATCCCTCAGCCTGAGGCTGAGTGCTTTGAACATGTGTGTCTTCAGTCTGTTACAACGCATATGTCTATTTTTGCATGTGGCAGCCAGTAAAGGTGTTTTTTTAAGGCAGTGAATCACTATCTTGAAATTACATTAATAAGTTATGCCTCTGCATCTGAATATTCCTGTTATCATGAACAAACTTGTCAACTTGTCCTTAACACTCAATAAATCAACTTGGCTGTCCCTTTGAGCGATAATATACACTGAGCTGGGAACCTTAGTGGGACTGGCCAAGCTTTTCAACTTAAACACCAGTTCCTGGTTTTTTTCTTGTATTTTTAATTTTATTTTTTTTTTCCTGTTTAACTGTCCACGTCAGACATATGCCAAATATCTTCCAGGACATTTGAGTCCAGCCAGTTAATCAGTCCTCTCATTTATCATTGAGGGTCTTGTCACGTTCAAATACACCTGCCTTAGGGCTGAGGTATTTATCACTGGCCAGTACTGTACAGCACATGGTACAGCACACACTGAGCCTGCAGCTGGAGGGGAGCATAGCGTGGCTGAAGATGGGCTGCAAACTGCTTTTACAAGCTATGAAATGAGCTGCTATGCAACATTTTGGGAAACAATACCATGTATCACTATCAATGCAGTGAAGTCGGGAAGGATTTCCATTTTTTATCATGCGGTCTGTTAATTTGTTCTGGAGTGAGACTGAGTGAGCACATGCTTGTATAGTCTGCAAGTAATTATTAACTCCCAGATCTGACAAATTCTCATATTGTGTTAAGACTCCTATCTTAATTATAATCACATATTTCTAAAGCAGAGCGGACACTGGCATACGGCCTTGTTCTATTCAGATTATAGAACCGCAGATGTCTTTGCAGGAAGCAGGGATGACTGCGGTGTGACATTACGGATATGGTGAGCTTTCTTTAAGGGAACAATTAGTAGAAATCTACACTTCCTAAAGGATAGAAATCTATCAGCACATCCTTACCATGGCATCAAGCCCAAATCATAGTTTGTGACACCCACCAATGTGACTTTAATATTTATTTGTTATTATAGCGTGTGTGTGTGTGTGTGTGTGTGTGTGTGTGTGTGTGTGTATTGTACGGCCTTACGACTCATGCCACATGCTAAGAGGCCACAGCTTGGCTCGTTGCAGCCTCTGCTCTTCCCCCACAGAGGAAGGCAGTAAGGGGGAGCAAAACTCTTTTCTAAGCATGTAAGTCTCTCTCCCAGACCACTCTCATCAGATGACTGGGGAGAAATATGAAGCTGATTTTTATCTGGCTTTATAAATTCACAAAGGGCCCCTACCGTGTCTCTGTGGAAGACACAGCCATCACAGCGGTGTGGTGCTGCTATCGCCAATCCCTTGCAATTGATAAAGGCACCTCTCCTCTTTAATGATTTGACAGACATCAGATTCCACACTGCAGACGCACTGGGGTTTTAATATACTTTTTTCATGTCACTGCCTGTTTACACAGAGTGGGTCAGAAGAAAGATTATATCTTCTCGCATCTATCGAAATGTGCGATCGATCTATATTATAACTGACCCTCACGCTGCCGTCTGAGATGCCACTGTGATGCTGTTTATAGAGAGAGATTTTTTTGTGTATGCAAAATGCCAAAAAATAGAGAATTATGCTTCTGATTGCTGCAAAATCCTCAGTCAGTCCATTGAAAGCAATTTAAAGGGGCATGAAATAAACAGCAACCAGCTTCCTGATTCCACTCTTCCCGTAACCGCAGTGTTGTACTGAATAACAGAGAAGATTAACAATGCACGCAGTATAAGGGGGGTATACTACAGCGACCCTGCATGTAAAACAGGGAGACATTCATATATATATATATATGTGTGTGTGTGTGTCTGTGGTTAAGTACGTTTGCCGTGATAGAGTATTATATTATCAAAGTATAGAAATGTGATGTGTGCTGATTGGCATGCATATATATATATATGAGGCACATACAGCTGCTCAGCCTGGACACATATGAGTTACTTCAAACAGCAGAGTGCAGAAACTGGAACTAATTATTGTGATTAACAACATATTGTGTAGAATGGAGAAATTTTAAAATCATAGTTTTCAAGTCATCTCCCAGATTTGAAAAAAAAAAAATCAATTCTATTTCACTTGCAGAATTAAATTTATTTAGTTTTTTTCTGACTTGATTGATTTTATTTCGTTTTAATTTTAATTTAGTTTTATATGAGTTTGTAAGGAAATGTTATCTGTGCATCTTTATAGTTTAATTTATTAGATTTAATAGTCATGGAAGACTTTTGCGTGTAATTTTAATACAGTTTAAAATGTAAAAATAATAATGGGCTTTTTATTATGTTGGTGTGGACAATGTGAAGAACATTATAATATAACAACAATAATAATAATACTACTAATAATAATGGAATAAATTCATAAAATAAAATTTTAGTTTCTGAGGACTGAAAAGACATATTTTGCTTTATTGCTTTGAAAGAAAATTAGGAAACACATCAAACTGTTCTGTGCGGTCAAGCGATTATTTTCAGCGCTTTGACAGTGAGGCTGTAATATTTGGTTATTTACTATAATCACAATTTTAAATCAACATTATTATTATTATTATTATTATTATTATTATTATTATTGCCTAATCGTCTGCACATTGTCCTCACCAGTAGCCTCCAAAACCTCATTTAGCCGTGCAGCAGCCATCCCTGCTCTTCATTACTCATCCCTATCATATATCTAAATACAAATCTTCATTTTATAACTGACAGCTTATTCTTTCTGAAAGTGTGCTGATAAATTTAATTCCAATAAGTTGGCTCCAATTTTCAGATTCTATTACTGCTTCATATTGCATCCTGTGGGAGGATCGTAGGCAGCCGCGCGGCATGCGGAGGACGCTCACCCGCACAGACCGCGCGCACGCCATACACTTTATGTATATATCTATATCATATGTGTGTGTGTATTTTTCATAACACTGATAGAATCACATGACATTTTCTACTACTATAACAAGTCAGTTTTGTTTATCACTTTACAGTGGACAACAACAACAACAACAACAACAACAATGATAATAATACGAATAATTATTAGTATTAGTAGTAACATTATTATTATTATTATTATTATTATTATTATTATTATTATTGGTGGTGGTGGCGGTGTGGTGTTTTTGTTATGCTAGTACTACTACTCAGTAATATTATTAATACCATTACTAGTTATAGTATTACTAATAATACTATCAATCCATATTATGATAAGTAGCAGGAATAGAAAGATGAGAAAGTGGGCAGTCCGGAATGGAGACACCGAATGTGCCCGTTTTTAATCGCCGGGGTCCATTTTAACATTTCAGTTTATGGTTAATAATGCAGTACAATACAATATATCTTTTTTCTTTGATAATGTTATTATGAGTAATCTTTGCTCCCTTGGCGTGGGGGACTATAACTTTCCAATGCATTCCACCTGCACCCAGTACGCATTCATTCGGCCAAATAAAGTAATTTTATTAGTTCCGATAGTCCTTTATAAAATTTACAATACTTAGATAAATGTAAAATAGTTTCCCTTTGATGTTGCTCCGAAATTACACTTAATCAGTAATGAGTGCGTCGGAAACGAAAGAGTTCTCAACAGGTTTGCTTGGAGTCGTGGGCTTTCTGGAAAGTGCGCAGCAAAACAAATCCATACTGTTCAATAACATATATATTTAATGCCGCGTCGTAAATAATCAACGCGGTGTGCATGGATCATTAATTTTGGCCACTGAATGGCAATTTAACAACTTCGTCAATACTGAATCTCTGATGATTACTATTTTAAATTTAATAATTTCTGCGAGCGAATTAAGCTGATAGTACGCGAGTTTTCTGGGTTAGCTTTCATCGCGTAGGCCTAAATAGAAATTTTTAAATCAATTTAATATCAGCTTTTTATAGGCATCCTGTTATGTCTTGTTATTTTTCGGTTTCATTCATGATTCAGCATTAAAAAGCGTGGGCAATTATATGTTTTTGTTCTAGCGCTTACATTTTTATCTGCCTCTCCGCTTTATGCAGCATTGCGCTGTCAGATTCAAGTAATGGACACGCCTAGATTGATGGTTTCACGCTTGTATTTATCTATGTATTTATATATCATTATAATTATTTGTTTGATTGATTGTTTGTTTGTTTGTTTGTTTATTGATGCTGTTGTTTGTTTGTTTTCCGCGAACGTGCCAAAATGCAGTTGCACCGCTGGTACGTTCATTCAGAACTTAAATGCTGATAAAAGGAGAACCGACTCGGTAGAGATCCAGAAAGTTAATGATCTGCATTGGGTTTTATTACATATGAAATACCTAAAAGAGCACAGAGAAATATTACAAGGTCTTTCCGTTTCTGTAGTTCTGTTCTGACGTAGTAGGCCTACCTTTCATCTAAACTTATTTCACCTCCCTGGAGTTTTTGACTGATTATGATGATTTATGCAGGCCTATCTTGCAGAAGCATTTGAACAGTGGTTATTATTATTATTATTATTATTATTATTATTGCTGTTGTTGTTGTTGTTGTTGTTGTTGTTGTTAGTCGCTGATGTGTTTTCTTTACGTTAAATATAATTTCTTTGATCAATAATACAAGAATGCTCTTCTATGAAAATAAGAATCGATCATGTTTATTTTCACGTATCTGCGTTTTGGTGGTAATCATGCGGTGAAGTAACTCTTGCCCTCTTAAAGTTAATTTAAAGGTAGTTTTTCTTTGCGTTTAAACAACACGCAACCCTGTACATTTTGCGTGATTATCTACAAGTGCCGCCTTTATACCGAATTAAAATCATATAACTACATTTAACTTTTTCATTTTTCATTTTTATTGCATTGTTTTTAAAATTCCTGTTGTTATTTAATCCTTAAGAAGCCTACTTTCCATACTGTAACAAAACGTAAAGTGTTTTAAAAGGAAAAGATAAAAAGGTCATGCGGCGGGGGGAAATATTTAAAAATACACTATCATTCAATTTTTTGTGACTATTATATATTTAACCTTATAGAGAAAGAGTACAATTAACTTGTTTTGGTTTTCATGGAAACGGCGTACCTAAGTAACAAAAAAACCCACGGACTTTATTACAAATCACCATACGTGACTATATATTATTCTTACAGAAAAGCTGCTTATCTTGACTTTTTAACTCATAATATTAAATCAGGTAATAAAAAAGAGAAATCTATCAACAAGCAATGTTAACTTTTACCGATGATTATATCTAATAGTTTGATTTTCACGTTCAAAATGTAGACAAGTTAACATTTAGTCTTTGTGAAGGACAGTAAAACCTTTTCTTTCATCAAAGCTAAACTTTACTTATGGATGGAATATTATTCCGTTCTTGTCATTCTTATTATTACCTTTTGAGTTATAGGCACATTTAAATTAATCAAATAGCATTTTGTTCGTCCTGAAACGTGACCATTTTAAATATGTCGTATAGCTGACCATCTGTTTTTCTTCAAAGGAAATTCACGTTTCAAATAAAAGACACATTGAACTCCTCTATAGACACCGTTCGTGCGAATTGTAGCGCAGTGCACCTTAGTACTGAGTCAAAGCGTTCTTGTGGAAATGCGGCTCGTTCTCTTACGGGCCGTGAGGGCTGCGAGTCTTTGTGTGCAATTCGGTGATTCGGTATGTGTTCAATCCACATACATATCGATTAGTCATATGAATCTGCATGCATTTTTAATGACACCATAGGTGTTCTGTAGAACTGAACGTGGTTAGTAAGTGTGCATGAAATCTAAGCAATGCACCATTTTCACTGTTTCCACACACAAAGTGCTCTTTCTCATATTGGCATTTTTCTCCATTGGGATTCATGTCACCTCCATGCAACAAAAGGCATTTTACAAGATGTAATTGTTAGAAAAACATTAATCATAAATATTTGTCAAATTTTTAGTACTTCCAACAGCATACAGTGCAGCAGATTATTTTAAAAATCTAATATGGCTGTTTAAAATATTGTATCTAACTACAAGTAGTCAATCCAATGTAAAAATGATGACATTAATGCGAAGCACATTGCAGATACGAGATTTAAATGCACAAATAAACCGTAAATAAAATACAATCTAAAAGTGAAAGGACCAGGAAAAGTTTCTAAATGTTATCTGTACCTGCAGCTCAAGAATAGCTGGAGGTGCTTGGAGTGTGGATCGGCGCTAAGCTGTCAGTGTAGACGTATACTGCATATGTTAAATACAGATAAGAATTGTCTTTATAGTCGGATCTGCAGAAAGTCAATCCACATGGCTCAGTGAATGTGCTTTGAATACATTTGATAAGTTGATTTAGCCCAAAACGTAACATCCCATGCAACATTATGGTGTCTTGTGGGCTTCTGAAAACTGTGCATTTGGTGGTGCCAAAAAAAAAAAGATTACAGAAAGCTTTTAAGACCAGCTTTGTGTTCTGCTGAAGTTTTAATTCAACATATTTATGTGTTCCTGAAAGTTTAAAAGCACTTATGATAGCTAATGCATCAGGTCATTATAATACCACTGAAGGGACACTGATAACAAACCTGCCGTTAACGGACCAGGAAAGAATGGTGGAAAACGGTGGCTTCGATCCAGTTTGCAAATAAATATTTGTAGTGGTTTCTTTTGCACATTAAATGTCTGCATCACATGCACTGTACAGTGCGGTACAACCTTCTCAAATACCCAGCTGCCAAACTGCCCTCCAAATCCTTAGGGCACAAACTACTCTTCACTCCATCACCTGCAAAGTCTGGAAGGAGTGTGGATGGCGCGGGGCAGCTGCCCTGGCCGGGTGACATGTCCGCGGTAAACACCGCTGACAGTGCATGTTCACGCCGGTGACTAACGCTGACAAAATGATACAAATCTAACAGGAAGGCTACATACGCCGCGCAGGGCTGGAAGAAGCCAGCCGATGGCGCCCAGTTAAGATCCAAATAGTGTTGACAGGGTACGTTTTCCAAATCCATTGACAAATCTGGATGGGGTCAGATTATGTTTGAACTTTTTAAATCTGCACCAAGCCGGGTGAAATGAGGTCACTGTGCGAGTGCGTGAGCTTTTGCTCTTATAATTCTCAACTAATTCCCAAGTACGGATTTCATTTTCTAGTGCCAAATGAATATGCAAAAATCTGCTGCATTACTTCCTCACTGTATGTATGTATTGATGTACTTTTTTACATGCCTTGTATTTCATATTTCACACCTTCTCAGCTTCCCACATTAGCTCTCAGCTGGTTCGGGAATCAAACAGCAAGTGTCCAGCTGCATTTAACTCAATTCAAAAGCATCAGAACCGGAGTGGACCGCTGTCAGCAGACAAACTTCAGTATTTATTTAATCCTCTCTCCTTCTTCCTTCTTTCAGTCCGGAGTGCGATGCGCTGCGGCGAAGAGGAGGCGATGCCAGCCTCACCTAATAATAAAGCTGATGCAGGGATAGCATGCCGGCTTGACTTGCTATATGTGCAAGATGGGAGACAGAGCACATGGCAGTCGGACACGATGTCACTGCCCGCCAAAAAGTGCTTTCTGGGACCTGTGTGTTACCAAACGCATCTGCCTTTGTGTTGGCCAATTGCTAAGAATGCATAGTAAATCCATTACAGGCTCTGCGTAGCTAGGGGCGTCATACCAGACACAGGTGGCTGATTGATCTAAGTAGGTGTATATTTGAATAGATACCATTTGGTTCAGGTAATTTGTCTTAATGACAGTTGCTCCTATGTTGCTAATGCCCTGAAGCTGCAAAATCATTCTATTTTTCTGAGCCCTGTAATGGTTTTACTGAAACCTGGTCATTGTGCTATATTTATCTTAAATAAGAATCTGGTGGAAACTTAAAATGCTGAATATCACAAACCTCAAAAGCAGAGGCTTAATCTCCAGCTATTACACTCCAGGACCTAAATCCACATTTATCATTTTTGCAGTTAAATGCTGTCAAGATTAATACTGTCGTAAAGAAGGACCAGAGACATTTTTTGCTTGAGCTTAGAGATTTTGTTCTGCGTTCAGATTTAATTTTCTAAAATAAAGACACTCCTCTTTGGCCAGGTGCCATACAGGTTTTACTTTTAGGATGCTGGCCGAAAACATTATACTAGAGCTTAAGTAAAGTGGAAACCCGATGAAGTGCTTTGTGTCTTCTTGTTATTGTAGCAGGGAGCTTACTTCAGCAGGAGACTCAGGGAAGCAGCTCGATAGAGGTCCTTTGCAATACTGTCAGGAAGGCGGATTCAGCCAGCGCCAAAGGCAGCCTGCATCTCTGAGAGCCAAGGGAGGTGATTCTGTTACCACCACAAAGCCTTTAACTGCCGATGTTGTGCTGTTTGTCATTTCATGTTTCCGGACACTGATTTTGCTGTGTCTTTGAAGCCTTGTCACTTCAGTGAAGGCATCGTGGCCAGTGTGACAGACAAGACGGCACCCAGTGTTATGCTTTGTGTTCACCGGTGAGGAGACTGGGTGGCGTGAGTGCTGTAAATGGCAGTGCAGATAGCAGGAACATCTGGTGTGGACACAGAGATATGTGAGGTCTAGGCTGATTAGAAGGCAGCAAGGCATTTGCTGTCCTGCTTTGGGCAATGCTCCATATTTATTTATGTCTCAAACCACACATTTATTTTTTCGTTTATTTATATGTATTATCTTTTTTCTGCTCTGCAGACTAGGGTGTGGGTGATGTACATGCAGAGGATGGTATTATTCTGACAGCTCGGTCTGGAACTCTCCGTTATTAGTGTGCGTCTGGGGTCAGGGTCTATGCAGATTTAGGGTTTAGTATAATCAGAGAGAAATGTCTGTTTCATTGTCTTGAGCTGCAGCTGGGGTGTAGACACACGAAGCCGTCCGTCCGTCCGTCCTGCACAGGGGAACAGCCAGGAGAGGCAGCTTCTCTTTATCAGGAGACTGTGACATTTTAACAACATTTATCCCGTCAATATTTTATTAATCACTGCATGTTATAATTTTTCCGTTCTTAAGCTCTGGAAAACAATATAGTTCCGATGTGTTATAGGTATTAAATGATGTTATTTTCTAATGTTTATTGTGCGGTGCATCTGGGAGACAGACATGTCATCGACAGCCAAAAGAGCTACAGCGGAAACCAGGACCAGCTGAACTGGCACGGAATGAAAGATTTATGACTCATTTGAAGATCTGAATTTAAAGTTCATTGTTGTCTGTATCATATGTAAGTGTTAGACTTACCTCAAATGTGCTTAAAAATGGCGAAGGAGATGCTTGCACCTGAGTTATTGTCCTCCTCTGATTTCATCAGCTTAACAGCATCTTTCTTTGCGTGTCACCTGTGGATACGAACAGAGCTTTGTCAGGGCTACCAACTCTTAATATGTTCTAATTTGCAATTTACATTCCCTGATAGAGTGGAATTAACTGCACTGCCATCTGACCAGAGCTGTTTTCATAAAGTATGGCTTGTTTCCTTTTTATAAACAACAACACATTTAATCCTATAACTCTTTGAGAGCACTGCAGATACGCCTTCATCTCTCTGCGCCTATGTGAGGGAGGCTCCTTTTTCGTTTCAGGTCAGCCTAATAAGGCTGCCAGGATTATATTTTACCAATAATATGGTGTCACAGATAGAACTGCCCTTTTGCCCAGCAGTGAGTAGCTCAAAATCAGCCGTCGGTTTCCCCTCACCTGTTAGAAAAGGCCTCTTGGTCTTTAATATTGGATTCCTGGTCCTGGCTTTGTAGACGGCACAGAATGACTCATATCTTCATTCAGGGCTGTGGAGATGTGACACCCCCTTTAATCTCGCGTTTGACATTAAGCGCTACGTCCACGGAAAGCCTTGATGAACTCCAACCTGAGGATGGTGCAGTCACACCAAATGAGATAGCTGGGGGAGTGGGGTCACACCATTTCCCCTTGACCTCTGCCATTCCTGCCACACACTGGCAGGTGGGAGGCCACAGTTTCTCTCGCTTGAATGAGCTCCTTCCCTGAGAAAGGTAGACATCTATCTTTTGTAAAGCTTTGCAAAGTTTTAACATAGTTACCCTTTATGATGCCGCTGAAGGGATGGATTTCAGGAGGGGGAATAAAGTATTAAGGATCAGCATGGCGTACTTTCAGAATGTTGCATAACAAGTGTCAGTGCAGTGCATGGATAACAGCACAAGGAGCTGTCAGGGGGATCTTCTTCAGCTCTGTGGAGTGGGAACAGGAGGGAGACAGCACTGAATGAAAGAGATGCGTACACAGTGGGGAGATTCCGTCCTCTTAGACAGCTTCAGTCACAGACTGCGACAGACAGGCTAATATTGTGCTGCCTTGATGCTGTCACCTAGGATGACACTGAGAGAGAAAACCAGGCTGTTTCTCCTCGTTATAAATTGCAGTCCCTGCTCAGCTGATTGACGAAAGCGACTGTTCACTGCGGTGCCCACGTCAGTCTGTTAATACGCTCTGCGTTAACGACGGTCGACGTTTGAGAGAAGGACTGCAGCGCAGATCTGACTCTTGACCCACTCCAGAATTACAAAATCCCGATATGCTGCTACATTTGTTGCATAAACATGGTGCTTTGGGCAGCGTTTCAGTAAAAATGATGATGGGAGGTACATTTATTTCATACATGTGCAGAATTAAATTAAATTTTTACAGATTAAAAAGAAACTATAGCCTAGCTACCTTTGATTAAGAAAAGAAAAAATTATTGTGGGAAAAGTTTTTTTTTTTGTGAAATTAGAGATCGTTATTAAGATAGGGTCGCAGTAAATTCTTCCTACGTTTGTGAACATCAAGATGCTCTACAGAAAATGCGCCATTTGAAACATGAATTGTCTTGCATTGTGCAGGCGCACTAAGGTGCCTAATCATTACTTGGGTCACGGACCTTTCTAGAATGAAATGCTTCAGTTTGTGTTCCTTTTCATATTGCTACAGTAGACATATTGATTGTGAGGATAAATTTTGCCCTTTTTGTTACCAGGCTGACCACAATCAAAAGAGCAAAATGGCAAGTCCATTAAAGACGGTGTCAGGGGCAGCCGGACAGAATCACACTGCTGAGACACTTAAGAAAAAGAGCCAATGAAACGCAGCCGATGTTTTTCATCGTCCATCTGTAGCCGAGCGAATGAGTATGAATCCCACCGCAGTTACTTTTTTCTGACTAATTAAATACAATTTATCATGTTATGAGAAACCAATGGGTTTATTCTGTCTATGAAAAACAAATTGGCCCCGATTATTGAAAAGTGTGCCGTATTCATTTATGTGTAACAGACTTCGATTGATAAAAATATGGAAAATATGAAGTTATGTCTATTTTTTCCACCCTAGTAAAAAATCATACATTTTTAAACCCAATAGATGATACTTCTGTCAAAATAAACACATCCCCCTCCTAATGAGATTAGTTAGCAATGCTAATCTATGCAAATGGTATTAATCAGAGACACCTCTCTTTTATCTCTTCCTTTTTGGCAGAGAAGGAATTTTAAAAAATGACAACAGTGACAACTCCAAAAGTAAAAAAAAAAAAAAAGCACAACGTGATCAAAGAAGCGGGGAGAGAGGCGTGATGGTCCTTCATCCAAAACTAGACCTAGCTGTGGGCATCAGGGCTTTTTTAATGCCACAAACGATGTGTTGATCACCAATTAACCAGATTTGTTTGTACTGTGATATAGGCAACACTAAGCTGGTTTCTGAATGACAGGCCAAACTAAATATCTCTAAGAGTTTGAAAACCAATAGGGGCACCAATGTAATCCGTCACTTTCCAAATGGCTGAAATGAGTATCACTTTTGGTGGAATAATGATGTCAGAGGCTTGAGTGACCAGAGTTTGTAGAATTAGAACAAGTGAAAGTTTGCAGAAATGCAGGAAAGGAGCCTGACCTGCCCACCTAGGAGTGCCTGCTGCTGTACCCAAGGGCATTATTTTGTGTTGAGCATGGGGGAGGTTGAGGTGTCCACCCATTTAAGGGGGTCCAGGGGGTTGTATTGGCTATTTTTGATTATTCGGGGGATAACCCCCCACCCCCACCCCTCATAATTTACGCCCATGACAGTACTCATCATGGCAGGACTCATCATGACAGTACACATCATGGCAGGACTCATCATGGCAGTACTCATCATGGCAGGACTCGTCATGGCAGTACTCATCATGGCAGGACTCTTCATGGCAGGACTCATCATGGCAGGACTCATCATGGCAATACTCATCATGGCAGGACTCATCATGGCAGGACTCATCATGGCAGGACTCATCATGGCAGGACTCATCATGGCAATACACATCATGGCAGTACTCATCATGGCATTACTCATCATGACAGTACTCATCACGGCATTACTCATCATGGCATTACTCATCATGGCAGGACTCGTCATGACAGTACTCATCATGGCAGTACTCATCATGGCAGGACTCTTCATGGCAGGACTCATCATGGCAGGACTCGTCATGACAGTACTCATCATGGCATTACTCATCATGGCATTACTCATCATGACAGTACTCATCACGGCATTACTCATCATGGCATTACTCATCATGGCAGTACTCATCATGCTTTCATGTGACCATCAGCCAGGACTGCGGACACGTCTGCACTGCTGACCCATTAGCAATGGTTTCATGCCACTGAAACAGAGGCTACAAATATTTCACAAACATTACTGCTATCTAGAATTTACATAGTCGATTTGGTAAAACTGGCAATAAAAAATGTGTGTGGATGTTAGGTTTTAAAAAAACAAATTATTCAGCTACTTGTCACCCATAATAAGAATTGTTCAAATCCCTTCACTCCGATAAAAAGTATTCAGATGGCTTGGGTGTGGCCTTCTGCTTTGGCGGCTTTGGGTTGGGGGAAGCTGATTACGAAACATGATACTGTGTATCTTTTTTGGAGTTAATCTCAGTGAAAGGCCTTCAGTGTCCAGTGTCCGATAGATCCCTTAAACGCATTCCTTCGAGTGAATCATATGCTCAGCTGTATTCAAGAGCCTCACGTATAGTGCTGTGCCTGGTTTGGGACAACATTTAGCAGTGGTGTTTCTATAAGTGTATCATTGTCTGAATAACGCCTGGAGCCCTTTTAGCAGAACAAACGGGCCACCCTTCTTCCACAATTGTTTGATCATTCCTTTGTCACAAACATGTGATTTATAGGCAACGCAACTTCCGCTCACGCAGAAACTTTAGCTATGTTATAGCTATGGGGAAAGTATATTAGAGTGAATGGAGTTTGAAGGGATGTACAATTGCTTTATAGTTAATGCTTTTCTTGTCTGGCTTTCAGTAATGTGTAAAAGAGACCACACTCTAGTGGTGGAATTTATCCTCAGGTGAACCCTAGTACAGGGAGATGCAGTTTTGCAAAAGACTTTTCTCTCTGATAAATAAATGGCAATATCAGCCGGACTGAAACACCACATTTGCTTGTAAATTTGCTTGTTTTATTTTTGTGTAAAGCGACCTTGGGACTGTGAAAGGCTCTATATAAGTTGAACTTTTGTGAGTAAAACTTTGACAGATATGATAGCACTTAGCTAATGGTACAGAAATTATGAAAAAAAAAGATCTAGTCTAAGCAAATACAGGTTCGCTGGAGGTCATTTTCAAAGTGAAGGATTTGGTATGAATCATAATATTGTTGTCCTATCAGCTGATCGAAGGCAGTGAGCCTTAGTTCAGGATCAATAATGGCTTGCCAGCTTTCCAGTAATTTTACTTGGCTTAAAGAGCCAGACTGCTATTTTGATATTGATCACAATGTTCGTTCAAAACAAAGATCATGCTTCCATTGGAACATGCCAGAATTCTTGACGTTTTAAACAAACTTAACTGAGTTGCATGCTGACTGTTCACCATTCATCTAAAATATAATCCAATACCTCACTCATAGTGTGCATATAATGCACCCAACCAAATTAAAGTGTGCTTTTTAAACTTACAGTGGAGACTAAGATGTCTTGAATACATGTGCCACATAACTACGAATCAGATGGCACGCTTCCATCATTATAAATATATAAATTAGCTAATAAAAACATGAGCCCAACTTTACCGCACAATTCTCTACTAGCCGTGAGCTAATAAGGCAGTTTCCAAATTCCTCAGTGAGAAAGCAGAGGACTGTAAGATAGCAGGACACGTCCCTGTTCACAACATATTTGGTAAATCCATCATTTATCTATGTGCTTATTTATTTTTAAATATAAATTCCACTTTTAGTCTACTGTGGAAGATATGTCAAGCACTATTTGCTGTAACCAGGGAATGCTCACATATTTATTATTATTATTATTATTGGAATTTTTATTATTATTTTATTATTATTAGGAAAAACACAATAACATTAAAAATAAGCTTTGTCTACAGTTGCAATCATTTTTGTGTTTTTGCAGTTACCAAACAGAAAGGGACTTCCATGCCAACACGTTAATTTGAATTGCAACCCTCCACACTTATACTCCAGAGTCCCCTGATTATTAAAGTTTTTGGTTCCGAATAAAAAACCTACATCTGTAGGTGATATTTAGCTGTGGATTCCCCCCACAGGATCAGGGTTCCTCATCCTTCTGATAACACAAAATGTCAGGGTCGTGTCCCTGTCGAACTACGAGGCCCCACCCACTACAATTTTTTTCAGTGCATTACAATTGATGTTTGTCCGATTTTTTTTGGTGAAAATAATAATTATCCCTGTATAGTTTCCATGGATGAGGCATATCGTCCCTGTAAAGTTTCCATGGATGAGGCATATCGTCCCTGTAAAGTGTCCATGGATGAGGCATATCGTCCCTGTAAAGTGTCCATGGATGAGACATATCGTCCCTGTAAAGTGTCCATGGATGAGGCAATCGTCCCTGTAAAGTGTCCATGGATGAGGCATATCGTCCCTGTATAGTTTCCATGGATGAGGCATATCGTCCCTGTAAAGTGTCCATGGATGAGGCATATCGTCCCTGTAAAGTGTCCATGGATGAGGCATATCGTCCCTGTAAAGTGTCCATGTATGAGGCAATCGTCCCTGTAAAGTTTCCATGGATGAGGCATATCGTCCCTGTAACGTTTCCATGGATGAGGCATATCGTCCCTGTAACGTTTCCATGGATGAGGCATATCGTCCCTGTAAAGTGTCCATGGATGAGGCATATCGTCCCTGTAAAGTGTCCATGGATGAGGCATATCGTCCCTGTAACGTTTCCATGGATGAGGCATATGCACTCACAAAAAAACTTGATACAAATCTAATATTGGCCAGAATTGAATGGAGGCTTAGTGAATTTCTATTTAATGTAATTACAGTTTCTGATGCATTTCACATGCATGTCTGATGTATTTGAGTAAACACAGATAAATCCCTCAAACCAGTGTGGATCTTTGGGAGAGGGCTGAGATTTGTACAAGCTGTGGAATATCACGTTCTATGCCGGCTGAATCGTGTAGATTACTGTTCCCCTTAACTTCTCCTCTCATGATTACTGTGCGTTAGATAGCTTCAGTCAAACTGTACTCATTTCGTATCTTCTACAGAATGAAAAGGCTGATATTGCATAATGCAAAGAGAAGGTTATCATTAAGTCAGTTCATACAAAGGATTATTCACTGAAACAAGCATAAATGTTGCAGTCCAAAAGTAGTCGTCATAATGTTGACTAATTTAAGTAGTAAATAATTCAAGTAATTTTGTTTAAGAATGAAGCCCAACAGATGAACAGAAAAAGAAGGGAAAAATCCAATTAGTTTCTCACAAATGTGAAATTGGTTCCTGAAAAGATCTATTGTAAACATGGTGCCTAATGCAGTTTTCAAAGGATTTCTGTGTTACAGGCTAGAATTTCATTTTCTAGTGAAAATGTTCATAAGAAAACCGAATCATGAGGTTTCCAGCCTTGCCTCCCTCTCCACCCTGGGGCCTTGGCTACTGCGCCTTCATCACGGCTCCATTGTCCATGTGGATAACATCCTTATTAATTGTTCCCCTTTGTAAGGTGTCAGCTGTAGCTTCAAATGAAGACTGATGGCTTTTCCCGAGTCATGCTTTTGCTGGGGTGACTCGGCCCAGTTGCTCCACAGCTCACAGGTGCAGCGTTTCACATCCGGTGGCAGGCGTGGCTCTCTGACAATCCCCACCACCAGAGCTCACCACAAAATGGGACGTGGCCACCACAAATTAACTTCCACAGTGTTAAACTGACCTCCCCCACTGCCTGAACAGAAGCCAGTGTGAACACAGTCGCACACGGCGCATCACCGCATGCTTATTGTGACATTTTCTATCAACACAATCAACACGAAATACTACTGATACACCGGTACTTAAAAGGGAATGTATGTGAGATTGATGGCAGTTGCCAGATTTGTGCTATTTTTTCTTTGTTTCTGCTGGAAAAAAAAATATTTAGTTTTGTTTAGCAATTTAGGCATTTCACCTATTTCATTTTCCAAGGGATAGTTTCATATTTTCCCTGTTACGTTATAAAAGCAACAACTTGCTATGGACATCTGCTAAACACAGCGGCATTCTGAAAAGTAATCATAGATTTAACTTGTTCTTTTGTCATAGTAAACATTAGAGATTTGAATTTGAATATTTAAGTAAATTGGATAGAAATTAGAGTTACTTAAATTATTTAAATGAATATAGTCCATGTTTTATGCTTCCAGCCTGTTCCTGTGGTTAATATGTTTCTTTACTCCAGCCCTCAGACCGTGTTTCACTGGCTAATGTTTCACTGGCTAATGTTTCACTGGCTAATGTTTTGAATAATCCCTGGTTTTTCTAATGACACACAGCTTCCCTGTTCCTTCTGTCCAGCAGTTCAATTCAACATTGATTTATATTTGATTTTGTCAATAGTGCAATTGCATAAAAAAAAAATAGGGTGGCCACTGGTTTTAATGCTCCAAGTTCTTTGGATGGGTTGCTACAGAATAAAACGCTTCAGTGCCTTTTCTACAAATAAACAGTTTTGAAATTTTTGGATCATAGAGTAAAACTCACAAAAGAAGATGCCAGGAATTGCCAGAGCTTCTCAAAAAAGGTCAGAGGTCAAAGGTTCTATACAATTAAGAACAGCTGACAATCTTCTGATGTGACGAACAAGAAAATATATAGAAACTCAAATGGTTGAACTATTTTGTTTTAATTAACTGACGCTCTTAAAGAACACAACATTATTTTAATTACCAGCAGCTCATAGGCCTGCAGTAATAACCGGTAGCAAAGAAATATCTTTTTCATTGACTGCTTTAGTTTGCTGAGAATACAGTTAATTAAGTGGATTGAAGCCTTCATAAGATCACTGAAATTAACATCAAACCCCTTTCTCCTCATTAAAGGAAACAGTCAATTTAATTAATGCATATTAATCCTTTCTGATGCTCATTTCAGCTTTTTAAAAACTATAGTGGGGCCAGTCTAACTTCAAAACCGTTTCATTTCAAACACACATGCTTCATCGTTACCTTCATTTATTGGAAACAGGCACTAGTCTGCAGAATGAAATGTCCTGTCACTGTCTGAGAATCTTTCTCATGAGGCTAATTATAAAGACAGGATTAAAGGCTCCTTCTGCCCTAAGACTTTGTCAGTTATGATGATTTATTACATATATTTTTCCATGCTCTGTATTCAGGGTGTCCAAATAACTTGTCTCCAACCTGTGACTTAAGTCTTACCTCGCCGAATCGTACGGAAATGTAGCATTAAATATGTGTTAATTATGGTTTTCTTAAGTAGCAGTTACACATAATGAACACATTTTGTGATGCTTTAAATATGTAATATGTAATTCCAGTAACGAAGCTCTGTTTGATATTAACTGTATGAGCTCCTATCCCATAGGAGTCCAATCCCACAGCTGCGCCTCTTCATTAGGATTCTCATTTTAAAGGTATCAGCACACTGACTGGTGCCCTCAACACGTCATCTTGCTAGCTTCTTCTCCATCACACTGTCTGTCTAAAACACAAACTCTTGGTGCCGATGCACAAAAGTAATCAGCAGAGCTTAACATGAATATGCCCAAGACTCACTCTAATCAATGTCAACGTATTATAAAATGCTAAAGTTTGTGCTCTGGTGACCTGCCATCGACATGCAGATATCCGCCTGCGCAAACCGTGCTGTGGAGGATACTGACTCCAGACCGCCTTCACATAACTGCCTGAGTAGCTTTCAGAGACTGTAGCTTAACTTCAGGTTAGTCTGAGAAGCTGATAAGTCTCAGAGCAAACGCACAATATTCAGTAAATAAAAACAGATCTGAGTCAGGGGGTCTGACTAGTCTTTACCTTCTGTCATCACACATCATTACTTTCATCATTTTTATAGTCAAATATTACAGCCGTGTTGTATACAGCGATGTACAAACCGTGGTCTTTAAGCATTTAAATATACACTTTTCAGTTATGTTTGAAATACAAGAGTATTAAATACAACTAGGACCAAGTGAATTCAAGCATATTATGTATCAATATTTAAAAACTGTCAGAAATATTTTATGTATTACTTAACTCTACATTTAATTTAAGAGAATGAGTTGACAATGACCAGTGTTTAAGTATTAGGTAGTAGGAGAGTTATACAAAACTCTTGTTAGCTCACGAAAGAAAAAGAAGAAAATTCAAAACATGAACATAACAGAGTGCCATCCTGAATAGTCCTGATCACCTTTTCATTTTTCTTTCCACAGTCTTGTTACCTCTTTGAGATTGCCTGAATGTTTATGAAACTACAACACTGACAGGTTGAGAACTGCAATCATATTTTTGGTACATTCTGTGTATGTTATCAATCACTGTCTTGATTCCCTACAGAATTCCAGTCAAAACTGTGGAAACTATTTATAAGTGTATCTTTGTGAACCTCTCTGTAGGGCAGCAATAACAGACCATTTTCTTCCCTTTACGTTTGCAAAAATTTCTTTTATACCATAACTATACTCCAGTGTCAGGTCTGAATGATGTTGCTGTTTAAGGATACTCTTCAAACCGTACTGAGGAACGGAACTCCTCGGGGGGCAGCAGGGAAGCCCCCCTTTCCGTTTCTATTACAAAAACAGCTGCACTTTTTTAAGTGTCAATTGTTTTCTACCTCTTGAAGTACAGATAAAATGTTTGAATTCCGATATTAGCTCCACAACCTGCTGAGTTAAATTATGGTCCGTAGATACCTGGGTGGGAACAATCAATGTGATTTTGTTGGTCGGTGTGTAATGTGGTTGCTCCTAGCAGCAGGGACTGGCTCCCCTCTTCTGCTCCCACAGCAGGTTAAATAAATATCATACTCAAGCTGGGCTGGATTATATGATATCAGTACAAAAGGAGTAAAAAATGCTAGTGCACTCACTTGCCTACTGTGAGAATCATTGACAGGGTTGGCTTTGATCATGGCCGTGGTTTGCTGGCCATTCCCCCACCGCCTACACTATTCCCTCACCTCTCGCAAATATTCTGTTTATGCGAATTGAAAGAGAAGACAGAAGGACCAAAATAACAACAAAAATTCCCAGGGACTGACAAGCCTTTTAGTTACCAGTGAGTGAATTGTGAGGTTCTTGCAGATAAGTCACAGGCAAGGTTAGAGGAATCAGTTTGATCCAGAGTATATTAATGACCGGGTATAATGAATGAATCAACAGACAATTTGCACTTTTGACATGTTGGTGGAATTACTCTTAATTCTTCCCATATTGCAGATTGTACTTTGTTGTACTTTTTGTTGGTACATTACAGAAACTAAGTGCACAAGCCAGGTAGCATATGACATAAAAGTAACAGATTCTACCAGCTAAAAACCAGCACAGTATTTCTTAGTAGTTTGGTCATGTGGATGAATTCAATTAGAGACCAAGACTCTCAGTCCTCAGATGAGCCACCTCTACCTCTGTGGCGGTACAGTGTCAGTAAGAAAAGCTCCTGGTGCAAACGTGTTAATTAGCAGCATCAAGGCAGCGTGTCTTTAATGCCCTCATTTTCAGCAGGATGACTGTCACCTTACTTTCTGACAAGGATCAAGGCAAAAAAAACGTTCCATTTGCTTTTTGGGTTAACATGAAAGTTAAGAACACATAACACGGTCCCTTTTGTTTCCTTGTTAGAGTGAAAATGTGAAGCATATGTACAGTTACTTATTTGAATTGTGATGAATACGCGTGGCATAATCATGATTCATAATTTTACATGCCAACATCCATACAAAATGGATAGACTATTTCAGCTGGTGCTATAAATATTACATCCAGTGTTTAAATACAGACGGAGCCCGACAGAGTCTGGCTCCTCCTCCTCATGTCCAAATCGCATCTTGCCAGAGTGCAGCTCTACCTCCTTTAGCATTAACTTTGCTTCCTTAATGTCCCAAAATTTAGTAAAACATTCAAACAGTTTAAAAAAGATCAGTATTGTACTAAAATTATCATCAGTTCTAATGTTCATTTTCATTAGTAGCTCTGACTAAACAGTCATTTCGTGAGTGTATGAGATGTTCCTGCATGACACCTTGATTTCTGTCCCGTGTTTTTGTATTTTGACTTGTTTTGCATACCGTACTGCTGCCAGAACTTCACTTACTGGCTGGATTCAGCGAGAGGTACAACATGTACAAGATGACATTTGTGAAGAACTTGATTTCCATCCATCCATCCATCCATCTTCTGTAACCACATATTCTATTCAGGGTCCGGAGCCTATCCCCGAGGGTATGGGCACACATTTTCCACACACGTGGAGCCATGGTGGGGACTCACATGCTGGTCCTGGAGGTGTGAGGCAACAGTGCAAATGACTGCACCACCATGCTGATATTTTAATGCATTTTCACAGGGACATTATGCATGAATAAGCAGGAGTTTTACTTGTAGCAATGAGCCAGTTTGATGCATTTTTAAGTTTCATTTACATGTTATGTTTAAAAAAAAATCAAGTACTATTTAAGTATGTGAAATGTACAATAAACATCAAATAAAAATGACTTTTTGATAACATTTCTTAGGTTACTTTGTATTGCTTTGAAGTGGTGACACAAGATGACGACAAATGAACACACTCCATCTATAAGACTGTGATCAGAAATACATATGAGGACAAAAAGAAAGTGACTTATTCAGGAACCCCCTCCCCCCAGCTCAGTACCTGACAGGGCTCCCCCTCCTCTCCGATTCTGATAAAATCCCTGATTACATTATGTTATTACATTATTCATTAACCATCATATTAATGATAGAGTGTTGCACTATAATACACAATTCTAAGGATATCGAGGTCCACCTCTCCAGGCTGATTTGTTTGTTGTGCAACATTTGTGGAATTGTGTGAGAGAAAAAGAGATCTGTGGAACACCGTCCATGATTCACACTGAAAGCCAGTGGAAGGACGAAGGAAAGGAGACAACAGTGGAAGCCAAGCGAGCCTCAGCATCAGGCAATGCACCAGTTTGTTGATTTTGTGATAGCAAGGGACAGGTGGAGAAAGTTGAACCTAACCAATGTCACCTGACAGCCCCCACCCGACACCCCCCATTCTCACAGCCACCAACAGCACTTCCTGATTAAAGTGTATCTTCCTCATGCATTTTTATAATGCCGAGCAAAGACATACTAGCTCAGGTCCTGGAGCACAGCTCATCTGCTGACCTCATCTCTGTCCAGCCTGTGCAACCGGTTCATTCTGTGTGCTCATCCCACCTAACTGTCCAGTTACCTTTCAGCAGGGCGGACCGAGACCCAGTGTTTTTTGGTACCGTATTCCATATTTTCTTTGGACTTTTACTTTGTTTCTTGTGCCTTGATAATATTATGAATATTATGTGACTTTAGGGTAAGTAAAGCGAGGCAGTTAGTTACGAGAGCCGACTGAGACACTGGTTGTTATCTTATATGTGTGAGTGTGTACGTCTCTATAAAAACTATATCAACCAGTCAACAATATTTGATTTACTTAGAATTCATCTTCGGTAATGTTATTTAAGTTTTTCTTGTTTATTGTGTTAATAAACATTTCCACTCACTTAAATTACAGAACAATTTTGTCTATATTAGTACCTGGTAGATAAACGCTTTGTTGATTAATGCACGGTGTAAAAGAAATGCTTTGTGATGTGTGATGATCAAACAAAGCCCCCTTAAACGTGACATAGATGAGCGGTCGCTCTGTTTGGTGTGGTTCCATCAAAACAGCCCAGATATCAAGCTTTGCTCGACAAAAAGAAAACATTCATTTACAACGATGACTCCACTGAGGAAAAGTCACGGAGGCCGACCTCACAGGTCAGATGCTAGTGACGGAGGTGCTGATTGGCAGGGAAGCCACATGTAAGGCTGACTAAAGGAAGCATGGCTGTGTGTATATTGTCAGGACAATCAGAACTGGCAGCTTATCAGGGTACTTATCCAGCACCTTGCAGTTATTTACGGTAGAATAATTTCAATCCTTTTTTATTTGTTAGAACAAATGAACCTCTTTTTGTCTGATCCAATTGTTTGCATCTCGCAAAGCATTTACATCTCTTTTCTGTTGGATTGGGCCCTCATAATCTGCCTGCATTTTCAATATAATTTTCACAGATCTCACAGATAGTATATAACTCTCATCCTACCTCATAGATAAATTGCACTCACTCTTCTACCAGGGATGTGAGATGATCTTGTCTGAAATTGATTTGAATTCACATCATTACTGCCATTATGGCTATTAAGATTCCCAATCACAGCACAAAATGATCTGGCTTTAACTTTCAATTATTTTAAATAACACAGCAGCTCTGAGGTCAAAGCGCTTCGCACGCCGGCCGAATTGCTCCCCTGCTAACAAATGATATAATTGTGTCTTTTCAAATCAGATGTTTTATCCTAAATACTCTAAATAAATTGCAATTGTGAATTATATATTTCACTGGCCCATCTGTTCAGGATTGTGTTTGTCAAAAAAGGGAGAGCATATTAGCCCAGAAACAAGCATATTTTGCACTTTGAATTGCCGGGGATTTAAGCCGTCTTTAAATTTTTGTTGGAAATATAGAAATCATCAATAAAATCTGAATATGAAGTTGTTTGTAACAATGGCTGCGGCTCGCTATCAGCCCGTGGGTGGCTTCTCCAGGACGACCTCCTGCAGTAACAAAGCTCAATTAGCTGGCTCTCTGATCCTGGTTAGTGGCTCACTGCCGGCAGTACAGTAACCTCACAGCGTTGATCCACTCACAGTATTGATTAGCTCACTTTCTCAGCCAGTGAAAGGGCATAAAGCCCGGCATGTGTGAAAGGCTATTATCAGTGACCACTTCAGATAACCTGATACGACTCGATACAGCGTTTTCAGAGGGTTCTAACCTCTGAGCCCCCCTGGCCTTTGTTATTTAACATGCCTTCCACCCACAAGCCCCTCCCCTCCTGCCATCCCAGCCCTTTCAGGCTTTTATTTGCCCTGTCTTTATATCTATTAAAATCAAAATTAAATTCAAATCAGCCATTTAACCATCTTCATCTTCCTCTCTGCTCTGCAGTTGCACCTGTACGTCAGAGCCCTGAGCTTTCTCCTTTCAGGGGGGGTTGACTTGTTTACGAGATGTGGGGGCATTCGTCACAAATGACCCATGGACCTGGCAAGCCCGAAGTGTAGCTGTGGTCCTGAGACCTGTGCTATAAGGCAGGGCAGACGAGAAGGCTTGGGGCTGGCGGTACTCTGCCTTTAAGGGTTCGGTACTGAACTGATTCATGCTGCCGGAACACATTCACAGTCACATACTGCAAAGCATTTCCCTTCATTAAAAAACAGTAACAAAGATGTATAGTGTCACAGTTACTCTCCTCCTGTCGATATGTAACATTACATATCGTATTACATTGTACTACCGCTTTTAATTATTGACTCGTTGACAGGGCATTAAATGGTGACCTCGCCATGCCATCAGGCTGTGTGAAAATATTGTCTGTTAACTTTTCAATTAAAATGAATATTTTGGGCTGTACACATATTTTAACATGAATTTATTATTTACTGTGGAATTCTATGCATCGTGTGTTCCTCTTCCATAAATTCTTGTCCAGAAGTGGGTGTGGCGAGACCAGGGACAACCTCAGACAGTGCATGGGCCAAGGTGGAGCACAGCTGGATGGGCACTGCTTACCAGCCCATAATGTCTGTGTGTCTGTGTGTCTATGTGAATCTCTGTGTGTGTGTGTGTGTCTGTGTGTGTGTGTGTCTGTGTGAATCTTTGTGTGTGTGTGTGTGTGTGTGTGTGTGTGTGTGTGTGTCTGTGTGAATCTCTGTGTGTCTGTGTGTGTCTGTGTGAATCTCTGTGTGTCTGTGTGTGTCTGTGTGTCTGTGTGTCTGTGTGTGTGTGTCTGTGCATGTCTGTGCGTGTCTGTGTGTGTCTGTGTGTGTGTGTGTATGTTTGGACTCCAATGAGCTGTCATTCCATTTAGGATCTCACCTGAGCTCCCTTCGAACTACACCCCTGGGTTACATTTGCACCATAATAGTAGGCAGGCCAAGCCGAGGCCAAGCTGCGGTCATTTAGCTTGTTTTCATTCTGTTATGTTAAAAAATAGTCAAGCTTAACGATGTAGAACTCTCACAGACAAAAAGTAAAAAAGGGGAAAATTCTAGAATCTGTTCCGTGACGTTTTGCTATATGTTCAGTTAGACACGGCCGCGCCGCTGAAAAGGGTTTATATTACGGTCTGTCACTTCTTTCACCAGAAAATAATGACAAGCTTATTACTCACTATTGAATTCAAATGATTAGTCCCCTGCAGAATTCATTGCGCAGTATTTGGTGTGCCTGTTACTGGAGTTTGTGTTACAGGGTAATTTAAGAATAGAACAGTTACTATACCCCCCCTTCTGTTCTCTGATATGATCTAAAATGATGCATAATTTACTGCATACATCCCATAGTCCAACAGAGACTTGATTGCTTGGTTACATTAATGCACCTTAATAGAGCTTTTAGGGGGTTTGAAGAGAAGCAATTTAGGCTGTGTGATGGGGTGGGAGGGGCTGCGAGGAGGGCCTCCAGTGCCACTCCTGTGGGGGCCAACATGGCCGGCTGCTGGACAGAGAACGACTTCTTTCTTGTGGCTTTTTCTGTTTCACATTGTATCACACAGACCGCGACCGTCACATTGTATCACACAGACCGTGACCGTCACATTGTATCACACAGACCATGACCATCATATTATATCACACAGACCACGACCGTCATATTATATCACACAGACCACGACCGTCACATTTTATCACACAGACCACGACCGTCACATTTTATCACACAGACCACGACCGTCACATTGTATCACACAGACCGCGACCGTCACATTATATCACACAGACCACGACTGTCATATTATATCACACAGACCGCGACCGTCACATTGCATCACACAGACCAGGACTGTCACATTGTATCACACAGACCATGACCGTCACATTATATCACACAGACCACGACCATTGTATCACACGGCCACGACCGTCACATTGTATCACACAAACCGCGACCGTCACATTATATCACACAGACCACGACCGTCACATTGTATCACACAGACCGTGTCTTCTCACATCTTCCTTCGCTCGGCCATCAGTCTGTTCTTTTCTTTTTTTCTTTTTCTTAAATGGCCTGAATAAAAAGGCTCTCTGCCAGGTATTGGTGACACAGTGAGTGGAATTTTCTGCCTTCCACAAAAGAGTCGGGAGGCTTCATTTGCATAAGGTCAGAGCTGAGCTCCTGATGGAAGTTCTGCAGCATCCCTGTCTCTTAGCAACCCTCCTGCACTCTTGGTCCAGGCATTAAATTGACTGCTCCTCCGCTTTCTTCCTTTTCACCAGGAAGCAGACAATAAAATGTCACCCTGCAACCTGCGCTTGTCACCCAAAAGGTCAGCACGCCTTTTTCCTTTTTTTCCTTCTTCTTTCAACTCCAATTAAAAAGATGAGTGTATTATTTATTTGGTGGGACCATAAAAATTAAACATATTTTGTTTAGTTTCGCTTTCATTTTGATTAATATTTATCACTTTTTAGGCTTCCCATATTAATGGGGTAATATGGCTCCTGTGAGCAGGCTGGAGAGATTAAAACCAAATTGGAGGCACCTGCGAAACAATGAGGCTGTTAAGGAAGCTAATAATACTAAATGAGATGAAGGCAGAGGGGGCCTTTCTTACCTTCCCCACCCATTTAGCGCAGACAGGGTTGTGCTCAGAGAGAAAGGGCTCTTCGTTTGTTCGGAAAATGAGAGTCACACAGGCTGCCTCCATAACAGGAATTGGTGACAGAATCCAGATGCTGAAAATCAGTGTTAATAGGGGGTCAAATTTGGACAATAGTATCCATCTCAGTCTCTATAGCTTCTCTGTCATCCAAGCCATTTCAGGATGTTCTGTCAGGCAGAATTGGAGAGATGATTGAATTACTATTTTTGGCATGGCAGCTGAACACAATAATTCCAGCTCTTCTGGAGAACAAGGCCTTTTAACCAAGTCCTACTCCACTGTATCCAGTACCCAGCTCAGGGGAAACCAGTAACATAATATTTACATAGGCATTCCTTAGAAATGTTTTCGTTACACTCACCATTTTTAACCCTTGTGTATTTTATTTCTTCCGTTCTAAATTCTAGATTCTATAGAATCTATCCTCATTTTGAAAATGGACTGGGGTCACTTCAACCCCAAAACTGACACAGGGGTTAAGTTAAAGTAGTGGGGTGTCTTTAGAGTGATGATGGTGATGGTGAGAAAGGTATAAAAGGAATCAGACCTCTTTTGTACAAATTATGTAGCCATTGTTTCATGGCTTAGGAATCTACAAGAATTCATAATTTATAAGTCACGTATCATTTTCATGCCATTCTACTGTTACCCTTTGCAATATATTGATTATCTATGACTTGACAAACTGCCTTCTCTTATAACCCTCCTTTTGACACATTTTTTAAAATTTGATGTTACAAACACATTTTGCAATATGCTGCCATTCAGTTTGAAAGCTTACAGAGTGAAATACAGACATTCTGACTGCCACTAAATGCAAAACACACAAGCTACAGTCACACCTCCAACACCCCACTGCATCAGTCACATTTTCTAAACTGACAAACAGTAGGACTCTACTTATGTGAACATGCACAAGTAGAGTGCACTTAAAAAGAATAGTCTCTGTCTTATTGTATTATTAATACATTATTAATGTATTATTAACTAATAATACATAACAATGCAGTGCTCTATGCTGATGTAACCCCAATATTAAAATATCTTTAATGTCAATACTTTCATCCATGATGAATCGGAGTAAAACACCGAACATGATGAATATATTTCTAAAATAATTACATTAATAATTAATATATGAATCCAGAAATTAGTTAACTTAATAAAATCAACAAATTCATTCTATTGTGTTATATATATATATATATATATATATATATATATATA
>JAAGVU020000019.1:12794628-12805545 GCA_011763525.2 Mormyrus iriodes
ATATCACGATAAGAGGTGTTATACATAAATATATCTATATTTCCAAGGGAAAACATTACATATAACATTACGTATAACATCTTGTAATTTTGGTATGAAATTATTCTTTGATTATTTTTTTGGAGATGTCAAAATAATTTTTGCTGCCACTATTATTATTATTATTATTATTATTATTGTTGTTGTTGTTACACAGTAATAGTGATATGATTGGTGCTTTCAGACGAAAATTACTTAAAATGCGTTGTCAAAGTGGGCCAAATCGTTTCCTAGTGTTATGTGGTAAAGAACGCTTAGTCAAGTGGAATAGGCTGAGAATGCAACACTGTGTGTTTCTTGTACTGTCAGATGGTTTCAGTGTCTCAGAACAGCTGTTACGCTCTCTATTAGACCTGTGAAGTTTGCTAATGTGGAAACTGCTGGAGAAAAATACTCCTCTTAGTGGCAGGCAGCCTAGAGATAGTACAGTGACCCTTTCAAATTTTAATTACCTAGGAGCAGATGCAATGAAGACAGAGGTTCAATAAAGGACAAATTAAGAATGATGAAAGAAATGAAATAGCGCGGTAAAGAGGTGGAAAACACCTACGCAGCCAGTATGAGGCTTTCCCACGTAAAGTGAGCGCAAACCTACCTAAAAGATAAGCAAGGTTACTGTACTAAGTGCTATCAATTATTTGTATAATAACAATAGCATATTTCCATCTATATAGCAATTGGACACCGTACTGGGAGTTATATCTTCCAATTTACCCGTGACGTCTGACGTGAAGTACAACAACAAGCTTATATAACCTGCTATAAACGCATCGGGCGCCGCAAGTGTGCGCCCCGACGTCGCAGAGATTTACGGTGTTTATTGAAAGTGAGTGGAATTTTCTGCCTTCCGCCAAAGAGTCGGGAGGCTTCATTTGCTGAAGGCGCACAGTCTGTCGGCGGCGCGGCGCCCGTCCGAAGGCGCCCCTCTGAAGGCGCACAGTCTCTCGGCGGCGCGGCGCCCCTCTGAGGGCGCACAGTCTCTCGGCGATCCACACAACGCTTACATCCACACATCCATCCATCAGCCTTCGATTTCAGTAAAATGGCGTTTTAAACCGCAATGTTCTCAAGGTTCCGTATTTGGATACAACATGAGCGTTTATTAAAATTTTTCTCAAGAACTGGCGTCCAGAGTTGTCGGAGAGGTTTTGATAGCCATTTGCCACGCCGCAAACCAGGTCACCTATTAGTGACAGCAAGAACACCGGCGAGGTATTAATACTTTGAATCTTTGTGTATGCCTATGTCGCGGAAATATTTAAGGGAATCCGATAAGTGTCACTGGCCCCGTCCTGCTTCGGCGCGTGCGGGTCTTTGTGCGTGTTTATCCGTGCATGCCGGCATGCCCGTCCTTCTTCCCCAGCACATCACGCCCTCCTCCCGCAGAGCCCCGGAGAGGCTGGCCCTCCTCCCGCAGAGCCCCGGAGAGGCTGCCCCTAACCCTAACCCTAATCCGCTGGAGACGGTGCCGCCGGGCGGCGCGACCCCCGCTGCAAGCCCCGCATCCGCACTCTTACCTCCCGCTGACACTCTCCGCCTACTGATTTTACCCCGAATATATATAACACGCCTCGTATAGTTGTTTTCTACTTTTTTTCTTTCAGTTTATTTTCAGTTTTATTTGTGCTCATTTCCCTTTGTATTCCTAAGGATCCATTAACAAATTATACCAAATGCTTTATTTTTTATTTTACAATTTTCACACACAATCTTACCTGTTTCTCTGTTGCTATTCTTATAAAAAGACAGAACATTACAAAAGGCCCTGGATTTCCCCTAAATGTCTTTCCTCTTGGTGTAGAATAGAGGGGTTGTCATGAGGAATTTACACAGTGTGATTTTCTCACTTCAGGAAATACGTCGCCTGTCACCCACACGCCTATAGCCTCATTTAAAGTCTAACAGCAAACAGGTCTGTCTTATGTCTTAATCGTGCGCAGGCATTCGCCTGCAATCAACAGATCAAATAAAAAATACATAATATGTTCAAGGTATGAATGCCCCAATATATCTTGGTAATATATACAAAATGATAAGGCCCCGCTCTATTGCTTTAATTGGGCTGTGTTAATAATGTATTTTTTAATTTTATGAATTGGGAATGTTTACCACAGGCGTACTCAGAATTACAGTGACGGCACAGCATGACATTTTTGCTAAGGATCGATGCAGTTCCGTTGTAATGTGAACATGTTTGATTTGTCTGGGTCACAGGGTGCCAACACCGAGTGTAGCGCTCTGGCTAGCTGCACCGTACTCGGCGGCGCACAGGGACGTATCTGCCACCTTCACAGCCACCCTCCCCGTGGAATGCTTCTTCATAAAATCCGCCCTGTCACATTGTCCTCCTCCATGTGCTGAGATGATGGTCACTGTGTCTTGTTTCCAGCTTCCCACAGCCCCACTTCTTATATTCTACCGACTAGACGACACTGTTACTCCCAAAGTGGCAACAATAAGATGTTACAGTGTAACCTTTCCTCAAATCGTGTCGCAATGTTAAACCTAAATATTTTCCATTGTTATTATTAAAAAGGGGCAGGAACCTGTTCCGCACGACGGTTCAGGTGGTGTCTCATAATTACATGTTTATAAGCTCAGTGATGGAAACAAGCTATACGTTTACATAACATCAGTCACCTAGATGGTGCCCCCCCCCCCCCACACACACCTTGTAATGTTCCTTTTCCCTAATGGAAGGCACAGCGTCTTTCTGCTCCTTTACTGCCAGCAATAATATCAGAAAGGTGCGTCACTGGGGCCAAAGTGAGGTCAGCAGTGGAGCCAGTGCCTCTCCCGTTCATTTTTCATTTGCTCACGAAGTTAATGACAGTCGCAAGGGAATGGCGGCTAGGAGTCCAAAGCTGTGTGATGCTACTAACACATGCGAGAGGATTATCGGGGCAGGCAAGGGACGAGGGCTGGCATTTCAAAAGAAAAAAAGTTACCTATTTTCAAAACGTTGTATTAGTTTTGTAAGGTTTGCCAGTGATTTCTGTGCTGATAAGCAGTTTTCCCTTCACTTCATTTCACCAGTAAATCTGCAATATTGTTACACTGGCCTGGAAAATCTGCATTAAACCACTATACTAATATTGATGTAAACTGCCAAATCATACTTTACCTTATGAGTCACATCGACAAGAACACGCACAATACTGAGCCGCAGCCAGACTACAGCGTTCTGCATCGCTACCAGCTCTTGCTACAGCCCAGTTTTGTGCGCTGTGGTATGCAGAATGTCCCAGTGACGTCTGAGCTGCATTGCAAATATCAATTCATAAATCTGATCTTCTATTTACACGTGAAACTAACACACCTCAGTGTACAGCCTGTTGCTGGCAAGAACTTCCAGCAGCCTCACATTTCAAACATGAATGAATCTTTGGGCTGGAATGAAATGCATATTGATATCGAATGACCCTGCCGAACAAATAATTTGATGGGGAACTATTCACAACAGTGGTGGAGCTGCCAAGTACGAAGAGAGACTTTTATTCCTCTCACACACATATTTTTTTGCACGTATGTATCATACTCTTCATACAACAAATCGTACACATAGCTTTCCGGGGCTAAAACCAAAATCCGCAGGGTTCTTGTCTGTGCTTTCTCTTGGCTCATAGTCAGTACATCACAGTAACTAAATATCTCCTTGGACAAACCTTGAGTGCTTCTTTTTGCCTGATGATTTGATTTAAAAGTCGCGTTAGGAAAGGCACCCTGCTCCACACCCCAGGGTTTCTCATTCCTAGTGGAAGCACGCGACCCATGGGAACAGAAGATGCTAGCTGGCTAGAGAGGAGTGTCTGTAATTGTCCCACAGTTGCTATGAAGCGATAGATTAGGATTGTCCTTGGATGAACCAAGCGCTTGGTACTCAGGTATTTCTTCCTTTATTTTATGTAAAATCCTTTCAATTGGGCCAAGTTCTGACTTTTGCAAAATAAGAAGGACCCCCTCCCTGAAGTATTTTCCTGCCAGCTTTCGATGTCAGTATTTTAAAAGGACAACATCTTAGGACTTTCTGCAGCATCTATTATTGCCATAATAGCTGACTGATGAGAGTTATGCTGAGAATATTATTTCATTCACTGCAATTTTTTAGATATCGAGCGACTCAAATACTGACATCACAGATTTATGAGTAAATTTGTGTGTCAGATGATATTGAAGCTGAACTCTCTGAATATGAGCATTTCCTGCACAATTGTTGCAGGACTTAAGTTTCACAGTGACAATAGCCCATCAACTAAAACCTGACATCAATGTCTGGGAACTGCTGACTACAAGCTTAGCTGACAATTGTGTGGTATATACTGGGATACACAGGAACCAAATTCCTAAATGGAATTTTACACTCCTGTGAGTCAAGAAACTGGTTCAGCAGCCCGGGACCATTAATTGTGGCATAAGTTACGTCAGACGGGGTAGGAATTATTTTATTGTTTTTTTAAGCTAACAATAGATAGGTGTGTTGGATGAAATGGGCTTCATTGAAAAAAGAAAAAAATGGTAACTTGTTTAGTAAACAAACCAGAATTGAGGATAACCTTAGTAAATCAGGATATATGTGAGATTAGAACTTGCAGCGCACAGAAATATCCCACCTATTCACTACATGTGCACCACGTATCGTTCTGAAGAGCCGTGTTGCTCAGACACGGCTGTTTCTCACAGCATCTCCCCACACTTTGACATGACCCGCTGCCTAAATCAGCTTCCACGCGATGCCAGCAGTTGCAAAGTCACCAGTCGCTGCCCCTGGTGTCCAGGAGCAAGTAACCTGAAAGGCCAGCAGTAGTCCATTTCAGGTTACTTGTTTAGTTCACATCCCATGAATGATTAAACTGATGAAGGAAAGGAATTTCAACACATCCCATTAGAGAAACAATCTGCTTCTCTCTCTGATTTCCTTTATTGCTGGGGTGGCCGGTCTTTCGGCAGTTTCGTGTTCTCTGAGCAAGGTCACAAAGTATAAATAAAAATAGCATTTTGCATTACGTACAGATGAGTGAAGCTGTCAAGCCAATAATAGCAGCTTTCAGCCTCCGCTATGCCTCTTCTAGCCCACTTTTTGGCCACAGGGTCATGTGCAAATTGAAAGTGACAGCTCAGCCCGCTTGTCCAACAGGCTGATATTGTTAGAGCTCTCCAGCATGTCACAGATCAGAGGACCGCAGTCTCCACTGTCTCGGAGGGGTCCCTGTGTTTTGGCTGCAGGAACCCAGAGAAGACCCGCCACAGAAAGAGAACCTGGTCCCAGCAGCACTTCTTGCCACCGGTTAGCATCTTGGCATGATGAAGTCCTTATTACAAGTGTAGCCTTTAATCTGTCTTATATCAGTGTGTGAGCCACCTGTTGCCATGTAGCCTCACACAGTGGCTACATTTTAAACAGTCATCTGCTTTTCATGTCTTCTATATGATAAAAATATGTTGATGTAATTACCCCTTTTGAGCTCCATAAATAAATTCAAAAGATATTTTATGGATGAAGATGGGATACAGTCACTACAGCTTTCTAATGTGCTAAGAAAATAGCTTTTCACGAGGCTTTAATCTTTGCTGACGATAGAGTCCGAAAGCGGGAAAAACGGACTCCGGTCACACATCAAGGCGCGCGTGCACGTGGGGCTGAAACCTGCCTGGTATCGGATCAGGATTCGGGACGCGGTCCTGCAGCAGACACGTGCAGCACCTCCACCTTTCATCTGAGAAATTAAACATTTCTGGAGAATTTTGCGCTCAGATCACAGAATCCTCTTTCAAAAGCCGGACACCCGCTTCCCTTTAAATGGCAAAATACATCTCAATCATTTTACTGCATCGTTTAAAAACTTCAGCAATAGTGCTCTTATAATAATAATAATAATAATAATAATAATAATAATAATAATAATAGTGGTGTGCTGTGATGTATCTGTGCGTAGTTTCGATTGATTTTATTCTTATTATACAGTATCAATACCGGTTGATATGAAATTGATAAATACGTGCAAAACTGTGTTCACGTATGATTAAACATGTAGAGACAAAATAAGATTGTGTGTGAAAATTGTAAAATAAAAAATAAACTATAATACCGGATCATTAAAAATCAGATTAAAAAAAAACAATCACGCCCATCAGCACGAGGTACGATCAGGCTGACAAAGTAAAATGAGCAGATCGTAACATCATTCACGCAGGAGCAGGTCCGGAGAGGTCACGTGACACATTCTAAGGTATGTCAAGCCATTAGCTCCTCGTTGTCAGTGGGCTCATTCTCCTCTCATCGCGTTAATAGACATCTAACGTCACCAGCTCTTTCAGAGTCAACGCGGCCGCCCCATTGTTTAGCCGGGTGATCGTGCAGATATTATGCAAATAGTCTAATAACGTAACTGAGATCCGAAATAAAAGGTTTCCAACTGTTTATGAGTTAATCATCTATATTCATCTCAGTTATCAATCTGTTTCGTGCTTAAATGACCCTATTATTTTGCGAAGACGATGCGCCGACAGGCTGACATCTCTATTCCCTTTTAATTTTGAACTTCCAGATTTTGCTATATCAGTAATAGCTGAAAGCAGATCGCAGAGTATTACATATTTGTACCACATTCGTGTCAATTATTATTCGCTGTTAAGTTTCAAATACGAATTTAAAAATGTTTTATTTATTTATATGTGGGAGACTCTCGTTGAAAATCACCCTTATGTTCTGAACCATTAAAAATAAAAGGTGTATACAGCAGGCGAACTATCGGACACCTTCGAATTTCGTTTTTGTAATGACTGAGATACTTACATACATGCACACATTCACATTCGTATACTTTACATACGTAATATAAATAACCTTTTCTCCTAAAATGGTCGGCAACAGTAAAACCGAGCTGCAAGGCAATGGTTAGTGTGTGATAATCTCTACACTGACATTACATTAAAGGAAAACAACTACCGATTGTACTGCTGTATGTTATATTTCACCGATTTCCAATCAACTTCAAAGCATATTTTATTTTTTATATATACTTTTAAAAGTTGCTGTCAATGTAAATAGCTCAGATTTAGAGTTTTTAAGAATGTCGTAAAGTTATGAGCAGGGAAAAAAACATGTCCATTTTAAATTTTATCCGGAAACGATGATATAAGGGTAGATATATTGTTTCATCTAAAAGAAACGTCATAATGAATAATGAAGAAACATTTTAATGAATTATAACAAACGATACAAGAACTATTTTAAATGCCTGAGCTTGACTCTTATAACATATGCAATGTTTTATATATTAATCAAAATATTTAGACCTTTTTCCGTTGGAAAAATATAATAAAGATCTCATCGGGAAGGAATAATGTTCATTTGTTTGTTTCCGCTTGTTTTTCTATTAATTAAACGACAGACAGTTTTCCCATTTTTCTTACATTTTCCGCCCATTTTAACTTTAGAGGAAGTTTCTATAAATATGATTATATAAACAAAAATTAACCTTCAAAATTCATCTACTGTTCACCACCGTCTCTCTATATAAAGTATAGAATTTTTTTTTTTTTATCCTTTTTAAACAATCACACATATATTTAAAATTTAACACGAAAAGAATGTTACTTGCCATAAGTTGCTATACGGGCCTATATTTTATCATTTGACTAATAAATGGATAGTATCATTCCAATGGCTTCTTCATTTTTTTGCAGTGAAAACACGTAGTTTCCATAAAAGTTTAAAAAGTGTCGTTTCTACAGAATCATTAAACGTACTTGCTAGGTTTTCTAATGTAAAACAGACTATTACACCCAATCTGTATGAGAAAAGTGAGTATTGGTTTTCCAACCTCTAGCATGATTTGGCGAGTGAATTTGTTGGAGATAAATGATAAACAGATAAACACTAATAAACGTGGCGTAATAGTTATGTCAGCCACTAGAACTGGTCATAAATCAAACCGAGAGGTATTAATTCAGTGCCTCTAGTCTCTTTATCTCACTCCTCCCTTGTCAGTGCTGAGCGCGGCGGCTCAGGCGGGCCCTGCCAGGCGTTACCTTCGGCTCTGATCTCTGCTGAGATGGTGCCGTTTTTACAAGTGTTTTTGAAGCCTTTGACACATTTCTTTGCAGATATCATGCTCCCACCACCACCATCATCATTATTATTATTATTATTATTATTATTATTATTATTATTATTATATCCCTAAGCACATTGTCACTGAAAGAAAATAACATGATAAAACCTCTTCAGCTGGTAAGAAGCTTTACTGCCAGATGTGTTCACACTTTCCTTTAATAGCTCTGCCAGTTGTAAAGGCTGGTAAGTTACCAAATAGGTGTATTTCTTAACATGCATGAATGTTAAAATGTTTGGCCAGTTCTGCTGCTTCTGTTGGTTGCGTTTTATGTTGCTCTATATACTGGCAGCAATAAATATTTGTATACAATTCAAATTCTATGTCTTTTTTTCCTTTCGAAACACCAACACAAACTATCTGAAGAGGCCCCTGCTTTAATTGTGTGAGGTACAGTGAACACTCAACTTAAAGAAATGCAAAATTTGGTGTTCTGTCATTGATTTGCCGCACAGGGATCAAGGAAAGGTTAGAACCCATGTCTTTCAAAATCATTTCTCCCTGTAGTCATCCTGACATAAGAATTCTCCAGACCCAGCAATCTATTTTTTTTTATTTCACTGATCTTAGCTTGAAATGCGGAGACAGTGAAGCACTAAGCCTTCAAACGTGTGACGTTTTCAAAGGACCTCGGGAAGCAATCTCAGGTCGCTTGACCCCTGACAAGGGGAAGGATTTCTTATTTCTCTTCTTGCCAGCACTTCATTTGGGAGAAAACCTTCCAGCTTCACACCTCAGCCTGACAGCACAGCTGCTTGTTATGGGCAACAAGAAATAAATTATAGAAAAAAAGCTTGCATTGTGTATATGGTCAGTCTCACGATCTGTCTTTATACAGTGGCACAGATTTAACAGATCCACAGTGCACACTGTCATTTATTTCAGCAAAAATAAACCAATCATCTGGATAATATCTCATCTTTTTCCAGTAATGACTCTCTTGTTGTGGTTTTATTCAAAATTTACTGAAAAGGATCTACTTTTTGATTTGGTTCAACAAACTATATACAGTGTAACTTGTATAAGCATTTTGGCCACACAGGTAAACAGACGCACATGTACATTTTCATGACATTTTCACTTTTTTATAGTAGAGGGAACCAAAAAGATCATGACAACTTATATAAATAATTATCCCAACCGCATAAATACAACATCTTTATTTTACCTAATATCTCTATTTCTCTCAACCGAAAGATTGGCAGGTTCACAACAGCACAGTAATATTAATATTTAAAGTTCCTGCTTCCTGGTGACTACAAAATAATGTCCTTCTTAGTGGAGAAGAAGCAGAAAATGTGATGCATTTGCTGCACAGGATTTGCTGCCCTCAGTCAGTACACACATTTGATACATATGTACGGCTCCTATTCCAGGCTGCCCCAGTAGCATGATGGAATATGAAATGACAAAAACTTGTATTTGCGTGTGATTCAGCCACAATTCATTCATCTATCTACCTATCTATCTATCTATCTATTTACGTTTCTATTTGAGCCAGTTTGTATCCTTGCCGCAAGCGCGCGCACACACACACACACACACACACACACACACACACACACACAGAAACTGGAGAAAGGGGGGGGAGAAGGAAGCGCAGTGACTTTGAGACAATCAGTTGCATGTTTATTTGCAATGCGCCTTGAAATTATTTGAGTGTTGCATTCCCTCCCTCCGTCAAAGCGGGTATATTCTGACGGCCCAGTCCCTTTTGAAATTAGACTGTAGGCTCTATCATTAGATCGGATGGCAAGTCTTTATACAAAGTGTTTTGCATAATTACATACCAAAGCCAGAATAGCCACCCTCAAATTTTCTGGGTCACAAAGCATCCACAATTGCCACATTATTGTCCACCAAACTACAGCCCCACCAACGACAAGGAAAGAAAAACCTCGCCTCCCTGATCTAACTTTGGGAGATTGAATTTTCTTTCTGATAAAAAGCAGAGAAGATTATTTCTAAAGTGACAGCCTGTTTACATGTAGTTACAAAGTTCAGAAGGACTGCGCGCGCCGCTGGGATTTCAGGGGAAGTGATCAAAACACGGGCAATCGATATTACGGTTTTAAAATGCCCAAATATAGACTGAATCGCTGACGTTTTCCATGCCGTTTTATGTGTATCTTTCTGTTTGGGTAATTTGTGTCTGGCACACCGGGATTTCTTCCTGTGACGTTGCCTTGAAGTTCCCTTCAAATTACAGTTCTTCTAAATCGTCTTTTGTCTGACGAACTGAATCTAACTCTTTTAGTAAAGAATTAAATGCCGTGTATGCCTTTTGATTGTGTTATTTTCATATAATCAATATCTTTTCCAAGTGATTTTTTGGAAACGAATAAATTCTAGAATCAACGCGCTACACATCCGCTGTCATCGCATAGTTTATTGAATTTTTGGTGTGTTATTGTTGATTGTTGTTGTTATTATTTTTGTCATTTTTACTGTTTTTTTTCCTCCAAACAATTTTACAAGTTTGCTTTCTTAAGCTATTTTTTTGTGAAAAGTAGCTTCAAAACTCACTGACGGTTTTCGAAATCTCCACTTCGGTCATTTTATTCTTTTTAATCCAATTTGCGTCTGCGTCCCTCTTTGCGCCGCCTCTGTAAAATAGGGTGTCACTGTATCAAACCAGGTACAAGAAATTTTTTCTAAGAGATTTTTAAATTAGTTAATATACTTAACATGCACATTATATTACAGTTATATTACTCAGCTCAAAAACTAAATTGAATATCGCATACACACACACACAGATTTG